>JAILWY010000019.1:1210000-1815000 GCA_022113835.1 Atopsyche davidsoni | reverse complement strand
AAGTTGAACATCTGGTTCAGTCGGCGCTTGTGGTGCGCCGTCCTGTGGAATTAAATGTCATTTAAAATGGATAAGGGTTCTCCACCGCAATCCTTTGGTCCTAGAGGCACAATATTGGCATGGAAGGTAAGAAGCCCGCAGCTGCTCCATTGTCCCGTAGTTTTCAAGTAATCTTATTGATATACGAATATTACTACTTATTCCAGGTAATTTACTTTTTGGATTGAAATATATAATAAATCTACCCAATAACATGTTTAAGCTACGACATTGTTAATTCTTAAATAAATGTTATAATGATAAAAGTAACTTTGTATTTTGTTTTCACATTAAGTTTATTTAATTTTTTTGCATTACTAGTTTCGACCCGATACACAGTTTAGTTAAGCATCTGATGATGACCCAGTGTATCGGGTCGAAACTAATAATGCAAATAATTTAAATAAACTCAATGTGAAAACAAAATATAAAGTTACTTTTATCACTATAATAATGGATCTTCACGAATCAAATGCCTTGTCCCTCAACAAGCTTAAATAAATGGACAATAAGGATGGATGTTTTAATTCGTTTCATTTCGGAAATTGTTTCCAAACATCAAGCTTTTCTAAAATTTGTGCACGTTATAGCTTTACTTCTTATGACAACTTATATTGTTACTTATATAACGTGGATAGATTTGATCGACAATTTTTAATCGTTTGCTGCACGATGTATGTGGTTTTGTGTTTCAAATTTTACTTACTTTTATTTGAACTGAAGGAATCTAATTATTTTAGCCGATATTATACCGAATTAAATTTAATTGGAATAAGTAACAAAACAATTATTCTTATCTAGTCCAGTATAGGATAATAAACGAAAATAATTAAACTAACCTAGTCTAACAAATGGTGGTTTTTTTATATGCCTATGAGAGTGGTTGATGAAACATGTAAAATAAATTACAATCAATTCTGGCGCTAATATAAAAAAAACTCAGATAAGTTTTCATGGTGTTTCCGTTATTGGAGATAAATAAAATTTCTGCATTCCTATAGAAGTTGCTACGAATGTAGCTTTGAATAAAATTGTAAGCACTTAATCTCATTTCATCAAATGAGTTTAACAAACTCCGCAGATAAAGGTATTCGCAAACAAAAACCTAATCAACTGCAACAATGTTTAAGTTGGTTTAGTTTTTAAACAAAGTTACGATAAAAAAAATAGACAGTTTTGACCAGATGTTCATATAAATACTTCAAGAAGAGACTTAATTAATGATAAACTTTGTGTAGTATTAACTTTTAATTGTAATTAGAAAAAATGTTTTATATAATGTTTCAATGCGAATATCTTTTTATAAAACATATTTGAGAAAAATATTGAACTATATTTTGTATATCCTGAAACGGCTCGCACAATTTCAGTACTGGAATTGAAACACCGGAAGTACACGAGGAAACCAGAGCGAGATGTGCAAATAGCGCTTGATTGATAGCTTAGCCTTATTTATCTAGAGCGTGATTGTATTCCAATAATACTGTTTTACGGTATGCGTGCAGTTTACCTCCGCAAATCTGCTCCTGGTGGCTTGTTAACACGCAGGGGTGCAGCCTGCACATTCCGGTTCTATTGCGCTCGAAGCATCCATAGAATTTTGATTGAAACTCTCATCACTGAAGCGCAAAGCTCGCAAAATATCATTGAATGTAAACACAGCCTTTGTATACATCTCCCTTTGTTCGGATAGCATGCAATCGCTGAATGAAAGTTTATTTTTGGTTTTCGATATTTGATATTTCATTGCTTCGAAAATTTTATTTATATATATATATATATAATACTATGAACCGTGGATCCGACAAAAACAATAGCGTTGTTCTGCAATCGTAGAGATTTTTATTTTAACATATACATACATAATAATAGTTTCTCAGTTTTAATACAAGTTCATCAATTTACCTGCAATCGTAGAGAAACGACAAATTATGTTTGTCGTCCACTTCACTACACTTTAATTAATGGAGATCTTGATATATTGATCTACCTACAATGAATTGACAGCTCTGACTGAACGTCGGTGTTTTAGTCCACATAAGGACGTTCAGTGTCGCCAACAGATGCTGCTGGCGCATAATCCTGAAGCAATTATAATTGCTTTACATATATATATATATACATGATATACAATTTATTTCTTTATAATTAAATTAATGATACATCGGCTGCCGCACACCACAGTATAGTGTTAATGCAACTCACAATAGTTTAAGATCCAAAAGGACCAAACTTATCCGCTGCTTTACACCTTTTTGAAAGTTAGCATTGAATTAAAATTCAAAAATATACCTTGCTCAGCAAAGTAACTGTATTGTATCTTATTGAGTTATATTAATAAAAACTGTAATATATTTTATTAAGGTATAGTTGCGAATGTAAGAGTTTTATAACGCTTCAACTTTACTTTGATTTAACAAATCGAATAAAAATAATTTAATGTTTCGTGCACTGTAGAATGAAAGGTTGAAAACTGTATTTAATATAATCTTGGAGAACATAAACATAAATTTAAATTGTACAGTTTTATAGACGTCGGCTCTCCCGTATTTTATTTATTGGCTTCCTTCAGTCGAGAGCACTAAAGGAAAGAAAGTATTCTTGTGAAATTCCGCACTCTCCGTCCATCGAGTGCGACGTGTATGGCAACTTAGTTATACTTATTTCCTTATATGTGCTTTTCACTAGTCGCTCTACCAAGACTCGACTCTGGAAGCTCGTGGCACGGGACAGTGCTGCGCAGCTCTCTTAGCGGAAACCACTCTGGATTTATACTCATATTACTACTACTCTTGTTATGCTTACATTTCTGTCTTGACTACATGCAGTGGTATGTTTTTTTATGTTACCGTTTATATCGAGAGTGATAGTGGGTTCAAATCTACGAGGCAAAAATATTGAATACTTATCCGTCGTTCTTCGATTGGATTATCATGTGTGTAGGCCGTTTACCAACCAGAAAAATCCACGTACTAAGCCAAATTTTGTAAGCCTCACAACCTGCGCGCAGGATCAGGGGGTGGCTTATTTCTGTATAGGCTAGCTAGCTACCTTTAGCTCTGTGGAACGCTACGTCACGTCGCCGGCCGAGTGGTTTTGCGACCCTAGTACGTCCCTGCTGGCGGGCTGGCAGTTTCGTCAGCAGAGCCAGCTCGGTCGGGGGAAATTGCCCCCACTCCCGGGGCGTGGTCTGGAGGGGGCTGCGCTTGCGCCGCTCCCCTTCGTCATTACCCCCTCCAGAAAGCAGCCCCGGCGGCCGCGGGTCCGCAAGCATTTGTCATTCGGGTGACCAGAGTCGCGTCGCGCACCCGCAACCGCGACAGTCCCGAGCCGCCCGACAAGAGGTGCTGCGGTCACTCGCTCTGCAAATTCAAACCACAACCAAATCTGACAGCCAAACTTTGAAATTGAAATCCCGGCCATCACAGACATATCAATTCAACAGAAGAACTTTGAAATTATAATAAAATACGCGATAGTATCAAATATATTTTTTAATTAAGTGAATTGTTTTTTGACTGTTTTTAAAAAGTGACGTAGAACTTAAAATGTTGGAATTCTACCCCAACATGGGCGCAGGGCTGATGCAACAGCACGAGACGAAAATTCCGCCGCCAATAATGTGCAACGGGGCGACAGGTTAGAGATTTTATTTGGAAATAAATGTACAGACATTAATTATTGTGATCATTGTGTATTACAGGATTTTTCAAATTTATTATGAAACATATTTTGTAGCATGACATAAAAATAGCACAATGAAAAATCATCAATGGATTATAAATATAAACATTATGATTCATTTATCAAAAGTTTGCATGATATAATAAAGACCAATTTCATTTTAATAAAGACCAATAGTACTTGTGCTTATTGTAAATTCTTAGCATGCTTTTATATTATGTTTTTTGCATTTGGCAAAAACTAAGTTGATACAATGTTAGACAATATTTAGTGTGCTTTTATAATTTCGTTGATATGTTTTTGTTGTATTCGTAATATGTGTAGTTTTATTTATAATTTTTTTTTAAGTCTCAGCGTCTCATGATATAAGTATTATTATTTATGTAACAGAGAAAATATGTAATTTAACCTAATGCTTGATTTTACCTGAGACGTACTTCAAAAGAGTTAAAAGCAAAGAGTACACGTGTGTGTACGAAGTATATATACACACACACACACACACATATATATATATATATATATATATATAATATAATATTCGTACGGGTCAATTTAGCGATCTAGGCAAGCCTCTTCAGTACTGTTTACATGAAATCTTTGTTTCCGAGTAGTGGTTATCATTCGTGGCTGCTGATGTCGCTTATGATTGACGAATTAAATTATACCTCACTGTTATTATTGTCATCACACTGCTAGAATACGTATGTGGAAATAATTGTTTTAAGAATCTTTTTTCAATAAATATGTAATAAAAGATTGGATTGATTATTGGGAAATTTTTCGCCGACGGCGGCCGCTCACGTTGAAAGGCGATACTCCTACTGTTCAAATGCATAATATCTTAATCAATAAACTTGTTACTTCTAAAATTTATATATTTAAAATAATGTGCTGTTAAATATTATTAATATAAATTTTAAAATTGTTGTAACGGGTGTAGGCTGTTAAAGATATTAACTTATCACACCATCCGTAGAGATCTTTTGATCGTTATTAATTTATTTAAAAAATGGTTTGAATTAACCCTTACGTTGACATATGATGCAACATATTTTTTCATATATAATTATTACTTAGCGATATAGTTAAATTAACTTATGAATTGTTTTTATTTAAATACTTATATTAAATGGCTGGAGTTTTTTTTCCCCTATAATAATTTTAAGTCAAGTCGTGATACAATCCAGTACAGAGCATTATTATTGTTGTTAAACAAATTTAAAAATTTAAAAAAAAATGGACGGAGATAAAGTTACGGATAAATACTCATGGAAATATACTCGTACAATAGTATAAAGTTTCATATTTTTTGCAATTTTTTCTGCCACCTCGTCATGCAATAAAAACGGTATTTACTGATTTTTATTAATATTTTTAAAAGATAAATTCGAGATGTACGTACTGATTGCCAAATCTCAATTCGCTGGCGTGTTGGCTAGTTTCAAGTACCTATTATTCAGAATTGTGCAAACCAAGACCCGGCCAGTGGCTGGGCGACCTCTTGTGGGTCACTGCATTATACGTATAGAGGGTTGGGTTGTAAAGAGGAAGTTGGATGCTAATGAGGCTCGGGAGGATCCCCCGAGGCAAACAAGAGGACGCCCTTTTAATCCACTCGCCTAGAAGCGATCTCACGAATGCACCACTGACTGCAAGTGCCAGTCAAAGACTGTTTTTGAGGCTGTGTACTCCCGCTGTAAGAATAGTGCTGAAAATACACATTATTAATTCTACATGATATTATCTATTATTGATTAAATGATTATATTAATATTATTACAATATGATAATATACTGATAAAAGATAAGAAAGAAAAAAAATATTTCAACACAAAAGCAATTATTTGAAAAATTGACAACCGATCGGTAATAAGCGAAGAGTATCCACTTCTGAGTTTATTTTTTTCAAAATGATAAAAAATACAAGTGAAAAAAAGATTCCAATGGATAATCATCTTTCTTTTCTATTGCAGCGTGTGTAGGTAGCTTGATAATTCAAGCATACAAGTCAATAAAGCTCATGAATTAATGTTTTATAATAATCATAATTTTAAATAACAGTAATAAATTGACTTATATGAATTATTAAGTGTGCTGCAGAAAATGAATATTGCCTTTTAAAACAGATATTAAAAGTATGAAAGTAGCTTTTTTTTAAATCATGAATTTAATAATCAATACGAATCTATACCTATCATAGTGCTTTGAGTTGGTTAAAGTTGTATTATAATAAAAACGTAATTAATATAAGCCGCCATTTCGTGTTTAGCTTGAATAAATTTTTGCCATTAATGTTTAGCAAGCAAGCATTAAAAAGAAAATATTATTCAATTTAGTACTTCCAATTTTTTCTGATTTATAAAATTTAAAATTCAATAGTTTTTAAAATACTGTTTATATTTTTGAAACCTTTGATTTCTTTTCCAAATAACAAGGCGAAGTAAAAAAATGTTTGTCTAAGGAAATAAAAAACCTTTAAAGAGGATATGAGGAGATTCAATCCTTAAAATATTACTATTAATAAAAAAAATATTACATACGTAAATATTATTCTTAAACCCACACCAACTAAAATGCTAGCTCAAATTTCAACACTAAAAAGGTGAAATTACTTAAAACCGCCACGCGATTAATTTTTAATGTTTTAAACTTTATTTTTTCGGGAATCAACAGCATTTATTAGAGCTTAATAAATTTCGATATATTAAACAATAATCTTTCTCTCTTAAATATTAAATGTAAAAATATTCATGGTGCGGTGCAAAACGGCTAAAAACGCATGCAAAGTGAATTATTTAAAATGCACTAAACGTATTTAAAATAAATGTGTGTAACTTATTTTCAATATTCTTAGATATTGAAATAGCTGCAAGGTTATAAATAAATACATAAATTTTCAATAAAGGGCTAACAAGTGATTTTCTTATTACGCTTATGAAAGTTGGGAAAGCATTATTAGTAGGGGAGAGTATCTCCATCGCATGCGTAGATAAGACCCGCCTCAGGTGTAATGTATTCCAACCCTCTTGACCCTGTCAACGCCCATTCTATTTATTTATTAATGATGATTTATGGTATACCACCTGTTTATATACTTACTTGGCTCACACGCGTGATTACCTACTCGCTCGCATTTATTTACCTGTACGCAAGCAAACGCTAACACTGTAATCACAATGCTAATCTCAGTATATATTTTACTAGTAAAGTATAATATTTCAAAGGTTTTAATGAATGTTTGATAGTAACTTAAACAACACAGAGTGTAGTGATGGGTCCATCGTGTTTCTATGCAAAAATCAAAGCGCTTATGTTTAGATATACCAAAAAAATACAAACCTTTTGAACGAACATTTGTGAAGTGTAATTGAAAATACATCTTATATAAAAAATTTAATTGTACATGGTTAAAAAAGCAAACACACATACATCCATTTTGCTTCGCATCGATAAAGGTTAGGAAAGAGAGGTTTGCAAAAGTTCAACCCAATCGACAATCGAACGGTAATTAGGCAAATTGTGTATCTCTTAAAATTTTGTCAAATATATTTTATATCAAAGAAGCGTCGGCTGTGTTGCAACGTGGGTTAGCAACTTATAGACGAATATTTACCTACATGAAACCTAGTGTTAGATTATAGTTTTTACTATGTTGATATGCTGCGAATTGTAAGTTGTGCCAACATCAAATTTAATTTATAAAACTTGTCTTAAAATAACCATACAATATTAAAGATAATAGTAAATCCTATATCAAATAAATTGATTTTTTTGTTGTCACGTTGATGGAGTACGTTGATTCATATATAGGATATGATTGTTAAAATTCTCGCTAAGCTCCAATGCACCGGCCACGTAAGCTTGGGGATGTGGGTTCGAATCCCGCACAAGTCACGATCATATTTTCGGGGAGTGTGAAAAAATGTACTTTATCACATGAATCACAAATAAAGCCTGTATAGATAAAATCGCACTTAGTGTGACGATCTTCACAAAAATCAAATATAGGTACATATTATTTTTAATTACGCTGCAATACTTGGTGAGCTAGGCAATAGCGTTTTCGTTGATGAGACATGACAACGAATTATTGTCGTTGCGGCGTGAGTAGGCAGCATCGAATCAAGGTGGCAAATGCGTCACTACTTGCGACTGACTTGCAATTAGTCAATAGCGTCCTCCGTTGCTTTGCTTACTTAGGCAAATCGGTTGCATGTCGTGTAGCGACAGATGTGGTGGAGGGCTGGAGTGTTGTAGCGTTTCTGAGCAAGGCTTCTATCCGGCAGAGGGTGCGGTGAAGAGCGAGCGCGCCAGCGAGTGGTGCGGAGGCTGCGGGCGCGGCATCCACGACCGCTACCTCCTGCGCGTGGGCGACCTCTCCTGGCACGAGCGCTGCCTGGCGTGCTCGGCGTGCGGCGCGCCGCTGCAGCACACGTGCTACACGCGCAACGACAAGCTCTACTGCAAGCCCGACTACGACAGGTGAATAGCCCTCAGTACTACCGCGTGCGAGCGACAACTCCCGCTGCCAAATACACCCTGGCCCAGGTCACAGCCTAATCACGTACAAACACGCGGATCCACGAGTTCATAGCGATCGACATAAACGGGTAGTTCGATCATTTACCCCTATATTTCCTATAATAAATATATGCAGTTTAAATACTATAAATACATATTATAACTATTTCCTCACATTAGAGTTGTGATTTGCTCTGTTCGTCGGTCGAATATTTTTTGACAGAGAGTACTTGGTGGAATTCTTGAGTGATTTTTTCACGTGTTAATTTTTATTGGTGTCGCCAACCTTTCACATTGGCATTATCAAACTTATGTGTGTAAATCTCATATATTGTACTGCCGAAAAGGGACTAAAAACGTAGATTTACATTGTAAATTGTCCAGATAATCTCATTTTAGCACATATGCAATATTAATTATTATTTTTTTAGTTTGTAATTAATAACTGATATATTTTTGAAATTTTATCTAGTTATTGAAATCATCGCTTATGAGCATCGCCATGAACTCAGTCTGCGCGATGTTTGAGCTGATTGCTGCTCACAGGGAAAAACAGTAACTGTACTCGTATGCAATCATTTACTATAAAGTAGTTGGGCAAGCGTGGCTCGATTAATAAATACTTGCATACCATTTTTGTTCCTTAAATATATAATAAAGCGGTGCACACGCGGGACACCCTAGCCGACCGATAACTTAGCCAGCGTCCTATTTTATAGCGCTTTATTTTTTACAAAACAAAAAAAAATGATGCTATCGGCTACCTCACGCTTGATGGTCATTTATTTGCATTGTGTTTCGTATGTAAATACTGAACTTTCTTAATAATATGTATACTATTTATGTATATGCCATTACTTTTGCGCGCTGCTAATTTTGTAATAATATTAATTATTTGTTTTACTGTAACAGTTTGCGGATTTATATGTGATATAAATAAATTATTTAAAAAAAAATACTTATAAAGTGTGTGGATTTCAGGTGTAGGTGTCTTTAATATGTATGTCTCTATAGCTACATATTTTGTCAGTAGATTTATTAATGTTGTGTTATATATCTGTTTATGTCAACTAGAATATTCGGAGTGAAATGTTCGCGTTGCGGGGACAGACTGCTGCCCCAGGAGCTGGTCATGCGCGCCCAGCATCACGTGTACCACCTGCCGTGCTTCGTGTGCGTGGTGTGCTGCCAGCCGCTGCAGAAAGGCGAGCAGTTCGTGCTGCGCGCTGGTCAGCTCTTTTGTCGCCAAGACTTCGAAAAGGAGATTTTTCTCCTCCAGCATGCCGATGACGACATGATCGTGGACGAGACCGGCAGGCCCCGCGACGGGAGAAGAGGGCCCAAGAGACCCAGGACTATCCTCACATCTGCTCAGAGACGACAGTTCAAAGCTTCATTCGAAGTCAGTCCCAAGCCGTGCAGAAAAGTACGGGAGGCTCTCGCCAAGGATACGGGGTTGAGTGTTAGAGTCGTCCAGGTTTGGTTCCAAAATCAACGAGCCAAGATGAAGAAGATCCAGAGAAAGGCCAAACAAGAAGGCGACAAAAGTTCAGATAAGGACAAAGACAGAGACGAGAAAACTATCAAGCAGGAATCTCCTTCCAGCGAGCACGGACACTATTTGGGACTGGACTCCTCGTTCTCATCTTCCAGTCAGCCATTGAACCCCAATCTCCCATATTCACCTGATGGTAATATCCTTTAAAAAAATGCTAATATAGTAGTATTTTAGTACATTCAACAAAAACAAATTAAGATTTGGATGTACCCATATTAACATATACATAAAATAACTGCATTAAACTATCGAAATCTAACTGATAATTCCTAATTTATTTTATTTAACCAGATCAGCCCAATAATGCAAAATACAATATACAAATATAATTTGTTAATATTCAGTTTCTCTTTATGTCTAGAGAGCAAATTAATCAAATTTTGTTACAGACATCTGTTTGATAAATGAAGTTAATTAATTGATATTTCAGAGTACCCTGGTCATTCCGGAGACAGCTTCTGCAGTTCTGACATCTCCCTGGATGGGAGTAACCTAGATCAACTGGACGAAGGTACTTCAGACACCCTGTCCCTAGAAACGCACAGTCAACATGGGGCAGGGGCTGGTCTACTCCACGAGCCCGTACCACTAGCCTCAGTCTCCCTCATCAACCCCATTGACAAGCTCTACCTCATGCAGAACTCCTACTTTAGCACAGATCATTGAAATAACTAACCATCTTTGAATATACAAACACTATAACTGTTATAAATCAATATTTTACATAAATATTATCATAATGCAATTGTTTTGAAAATGTGTTCAATTTATTATAGCTTGTATGTAAACAACAAATTTATCTAATTTCTTTTTGATTAAAAAATGGTATTTGTAATATTAATGAATAACTTTGTATTCTTAACCCAGTGAAAACCATAATTGACGCATTAACTAGGTATGTTGAAAACAGGTAACCGAATAAAAAATAATCGTTTAAATAAGTAAACGCTTTTTGGTGATGAAAAATGAGTTTTTTTTTATAAAAAAGTCTTTATTTTTTGGTAAAATCAAATATCAAAAAAAGTAAATTATCATATATATATAAATCCGAAGTCAAAGTGAGCGCAATTGGATTATTAATTGAGAGCTAAAAATAACTTTTATAATATTGAAGACAATTTGAATATTTCAAAAAATATGAAAACAACATATGGAATTTTATTATTATTTATCTACAAAGTATATTTTATCAAACATATTTTTTTATGAATATCTACGACAGGTAGGATCAACTTATAATATTTCATATTTCAACAACAAATATGAATGGGAGATCGTGTTCGTTATATTCTAGCCGTTTGACTGTTCATATTTGTAGTATATACTTATATGTTTTAATCTACTTACAAACAATCCAGTCATTTCCTAAATTAATTTTTGCGTCTACCATGATAATTCGTGATTTACCTACATTTTATTTTATATCAAAACTTTTTGCACCTCAACACAACACAACAATAATAAGACTATGACGTCATTAGTAACGATAAATATATTCACAGTTATATTTTGGTCGTAAGTTGAAATAATAAAGATTATTATTTATAAAAAAAAAATAATCGAAATCAAACAAAAAATAATTAACTACTATCATCCACTTTGGGCATTGGGCATCCCTATATTTTATATATAAAAAAATATGAAATATAACTCCGTGCTACAAATATATAAAAAAACAAACTAACTAATATTTGTCATTATAAAAAAATAATATATGCTATATATATATATATATAAGATTCAGTACTCGGGTATATAATACTATTTCTTTACACAAATTATTTAGATATTTTAGAAATATAAACATCAAATTATTTCATTAGAAATAGCACTAGAATCTGAATGTAATAAATTCAATATTTACCAAAACAACCAAAATAATCGTAACTAAACGAAAATGAGAGCATCTAGTGCCATCTATGTGTACAATTTAACATAGACTTAGTACAATGCTACGCGAGCAGAGTTGGAAAACTTTTGGACACGTGTGCTTGATGACTGGCCAATTACACATATATATATATATACATATAAATCAAAACCAACTGTGCCATCGTTATTTTTTTCAGATTACAAAATAATGATATTTCCAAATGGCTCCCTTATAAAGAAACTTTTTTTTTTCCGGTTATTGAAAAGGTTTGCGATTACTGCCTTTGATCTTTGACAATTCAATTATTTTATATAGAAATGGCATTGTAAACTTAAGTGTCAGTAATAAATCGACAAATTGTAGTATACTAAATTCAATATATGTATATATTTTTAATTGAATGTTAACAGTTTTTAATAATTATTGTAAAGGGCAACTTTAATTGTCACTAATGGAATAACTGATATCTGCTGACTCATCAAAATTATTTTCTTTGATGACACTTTCTTTGGATTTTCAGTAATCAAAATATTGTGATAAAAATATCTGTTTATGATTATTTGATTTGATTGTATTATTACAATATCATTCAATTTTAATGTATTGTATGACCAATACATATTTCTTTAAGTTTACGAATTGTTATAAATATTAACCCATCACACTGTTACAGTCTGTGGTCTAGCTGGGGTGATGCTTTTCTACAAAACTTAGCACTGTTTCACACAGCTGCCTAATTACCGTTGAAATGAGGAATTTCTCGATCTGTCTCTTTTCTTTCTCACGTGGCACATTCTCCATAACCTCTTGCTGTTGCTCACTCCTCGTTGCTGTTGCCATGTTCCTTTACCAGCTCTTGAAAGTCGTCTTGATTCACCTTCAGTCCCATGGTCATCCCCATGACACAATTTTATTTATAACCGATGGCTCATGTTCGTGGCTTCTACTCCTATTGCTCATTCAGCTTGGTCTTGACCTCAGACGTACAGGTTACGTTGTTTTGACTAATCGTATTATTTTTTAAATAGCCTGACAAAACCAAAATACAAATTTGCAATTTAACCATCTTGGGCATTGTTTGATGTAATTCTATTTTTCAGCATGTTCATTATGTCCTTTTTTAGAAGTTTCAAATGCTTTTATTACTTACACTAATTCCTAAAGTTTATGAATTTTCACTCTGAATATTAGTTTTATTGAGGTTTGAAGATAAATCATAGTAGAGAATAGATAAACACAATATTTGTCGGTAATCAGGGGTAATCTTTATTTGAAAACTTATATAGGGCATAACATAATGTAAAGTTAAGATAAAATTATAAAATATGGCATTTTTAAGTACATTTTACTATCACTGTATATTGATTAGAAAAAAGGTCTCGACTTAACGCTTGAAATCCTCCTGACGAAGAAAACAAAGCAAACAGACAAGGAAGAATATTACTATCAAACACTTTTGAAATTGAGAAATTGAGTATCACTTTATGTTCCACAACAAAGTATTTCAGGGCTAGTGACGAGGGTTGAGGAAGGACTGAGAGAACCGAGGATGACATACTCATTGCAATAAACAGATGCCATTGAATTTAGATACTTGGATTTCTATTTCTGTTAAAAAAAGGAGTGAATTTAATTCTAAAATGTAATGACTTAAATTTTACAGAAATGTTACATTAGTTAATTTTTGTAAAGTTTATAAAATGAAAAATAAAAAAAAGTAATTAATGGACAGGTGTAGAATGCTTTTTGTTTTACTAGATTAGACAATTTCATTAAATTTATGAACATATATTCTTACTTTTCTAGTCAAGAAACGAAGTACGACATCCAACATTTATTACTGAGTAATAATGAAAACATGGATTAGTGAGTATAGACTCTGGTTACAACATAAATAAGAAATGTATCAGTATATTACTGCTTATTATTCATAGGAAGAAAATTATTTTAATGGGCTGTGGCCCAAGTACGACAACAAACATTTAATGCTGAGTAATTATATAGTAAATGGAAATGGATCACCGAGTATACAGACTAAATAGACATAAAGAAATATTTTTTTACCACAGTAATGATATTATGAATGTAAGGGAACATGAGCCCAAAACACAACATCCAACATCTAATATTGAGTAATATAGAATATTTAGATAAGTAAGTGCACAGACTTAGGCTACTGAAAGATGATAAAATGTATTTAAGGTGAAATCACTCCATGTAAAGTGCACTACGTCATCCAAAATCTATGGCTAAACAACTGTGTTTGTATATTACCGGATATGCTTAAAATATTACCAATGTTAGGGATTTTTTCCCAAAGTACAACACCCAACATTTAATATTGAGTAACATAGAATACGTGGATCAGTTAATATGCAGACTCTGGCTGAAAGATTGTGATGGTATATCTCTTGTAAATGGCACCACAGAAGTCATCCTAAAAGGATGGGTGATGATTAGTGTCTGTATATTACTAAACATGCTTAAAATATACCAATTAGGGACTTAGTCCCAAAATACAACATCCAACATTAAATACTGCTAAGCATAAAATATTTAAATAAGTGAGTATATAAACTGTGGTTACAAGATAATGATGATACACCTCAGAGATGTAATCATCTCTTGAAAATGGCACCACAGAAATCATCCAACAAGGATGGATGAAGAATTGTGTCTGTATATTACTAGACATCCTTAAAATATTACCAATGTTAAGGACTTAGTCCAAAAATACAACACCCAACATTTAATACTGAGTAGTATAAAATATGAAGATCAGTGAGTATACAGATGGTAGTTACGATAAACTAGTAATGCTACTCCTTTAAGAAGTGTCACATTTCGTAAATGGCTCCACAAAAGTCATCCTTAAAAGATGAATGTAGATTTGTATATCACTGGACATGCTTCAAATATTACCAATGTAAGGGACTCTGTCCCAAAGTACAACATCCAATATTTAATACTGAGTAAAATATAATTACGTAGTAGGTTAGTGAGTATACAAACTCTGGTTACGACAAACTTATAATGCTAAGCCTTTAAGGTGCAATCACATCTTGTAAATGGCACCACAGAAGTCATCCGAAAAGGATGGATGAAGAATTTTGTTTATATGTCATTGGACATGCTTAAAATATTATCAATATCAGGGACTTTGTCCTAAAATACAACATCCAACATTTAATACTGAGTAGCATAAACTATGTAAATCGGTGAGTACATAGACTCTAGTTAATTCAAAACTATGATGCTATGCCTTTAGGGTGTAATCATCGCCTTGTTAATGGCATCATACATGGCACTAAAAAAAATGGATAAAGATTTGTGTATGGATATTACTAGGCACGCTAAAAATATACCAATGTTAGGGATTTAGTCCCCATGTACAACATCCAATATTTAATACTGAGTAAAATGTAAGTATGTAGTAGGTCAGAGAGTATACAGACTAATTACGACATTAGAATTTTTGTCGATATTTATGACAGGCCAATCATTACTAGTAAAAACCTCATTATAGTTAAGGGACACAAGCCCTAGCACAACATCGAATGTATACATATAATAGTATAAAAGGTCATGTTCTTCCTGTTGAATTTTACATGTGTACGGGCTTTTGATATGTTAAATTCTATGCAAACTGTCGGTGTCTGATTGAAAACCAATAACTTGATTGAAAGTACCAATAGATTTGTAAAATACACATTATTTTAAGATGGAAAAATAATTATGAAAACCTTAAACAGTCATTTTTTGTTTTGGACAATGTTATAAAATGTAAATTTTTATAAATATTAAATATACTTTCCTGTAAGAAGAATATATTGAAAGTACCAATGTACTGACAATAGAAAGATTAAATTAGTGTCGTATATTATTAAATAACTCAGAAGCACATGTACGAAGCACAAAAAACGAAAATCAAAAACTAAAGTTTAAATTATTGTTAAGATACCAAAATTAGATAAATATTTTTCCAAAAAATATTGTCAAAAGATTTCCATTTTAATTGGCCTTGGGTCAGATTTCAGTACTGCCAATGTGTGAAAACTTCAGTAAAATTTTATCATAAATATTTGTATAATCAGTTCGAGATTATTAGTGATAAGATTCAACACTTTTGAGATCATAAGTTTGCATTATGATTCAAATTTCACACGTTTCAATAATTACACGAAGAATTTAATTGAAAATTTAAAGATTTTACGTTTGCTTTACTGAAAAAATTTGTAAAATGTTGCACAAAAAATAATAGTAACAAATTTTTCAATCCAATTGCCTTTGTTAAGATTCTCAGCTTTAACTTTGCAAATTTTAGATACTTGCTAAGTAAAATTTGAGAACCAACCAAGTTACAATTAGAGCATATATTTTTCACGCAGCAATTGTATATTTTTTAAAATAGAATTATTCATTGCAAAATGCAGATGGACCGTAATGAATGCTTACCCTGCAATACCGTAAAAGTTCCAGGAAGGACACATCTCACAGTAAAACCTTAAGTCAATTATTATAATATAAGTATCTTATGCATAAATTTTTCCTACATACTAATATACTTAAGATTTATTCCACAAGTTCATTTTTCAAGTCACACCAATTTCAAAAGAAAATGGGTTTTAGTTGGCACTTTCAATTTCCTGGATAAATGTGAGAGCAATAGCTACAGCGTATTTCTCAAAGACACTGATAGAATTGATGTGGTTCAATGATGATAATGTGCTCAAAATAGTTAAGAATTAAGAGAATTTTCTGAGACCACTTCAATTCTACAAGAGAAATTATTTCCATTTTAACACATTGATGTTCACGCTGGATGTGTTTCTGAATTTTTCAAACATTTGAGATGTACGATATTTGATGGTTACATAGGATGCGATGGATTTTTTAATCTTCGTCCATTTCTCTTAGGTATGAGCAGATGACCTCTGCTTGTTGGGCTCCTGAATCGTAGGCTCCATGAGTTGTCGAGAAAAAAGTCGGATGACAAGCTTCTCCAGCAAACAAAATCATGGGGCTGTTGTCACTATTATAGATTGGTTCAGCCAGAGTTGATGGTCCCACCCTTGCATCATCACAAGCTTTTGTAATGTGACTGTAGCTACCACGGGTGTGAGGGTTTGAGCACCATTTGCTCCTAAAAACATAAAAATCAATCAAAAATATTAATTAATAAACACAACGGAGTTTCAATGCATGCATATGAGCAGATGGTTGCTGATGTTATTGAAAGAATTGTTATACAAGAAATTAGTAAATATATGAACTTTCTAGCAATGTGGATGCTTTAACATGGATCCTCTCGATTAAAAATTATTATAATAAAAATATGTTTTTTAAATAATAACCTGTAAACTTTTTCAATCTTTGGAATAGATCTATTTAGAAACGACTCCAAGAGCACATGACAGTCTGCTGCTATATCTTTCCTGGAAAGTTTCTCCATGGCAGCAACACCGCGAGAGTCAACCCATCCCAACAGAGTATCAGGTGGTCCAACTGTCAGCACATCAAAGCCGGAAATATACACGATCCATTCCGAGCTCTAAATAAAAATATCAAAAATATATTGCAAATGGTTTATACATTTTCTTAAATAAAATCAATATAATTTATACCTACTACATAAATATAAATGATGCTTATAGCAGTCAGAGACCTCTTAAAATGTAAATAAAACCAGTATCACAATATGATAGTATTAGTAATTTAGACAGAGAATTTAATCAAAATTAGCATTGCTTTCATTTCATTACAGATTCCACTGTGGGTTTAAATGGTTATATTTTGCAATTATGTAATCAATTCATACGTATATTTGGACACAAAAAGCATAAACCTTCCAAATCATTCACGTGCAGTCACTCTGTGCACACTGGTAATTGCCATAAACATAATATGCTTTCTTTATCGTCTGTTTAACACAGGGTAACAGATATAGATCAATACGATTAATCGCAAACTTTATCTTTCTCATTAGATTAAGGTTTGTAGATACAAATTTGTATTGTTTATTTTGGATTAAATAGAATATTTAATTAATGGCAATTATATATTTTCTTTATATCTTCAATTTTATCATGACAATTTACAAGTTACTATTCGCAAAGCAATGGGTTTAACTATCAAAATAAAAATACAACATGAAATCATAAACATCTTTGTGCAGAGCAAATGTGTTGTATAGTAGAATTTAAGTAACAGGATTTATAAAAATAATAACCGTAGATTATTTTTATGTTTAAATTATACATGAAAACCAACATTCTTTAAATAAAATAAATCCATCTTCTACTTATGAAAATCCATTTTCTTACAAAATGTGCTTATAAGTAGAAGGATGACACCTAGCAAGTAAAAATGATGTTCTTTCACATTTGGAAATTTAGAAAGTTGAAGTTTATTAAAAAAAACAAGACAAAGAACTCGGACAAAAACAATATTCTGAATAGCCAGTAAAGTATTTGTTCACCAAAATAATAATACATAAAATAAATATACAATTAAAGGTTTATAGCTCGCATGCAAATATCATTAAAGACCAGCTATTGAAATTTGGTGTTATATAAAAGGCAATCAATGAAATCAACCATATTTCCAAAATGACAATGTCTTTTGCACCGATATGACTGATTCTCTAAAACACAATATAATGCATTGTATTAATGAGCATAGTGTTTATTCTCAATTTTAAAGAAAATTGATTTGCAATCAATACAATGCAGACAAAAGTTGATCTGTAAGAATATGAAAGAAATCTCTGACATACCAAGGCAATTCAAAGTTAAATATGCTAAGAAACTAATACAGACCTTTCCTGCTCTAAAAATAGCATTATCTTCCTCAGTCATGTTTTTTTTCCATGTCAGCTGAATGCCCTGTAGGTCATCCCACCACGACTCACTAAACTGTAAGAATATCTTTCCAACTGAGCCGAATCCAATAGATTCAATAGCAGTTACGTATTTATCGGGCAGGGAAGGCTCAAACATTTCATCGTGTTTTTCTTTTAGTACTCCCAATGGAATAGTAATGATGGCATGCCTGGACTCATAATAGTCCGTATCGTTGATGTAAAGTTTGACAGTGTCTCCGCTCCATTCAACTGTTTTTACAGGTGAATTTTTCAAAATCGAATTTCTTGGTATCTGTTCAGTTAGCTCGTTTATTACAGACTCAAAACCATTTTTGAAATTTATATGGCCCTGAGAATCTCCTCCGGCATAGTCATATAAGCCCCAAGATTTGGCAGAGAGCTCATCCAAGGAATCGCATGAATTGTCAATAAGCAGGAATCTCTTTTGCCATTCAAAGAGTTCTCGTCGTACTTCGGCTTCTTCCAAAGTCATCTTCGCAACATACTTATCAAACTCTGATTCCATGAATTCTCCAACCGACAAAGTACATGACAAACCCTTTTGGTAAAATTCTTCACATTTTTTCATAATATTGGTAACAAGGTCTTCAATTTCTTCAACAGTTTCCTGGGAGTATTTCTTTCCATCATTGCGACGACACTCACCTTGGCCTTCAGATGATTTAATAGGGGAAAGGAGTCCGTGTCTTTCAGCAAAATATTTTAGTTTATTCTCTTCTCCGTGAATCCACTGGGCACCCAACTCAATACATCCTTTATCCCCTCTAATGGATAGTATACGACCACCAATGCGGTTCGTAGCTTCCAAGACTATCACATTATTAAGACCGAATAGCCTCAGCGTACGTAGCGCCGACAAACCAGCGATTCCTGCACCTACCACAACACAGCTGTATTCAGTGTCTCTGTCTACAATATCTGGTAGGATTACAGCACTACTGGAATGAAGGCAATATCACATTTTATTTGTTTAATAAAACACAACAATTATTTTCAAGTATATTTTTTTATAACAAAATATAAATCACAAAAAGTATAATTTTCATGCTTTTTAATAAAAAAATAACTATTTAATAACAAATTTCATGCTTCAAATGATAAAATAATAACTATCAGTGCAGACAGCTTTGGATGGCACGTTGAAGAATGTAGAATGGGTTGTTTACAGATTGGAGCGAATTAACCTACACACAGACACAAAAAACAATTAATCATGCATAAATATTACAAAAGTCCATACAAAATTAGTACAAATAATAAATCCAACCATGCATAAGGAAAAACTGTTAAAACAGATTTATCCTCCATTATAAAAAAAGGGTTCATTGACTGACTACCAATAATTTAAGTGACAGTTTTGTTTTATTTTATGATTTCAGTAACATCAATAAAATCTGTAAATATTTTATTAAAATAAATCTAATATCTTATAGATCAAATAATATCAAATTCACTATAGGTAAAGTTGAGATATAAATTTTATTAATTTAAAATACCTATTTTTATAAATCTATAAAAATGTTACAGGCTGAATTTACTTCGATATTTTCATTCAATGCGAATAATTGAAATATATTTTATTCAGTTTAGTCTTTATAAAAATAATATAGTAATACATTTTTGATAGTAATTCATCAAATTTGTAATTTTACAGTCTGTCTACAATTTTTTAAATTATTGAGCGTTAAACATGTCACAATGAAAATATTGATAGTTCACAAATGATATGCTGGAAACATTACAAAGAATTTGTTTTTATTTTCACATCTTTCAATATGTGAAAAAAACAAATGTTCGAACAATGAAACTTAGCATAATTTTAACCCTTGTGTAAAAATAAAATAATAAAGCAAGGAACGAGAATTGGAAACAACATTGAAACCTGTTTCTTAAGGTGATATTTTAACACATAGAATTTGAAACTCAATTGAACACAATAACCCTTTGGATAACTATCCATTGTGCCTTCCTGAGCTTTCAAATAGTCCTTGATGTCTGTATATTTGTTTGTATGTGTACGTGGGCACAGCATGGAAGGGATATAAAAGCGATTGCAACCAACTCCAAAAAAAATCATACAGAATTGTGCATAATTTCATTACCTGAATATTCGTGAAGATTCAAACAGTAAAAAATAATAATCAATAATAACTATTATTACTTTGTATTGTAGATACCAAGTAAAAAAAGATTCTCTATACTACTTTTTTTAAGTGTGTTGCCTTTTATGTAAAAACCCTTAAGTATTATTTCATAAATTTCATCAAGAAATATAAACAAATGTAATAACATGAGGACATAAATATTTCTACAGTCATAATTACATAGTAATACACTGGGGGGACAGGGTGATATGAATAATAAATTATTATTACATTATGCATAAATGAAATTATTTGGAGCAAAATTACCCCTGATACAAAAAATATCAAAATGATCAATGAAAACATATTTTTAACAAGTAGGTAGCAAGTGCGGGTGTTCTCCTATACAGAGGTGACAAATAGAAATTGGCCAACGTTTTTCACTTAATATGTTAATAAATTTACTTTTGTTAAGTATTGGGAAATTGAAAAAAATTAAATTTAAAACTTGAATATTATTTCTCATTTCAGGATTATCACAATGTAACTATCAATATTCCTTATAAGTAAACAAAGTTACATATATTAAATTATTAAATTATTTAATCATTTCTTTGGATTTTTCCCAAATAAATGCATACCTAAACATCAGAGAATATTTTTGGTTCACTATCAATTACTTCATCAAGTGCCTCTCCTCAAAGGAGGTTGGCGACCATTTCACTGAGCATTACTCATGCTGAGCCAGTGTTCATAGTACTATACAATGTATATTTTATGCAATCTTAATTTATCTAAATATAGAGAAATTATGCGCACTTGATACAAATTAACACTGCATATTGGAGATGATGAGCTGTAACGCGCAAATATAAATAGTTGAAAATTAAATTCTTTAAAGCGCTGCCGAAAATAACTCGCGTGCCAACTATTTGCCATCGCTGTTCTAGAATAAGTTATCACATTATTAACACTAATGAGATGCTGGCAAGAAAGAGATACAATATCTCAATCGATATAATTTTGTTAGGGTCTTTTACTCCAAATTAATTCAATAACCATGAAACACCCAGCATATCAACCGGAAGCAACCTTTAATTAAAATCTAATCAAACAAAACAAAATATAATAAATAAAATTTAAAAATAATCATGATTGAAGTGTTTTATACAGAACTACATGAATCTGATTGGTGCAACTACCATAAATAGTTTTAACTTATCTTATAAAAAGTACTAAAATCCCACATAAGACCATAGAATTTTGATCATTTGACATAAAAATAAATTCTGTGTGGTTTTATGAGTAAACAATTTTTTTGCAAGTTACAAAGGTTTAAGCGATTTTACATTTATTTATTTATTGCCATTAGTTGGCAGAACTTTTTGCAAAATCTTTGGCATTATAATATTAATTAAAAATAACTGTTTATTTCAATATCAACATTCAACAAAATCCAATAATGCTAGTTAATCGACATAAATCTAAACATTGCATAACATCTTCACTTATCTATTATAGATAGATTGTTAATTTACAATTTTACAATAAATCACTTTTAAAACTATGTATGATATTATTTCTGTATTGCTGTATAATCACTTCAAGCAGAAACTTAGATTAGTACCTATATCAGTGAGGCGACCTCTAGGCATGGCTTGGTACCTGATTAAACTGCCAATTGGTGAAACAAGCCGCACATAGTGCATCTTTGAGATAGTTTTACAAAATATATTTATTTAAGATGCAAGACTATGGCACTCAACATATATTTAACAAATATTATAATCTTTGACGCGCTTTCAAGACAAAATACTACAAATGTTTGTACATATGATGAACCACTGAAAAGATTTTCATTAAATAGTGCATAAACAAAATTTTTAACAAAAAAAAATAATTTATGTTTGTGTAAATATTTTTTTACTTCACATCAAAATACTGAAAAAAATTTTGTGGTAAAATCTATGCAACATTTGTATAGTGATTCTGCACAGTCTTCTATCTTAAATGAAAAATTGAGATTGCAAAACAAAAACCATATTTCACATCACTGATATAAATTAACGATCAAAGTAATGTCAGAAAATCACCACTAAAATTATACTGAGCCCTTTAGATGCCCTGATGTATCCCTTGTCAACCTAATAGACTCGTTGATTGCATGTGAAAATTATATGTATTTCATTTTCAAATTGATTGAAAAAACGTATTACATTTTTGGTTCTTGTCGCGAAAGGGGGCATACTCCCAAATCAATACATAAGCTGGAATCTTAAGGGTGAAGAAATTATAAAAAAATCTAAAAATAATCTATGAAAATGTGTAACTTGAATCTAAAAAATCATAATGATACACTGGTGATTAACATTACGGTGATGGTAAAATAAAAAGATTAGTAAATCAAATACACATACACACACACACACACATACATTATTTATATTTTAAATGAAGATAATAAAACAAAAATGTATAATTTAAATCAAAACAAAAAACGAATAAAAAAATAAAACCAACAATGATCTAATGAAGATGATACATATAATAAACATATATTTTTCTTACTTAGGACGCAGGTGGTTAATCAGCCTATTGGCTTCACGCAGTCCTGATTCGATGGCTCCATGGACAGTGGAATAGAAATGTTTTGAAGTAGCCTCCCCAGCAAAGCACAGGACAGGCGACCCATTTGCATCCATCAATGGTGTGGCCAACATGTCAGCCTTGGCTCCCACCATCTCTGAATCTATACTGCGGAAGCTGTATGATCCACGTGCCAACTGGTTACTGTACCAAGCCGACCTAACAATTCAAATGGCACTTTTTAAATTTATCTAAAATACTTTGATTAATAAAAAAAAAATGTGACTGTCTTTAGACTACAACTTTAGACAACTGTTATACCATAAAATAAAAAGTTGGCTGCTATAAAATTGTAGCATCAATAGACCATTCATTACTTGGATCTGCTTTAATATTTACACACCTTAACAGTGCTGCTGGCTTAGGGATGACATGTGAATTTCCGAAGAAATGTTTCAACAATCGGTGTAGTCCATTCATCACCACATCATCTGGAAGTGTCTCCAAATATCGTGCCGCATTACCGGCAGCCCAGCCACATAATACATTTGGCTGAGTTTCACCTCCATTGAATCCAAAAACATTGAGGAGCCATGTATCATTTCCGGAACTGAATACTTCATGAGACTTAGTGTCCCACAGAAGTCCTAACCACTTGGACTTTTTAGGCCACCAAGGTTTTTCAAACATCAAAAATACTTTATTCACAGTTCCAAACGAAAGCCCCAAAATTGTCTGTATCTTGTCTAACGGAAGATGTGGGACAAAAATATGGGAATGTCTAAAATAAAAATACAAAATAACAGCTTTTTTCATGTAACATAAGTAAATATAAATATACTTTTTGCTTGAGAGCTTCGGTTCAACCATAAAATGTAATCACCTCTCTTGCAGCACACCTAGGGGCAGGGTTACAACTACGTGTTTAGCAGAGTAAACGCTACCATCACTGCACTCTACCAAAATATCCTTCGGTGTAGCCATTTCCCCGGAATGAATAATGTGAGTCACCATTTTGTTGGTAAATATATTCAGGGGCAATTCCTCCTCTGGGTTCGGGTACTTTTTCTGAAATTGTACATTGAATTAATTTTTTAAGCTGAAGAAGAAGAAAAATAAATGTACATTATCACCCAAAAATCAGGAAATTTATTTATTCATAATAAAAAGTATATTCAACCATCATAATATCCAGAATAGTTTTATAGCCCTTCCCCTTCCAATGTAGGATTTGATTTCCTTCGCACTCCCAATAGTCATTATAGCCCTTAGACGACACGTCTAACCACGAATCACAAGCTTCGATTGTGTTTTCATACTTTGACATCCAAGAAAGAAATTTCGCACTCAAGACCGGATCAATTTCAGAAAATTCCTCACCATTGAGAATTTGATAAAAACTGTAATTATTATTATTAAATCATTATTAGGTTTAAATGTAATAATATGAATATTAAAATTGAAAATATAAAAGCACCATACCTGTCTCTTACAATCTTACCCAACGAATCTGAGCTATGAGCAGCCCTCTTTTTTGCAAGAATCATTGTCCGGTGCTGAAGATCGGTCAATTTATTACAAAGCGACTCTGGCATAAGGTTTCCAGATGAATCACCAAAGTCTATGCGATATTTGTACTTTGGCTTGGCAATGACATTATGATCCTTTGCCAAAAAGTAAACAGCATTTCCCTTCTCTCCATGGCACCTTAAAGATAAGTTAAAAAAGGACATATGTGTCAATTTACTGTGAGTATTCTTTATATTTGATAAAGTAAGAGAATTATAAATAGTAAATCACCACTCGGCTCCAAGCTCAACAACATTCTTCCCAAATGGTACGGTGTGAATTCTTCCCCCAAGGCGGGATGAAGCCTCCAATCCTATGGCAACAATTTCAGATTTATGCAAACGAGAAAGGGCTGCAACTCCAGCAGCTCCCAGCCCCACTACGATCACATCCGCCTTTATTATTCCACTGAAAAAAAAATGTGATAGTTTTAAATAACTTGTGTAATAAGGTATTGAGTACAATAAAAACTGCTGTTTGTACTTATTAAACCTCAAAACTACTCAATAGTGGTTTTGCTTTCATTAAATAACTCATGTAATCCCAATACATCTCTGTAAGATATTCACATATTTATTCACAAATATTTTTATTATTCTGAAAATTGAATAATGAGCATTATTTGTACAATTAATGTACAAATGAGCACAGTACTAAAGTGTACAAATAATATTTTACCTTTCTTAATTCCACAATTTGGGAATAAATTTCAGAATAACAAAAATTATTCAATTTTCAGAAATAAAAAAACATTTGATAAGGATAGCAAGATATTATTAGCCAAAGTGTGCACTTGTGATATACCTTTCCTTTGTCTTCAATAATTGCTCGAGATTATTTTTTATAAAAATCCACGGAATTATAAGTATTTATGACTACTTTTTTTTTCTATAAGCATTAAAGGTCGCGGTTCTTCAGTTACTAACTTTTGCACCTACATTTATATACATATTGAACACAAAGATATGCGTTTTGATCAGAAAAATAATGTAAAAAATGGAAAAGCCTAACAGCCATGTCAAATAGTCTCGTATCGAAACTTTTAACGAAAACTGAGCTTAGTATTTAGTGTGAAAAATGTAAAAATTAAGTCGTCAGTAGTCTTAAGGATCTTTTGAATACTGAAAATGTCAATATCGGCTAAGAAAACGTGGTTAATTACAAGCAAATCTTTCTAAAAGCAAATTAAGCGAGAACCGGCAAAATTCAAAACATATTATCACATAAAAACAGCAAACTTAGATAGTTTACATGTCACATCAATATGGCACAGACTACGCAGCTATATGTGTTTATTAGTGAATACCACAAAGAGATAAAATGGGATTACACGAGTTATTTAAAGATAGCAAAACCACCGTATTGTAATTTCGAAGTTTAATTAGTAAAAACAGCGGTTTTCAGAATGTTTTTATTGTACTCAATACGCGGGAACAAAAGTGAACATATTTTCAATCTTTTCTTTTCACACAATTGTAAATGTGCAACTAAATAAAACACGATAATCAAAACAACGAACCCTTCTGCCATCTCGTCGCTGCGTAGAACCGAAGTGTCTTGATGTACAGTGAAATTTATCAGACTTTTCAAACCGGTATCGAAAACGGCAGGTCCTCACGAGCCGGCTCCTGCTTCCTGAATGAAAGGTGGGAGAGCTGTGTCTGGGGCCCCTGCTGAAAACTTGGCGAGGCCGGGCGGCGCCGCGACTGGCAAGCCTGCCTGAGACTATAAACAACGCGCTTCCTGTAGCGGCGGCAAATTTAAATGCGCTCCGTGAATGCGGCGGATCTGCACATGAACACGTGCTCTATTCTGCATGAAACTATTTTATTCATTAACAACTTCGAATATCCTTTCATTTCAGATCAATTTGAAAGTCATCAACACACTTTCGAAAATATGTGAAAAAAGCGCAATTTTTTTTCGCCTTAAATAAACTGTTTTCAAGCGTTGATAAATATTAAAACTGTTCAATAAATATACACGTATCAATCTGAATATAATGCCGTAACATTTGAAAATATCAATTAAAACACACTTGGGTGTTTTCTGTGCATTTCTTACGCCGTGTGGGAGGAGCCATAATTTGCTTACAGTGACAACATTGCAACGGGTTACAGCTGCATTGATTTTATCACAGCCAGGCTGCACCGGGCGATCTTCAGACTGGACAACCCTGCGAGGAGTCGGCCATTACCATCTCCTTATGACTAATTTTTTTCGCCAAAACTGTGGGGAGTGGCAAAAAAAGAGCCTGCCTGGGGATATTCATCGGTCATTTTGCGCTTTTGGCCCCCTTGAGTCGGCGTAAATTAATTTTCAAGATGGATAGACGGGGTGCATTCTCAGAAGGGGGTGGTGGGAGGCTTATGCTGTACATGCTTATGCAACTCTATTGCGCCGACACGTCAATATCCCCCATGTTAGACGACGCCGACGCCATGTTGGAAATCAATACTTCATAAAGGAAAAAGCGCACTTGTAAATGAGAACTGAATTACAAGAAATATTAATTTATACATATTTTAAAATATGAAAATGATGATATTTTTTCATACTTTTGAAGTTTTGCTTGCTTTTCGATATTATTCATTCCAAATGGATAAAAATATGCTGCCAGACAGGATACAGGACACCCAGACGATTAGGGGGTATTTGCTGGGGCGCTTTTGTTTGTCAAGAATGACGCATCACGCATTGGGAAAATCGTATTTGCGACCGGTTTGCAAACATCCGACGGCATCCCTATGTTATATTTCGGGTGTTTTAAAAAGTTTTGTTTAAGAAAACAAACCGAAATAAACGCTACAGGCTTATTGCAAGCTTTCTCGCGACTTATGTGAAAGGTTTTACATTCAAAATGGTAGAATTTATTCACACAATTCATACCACTGCTTCATATCTGGTTTGTTATAGAATTTCGCTCATTGATATAGATGCTAATTAGTCAAATATTTACATTTTTTTTTGCTGAAACAAATTTACAGTTCTTAAGTGCTGATTTATTTGTTTGAGTCTCAACTTAAAAATGATGTGCTGTTATCTGAATTTTGCTTTCTTTCTGGGTACATTCATAAGTTTACACATACGTTTTATATTTAACATTTTAAAAGTTATTAAAAAAATATATTTTTTCTTGGAATATTTCTAAAATTTACTATCAATGAATATTGCGTCTTCAAAATGTATACAATAAAAAAAAAAATCTTATATAGAGAATTTACTTCTCTTTGTTTCCGTGGGCCGAACCGCGCACCATTGGTATTAGTGTATTTATATTTGAGATGGAAAAGAGAATGAACACAATGATATTATAATATACATTTCTTTGTTTCCGTGATATGGCGCTTTTTTTAATTTAGAGTTGAATTATTAAGTAAAACTCGTATAATTTCATTTCTGTCTTAAACTCATAGGTGAAACAGTTAATCGCTGAGATGAATAATAAATAATACTTAAGAGTTCATGTATTTTATTTGGTCATTCGATTTTTGCAAACGACCGGTCTCATCAACATACTAGATTTGTTTTGATAATCAGAACTAGTGTTATATTTAATGTGGATTGGATCATTTTGAGACTAATATAATATATGAAAAGTATGTATGTAGTAATATTTGGTCTCCGTGAAGTTTAAGTACGGGCTCAGACGCTGATTTAAATATCGTATTATCGTATTTGCAAAGATAATATTGTCGATGCGGAGAGAATTTTTATGGCTAGCGATAAGACTTCGGGAACAACACTTAACAAATTATATTCCGTAACTTGACTTGACGGTTATTCGACACCAATATTTTTCCTTCCAGACAATGCAGCGATAACTCATAAATTCCTTTTTTTTTATTCCTTTTAAAAATATCCAATCAGATCGTAAACATAAAGAACTAAAAAAAACTAAAGCATGATATCACATTTTTTATCATTCTAGAGACTGATAAAATATATCAATGTAAATTTGTGACATCACTTGAATGTTACAATATATAAATGTAGAATTTTTATAAGTACTGATTTCATTTAAATAATGACAGTTAAATATTCTTATGTTTGCAGTGTTATATTAAATCAGATGATATCATTACAAAATATATAAAGTTAAAACTACCAAAAAGCACAGATTGTGTATACTTTTAGCACATTAAATATAACAATAAAAAATTGTAATTTTACAAGTAATATCAGCATGATATAAGAATCTCGTCCGTTTCGCACACACATAATAATTGATAAACGGATGCCACGAGTGGTACTCGATCTCATGTTTTTGGAATAGCTGAAGTGATTGTTGCTTAATGTATGTAATAAATTATTAAAATTAAAAGTGTGTATTAAGGCCAGTTACAACACGCTGCGATAACCAAATATAAACTAGTCAACAGCATTGCAGTACGCAAATAAAAAATGTGTTACTACGTGCTTATGCTTAAGTATTTACTATATTTTTAATTTAAGTTAAAATGTATTATAATTAATGTTTTTAAAAAAGTGTCGTGGCATAGTAATTGTATAAATCGTACGTCATAGAAAATAACAAGCAAGTACAAACAGATGACGGAGACTCGCTACAGATTTGATACGACATAACAATATGATTATATATGCAATAAGTTTTTACTAGTGCAAGTATAAGAGAAAAAATATTTATTTTTATTGAAAGAGATAAAAAAATCAAATCCCATCAAAACTATATCTACTAGCTTGGTATATATATCAATTGGATTCATTGTTTGTTAATAGAAAGAAGCCTGATGTATCAGAAAACATCCTTATAAGAGCTCAATACCTCAATAGAGCTACCATGGTTGTAATATAAAGGATACTGATGACTGTACTATGAGTATAAATCTAAAATATAACAGCGTTACAACCCTTCTATTTGATGAAACGAATCTGAATGTATGTGTCATGCGATAGTATTTAATACTCTTGTATATCAATAAAGGGGCATATAATTAGGTTTTTATGGCATGGGGGAGATCTGCTCCCCTAAAATAAGACACATCCAACTCAAAATGTAGCGAATTGCGAAATCAATATGCAAAATGTTACTTTAAAGTAATATTAGAATTTCCTTGCCGAGGAATAAAATATTCTAAAACTAATCTTTGAGTTCTTACGAATAAAGAGCTCGAATAGTATTCATAACATTTTTACATTAATTGGCTTATTTCAGAAACATTTTTCATATTATTCAAAGCAATAATAAATACCGAATGATTTAATATGCAGTAGGGAGAGGATGATAGGGTTTTGAAATCAAAATTTTATAAAAAGGCACTTCTATAAGTAAATCATTAGCCATTTTTTTTAAATTAAATATTCAATGATATTCAGGAAATCTAAATTGCATTTTTTTTCTTCTCTCGTATTATCATTAAAAACCAAAATGTTTTAAAGATTTAAAAATATATATATAATAATGTATTTTTATAAATTCTACTTCTTTTCTTCTTCAGGTGCCAGTTGGGTGTATAATAATAAAAATAAAATAATTCACAGGGACATCACAAATTAAACGATATAAGATACGTTTGTAATAAAATACAATGATTACAATTTTATATTTTTAAATGAGAACATAACTCAATCGCCTTGGCTTATGGCACATCTTAATTTAACGTACTAATTAAAGCAAAATGATTAGTTTATAAAATCGTCAATAAAAAATTATAAAATTAGCTTGTATTGTATTTTTAAAAAGATCTGTAATATTTATAGACAAGAAGGAGAAGTCAGGTATATCGCTGACTTCTAGCAGAGTAGTTCGGCAGCCTGAACTATCGATTTCGAGTTGACTATTAACAATTCAAGATTCACTACCGGTGAAATCACTCCAGTAAGTCGCTATAAAAACATTTTATTTTAAATCATGCAATGGAAGTGTAAAAAAATTACTAAAACCTAAAATAACGCTATTGCCATGGTATGTTAAAACCTGCATATACTTATAAAACTTTTACGATAAAGGAAATCGATTTAAATACTTAAAGTAGTGTCCTGCCGAGTATCTCGTGCCTCTCAATAATTTTATTCATTGCATGCGGAATGTAAATCGACAAAATCAAATCTAGAATCCCCCATGTTACAGTCTCTACATCTACAACACCTCTCTGTATATGCAAATCAGTGCTATTTCCAAAGTTCTCTTCAGAGAATAGTATGCATTCGAATTATTTGCAGACCGATCTCATGTGTATCTTATAGTAAATAGAATATTATACCGTTTTCCAGAAATAAAGATAGATCATTCAATAAACAAGTAATAATCTTAAAAATTAAAGTAGGTTTATATTTATAGAATAATTTCTAATATATGTTATTTTCATTGTTTAAAGATTAAATCATATCATAATGAACTTTTTCGTCAAGCACCAGAAAAACTAATAGTGAAATCGATATAAAACTTTTTAGATAACGGAAAATAGAAAATCCAGTACGGTTAGTGCTTATTGACTCGTTTTCATAGTGGATAGACCATTGATTTTAGGTCGGTAGCTTACCGGAGTAATCCCCCCCCGGGCAGGTGAACCCGAGGCAGGTGTAATTATGCCCACGCGTTTCAGGTTAGTCTAAGACAAATCGAACTGACATAACATGTGGGGCAATAAATGCTTTTATTTTCAAATTGAAAATATAAATTAATTGATATCCAGTATTCCGTCTGTTCGCCATATATTCAAACTAGAAAAGAAAATGTTCAAATTTTTTTATTTTTAATTAAGTTGTATTACAGTTGGTTGAGGTTTACTAAATGACGAAAAAATTATGATAAGAAAATGATAAAACATCGCTTGCAGTGGCAGCTCACTAGCTTTATCTTTTTTATCTCTATACATCATCGAACAACGTCTCAGCTACATGCGCTAAAAACATCAGGAAATATTAAACGATATTAAAATGACTTAAAATAATAGCGAATCAAGTACAAGTATATTTTAACAAGTGATTTTTTTAATTCAACATACAATATTTACAAAAACGTAAAAATTTTAAATTTTAAAAAATATTGTTGTTTATCGAAAATCAATTGACATTTGCTCGCTAAAAAAATATAAATAATAAATTGAGAATATCCATGTTTTAATACCTAAATGTGAAAAATAATACTGTGCCTATCTTCCATTTAGAATTTATCTGAATATATATATATATATAGATATATAAATTAATTTCTTGCCGGTTATTATACGTGTTTTTGGAAATTCTCTGAAATCATATCTCATTAGAGATCGAGCTATTGAGTGCTACTTCAACCTTAAAATAGATATATATTGTTTGCTTCTCAATATCGGTTGCCATAGTAATGTGTACCAAGGGAGAAATAGCTGATGAGAATTACACGGACTTCGCATTTAGCAAACGCCTTCAGACTAAATATAAAAATACTCATTTATAAAATATATTACAGTGGATATTGCTCATGAGTCATGATAATTATATATTGTGTCGCGTGCTTGTTACCGCAACAGCCAAGAATATTAGAAAACTACATAAAACAATTACATGATGTACATAAACACTGATAGACATATAATACAATTAAGATTCATAAAACTATACTTCGAAAATATTTTTTTCAATAAGCCGAGCGGATTGGATACGGTAGAAAAATTGCGTTTAAAAACATGTGTTTCAAACATTTTCTTTTGATTTCTTTTGATGTGGTTTTTAAATGAAAGTTTCAAAATATTTGCCCATGCCAATCATCTCCGATGAAGACATTAACAATGGACACGATGATAGTATGTGATGCAGACAGGAGATCCACAGGGGACAAAGGAGGTAGACAGACATTCGAGGAGGGTAGATTTAAATTTTAATTGGGGGGTATCCGTCAACAAAGCTGACAGACGGGTGGGGAGAGAGAGTACCGACAGTAAATCACATTGAAATGGTTTATTCTACAATTTAATACACACATATATATATATATATATATATATATATATATTTACACTCATACCTCGCTTCCATATACGGCCGCTCTTTATACGGCCTTTCGCTATAACGGCCCTTTTCAATTAAGGCACGTTTTCGATAAACGGCCTAAAATGTTTCGCTATAACGGCAAAAAATACTTTTTTTCGATGTTATTTTGTTTACGAGCGTTATTCAGTGTGTGCTCATAGAGCGGCTGGTTTAGACTTGTCTGTGAGTGTTTTATGTACATATTTATTACTGATTGTTACACATTAACTGGAAAATAATAAATAGGGACATTTTTGGTACGTAAATACATATTTATGTATGTACAAATAAATTTTTTTAATGTGTATTTTTTTATTAAACTTATTTTAACTATTGATTATATTGATTGAGGACAATAACAAACGGAGAATGCCAATGAGTCAAATGATTATACAGGAAAAACCTTTAAGTATTTTCGAAAATTTGAAGAATGGAGATACTATTGAATCTGCTGAAGATGTCACATTCCAAGCAAGCCGAGGATAGTTTGAAAAATTTAAAAATAGATTTAATTTGCATAATTTGAAAATGAAATGTGAAGCAGCTAGCGCCGATGAGGCCGCATTTAAGGAATATCCCAAAATTTTAAAGGGAATTATTGAAAGAGGTGGTTATAAACCTGAACAAGTGTTTAACGTAGACGAAACAGGGCTTTATTGGAAGCGAATGCCTGATCGCACGTACATTTCAAAAACCGAAAAATCTTCGCCTGGTTATAAGGTGTCTAAAGAACGAAAGAACGACGTGCAAATGCCGAGGGTGATTTTAAGCTAAAACCACTTTTAATATATTTGTCCAAAAATCCGAGGCCTCTTAATGGACTAAATAAAAATCAATTACCCGTCATATGGAAATCCGACAAGAAAGCTTGGATGACTAAAGCTACTTGAGGATTGGTCCAAAAATCCCTTTTGTACAGAAGTGAAAAAATATTTGCGAGACAATAACTTAACCAACAAGGCTTTGCTAATTTTGGATAATGCACCAGAGCATCCTACTAATTTATCCAAGCTATCTGAAGATGTCATGATTGAGTACCTTCCGAAAAATACAACAACTCTGATCCAACCAATGGATCAGGGTGCAATAGCCACTTTTAAGGCATATTACCTACGCCGAACTTTCCGACAACTAATAAGGGAAACCGATGGTAAAGCTTCAATTAAAACATTTTGGAAAAACAATAACATCAAGGATGCTGTTGACAGCATCAGTGAATCATGGAAGGAATTCAAATTAACAACAATGAACCATGTTTGGAAAAAAATATGGCCAGAATGTGTAAAAAGTGATACATATTTAACAAATTTGGAACCGATCCCATTGAATTTGTATGAATTTGTATTAGAATAATTGATTCCTTATACGGCTTTTCGCTTTGCGGCCAAGTTTCGTGGAACGTATTTAGGCCGTAAAGCGAGGTATGGGTGTATTTATAATTTTTGTTATAATTTTTTTTAATACTGTTGACCTGAGTTATTTCGAACAACATTAAGAGTAATTAAAAGTGTTGTTCCGCAAAGCTACTAAAAGTAATATATGACACTGATAGGATAGGATTTGCTTTTTACGGACCTTGATACTAAATATTTCAAGATATATACTACTATTCAGCATAAATAAAAACAAGAATGTAAATGTATTAATAAAATACAGCGTTATTAGAATATTCACCGCGTAACCTTGATTATTTATTTAGTTTTTATTTTGTGCTATATTTTAAGCAAATATTTTTTTAACAATGTTAACTGTGTGATGCCTACCGTAACTTTGTGACAATTTGAGGTGTTAAAGGCGAACAAGCTATGGACCGTAGACCACAATCTTCAAGGTGGGGTAGACTGGGGTCACACACATACACACCCATATATATATATACCCACATACATAATATGTATATATGGGTATGAGTGTGTATGTGTGTTATGCTAGTAAATTGATATCAAGCTTTATTTTACACTAGCGGATACCCGGCGTGTGCTACTACGCTAAAATTTTTTTTTTTTTTTTATTTGTTCGAAAAAAAGGAAAATTTGTTTTTTATTAACTTTTTTATCTTAATGCTAGCGGATAAACAATATATATTTTTTTGAGTTTTTTCGGTAAGTGTGTAAACAAAGATTTTTCGGCTTTGATTTTGATTGCGGCTTCGATTAACTACGTGGCGATAGTGTTTTAACGGCAAATTTTATTCCGTTGCACAATTAAGGTGGATTTAAGTGGTGAATGAGCATCTATGGTGAACCAACTTTTAAAGTTAAGATGTGTGGTGACATTCCAGATTAGAAGAGTTAAAAAACTCTATTGGATTTTTTCTCTACTCAATTTTTCGCAAAATTATTGTGGCTGTGCTGCTCGTTATTCGGCTTTTTTTCAGTAAAATAAACACGTTGTTCGTTTTCTAAATGAACAGCAAGATGTTGAACAGTTGGATATCATTCGTGAATACTGAAACCAGGAATTTCATATTTTTTCAATTTCATTAGTGAATACCAGACCAGGAATCAATATCAATGTCAATATCAACGTTTATTGCTTTAATGGTGGTGGTGAATCCTCCATCTTCTGGCTTTCGTCGTCTGTATTTCGGATATCCATCCTCACCAGGAATTGTATCTCCGAATGTTTTCCAAATGCTTGGACAACGCTGTGTTGTCAGAAACGTAGCTTTTAAGCGGTTCTGGCGGGTCAACCAGCGTTGACAACTTGGCTTTTCCATTTGAACAACACATACCGGCTGATTCCTTTTGAAATTTCAGTGCATGGCAGTACAGCTCGGATGATTACTGCAGTCTTTGTCATAATTGAATGCCGCCAACTGAAAATCGATTCTTTGTATCGATTGAGCCGTTCGTATCTGATTACCTTTAAGCCTGTTTTCGTGTTGTTGAGGAGTTTCAGCAGCTCTTGCTGTAGTAGCTCTGATTCGAACTTGTTCTAGACGTGCTTCATGTTGTTTCTACAGCTCTTGACTGCCGCTCTTTTATCCTATTTGACTCTGTACGCACTTTTCGTTTTCCGGCAGTTTCGGCTGCTTTTTCGGCTCTTTTCGTTTCGCATCTGCTGTATTTTTTCCAATTGCAGCTCTTCGGTGTCATTTTTTGATATATATATATATATTTGATATTCACAAATGATAAAATTCTCTGCTGTGAATGACAGATAGTGATTTTGTTTTATGCGCGATCTTCACAATGTTCTTTTTTCAAATTTTTTGCGAGGAACGATGTCGACTTTACAGATGTTGAAAATTTTTGTATGGAAAATGTCGAAATTGACTTAATTAATAGACCGAATGTATTTAATGCACTGTTTTAATAGTCTCAAAGATTCTTCGTATTATTGCCTTTCAAATGAAACCGGTTTGGGGCACATCGGTTGGATGGCTTCAAAGCCTATAACGGACATAGAAACATATTTTGTGTTTTTTATATATATAGATAGATAGATAGACGATTAACTAGTGACGAAAAGACAATGTTTGGATTCTAAATTAAATATCCAGCAGCTGCTTAAGAGGTTTTATAATGAAAAAAATATTTTTTAAAAATTATCAATTAAATATATACAAAAACACAATGTTTTTATAAATAATTTCACCCAAAATGAATATATTATACTAGAGTTATAACTACTACATACTTATTTTTACGTACATCTTAATTTACAAACGATGGTTTGAGTTGAAATAATCTAGTAGACGAGTATAGCAGACTTTTTTTAAATCTATTTAATTCATTTTTGGCTTGAAAAAAGATGAACATTTAATATTGAAAAATTACAAGCGGTACAATATTGGCCAGCAATAAGTCAAAACTCAAACAGTGCTTATTTCGCATAAACGACACGAAACAAAAAAAAATTCAAAGCTGGATTGTTTCATATGACTTCTTTGGGTTCATGAACGTAAGCTTAGGTAATTGACCCGATATTTTTAACAGACTTCGATTTAATAATATTTTGTTTTATATATTTATATAATATTTATAAACATTCATTATTAAAACTTGTGCGTTTCGCAAAAATGTGCTTGAACAAGTATTGAATTCAACAATTATGTTTCTGTTTTAATATTGTTAATTTAATAGAGTGTTATGGAAAAAAAATATTATTTGGCAGACAGTGTAAAAATAATACGCAAAATCTTAAAAAATAACCAAATGAAAATATATATTTTTTAATATAACAACTAAACAAGTATGCCAAATTATAATTTGATTGTAATTATTTTTCAGGTATTTGAAAGGTTTAATTACTTGGGTGGGTGTTTGATCCATGAGCCGAGCAGAAAATTTACCAGTGGTGGTACGTTAAACCTTACCGCTTGCTCGGCGACTCAATCTATTATCCCTTAAAGCCACTCCAATTAGCCGGCTTTTCTATAATAACCACTCGTTGATAGTCGTGATAATTAACAATTAATTTCTTAAAATATAAATCTCGATATTGTGGGTTACCAGGCCGACGACAAGATAAACATTTATTATTTTACATTTCTGTAAACCAACATGAAATTGTAGGATCTCTGAAATCTAACATTTAGTATTTCCAAGTCTTCGGTGTGACTTGTGTTAAGTGAGAAAGATAATATGTTGGTTATTACAAGCATATAATGGTGTAACGAATTCTAGGTTGTTTTTGTTATCTCGAGAATCGAGAACTTCGATTTGAAATTTAATATCCAAATTTAATATCCAATCAATATTTTTGCTGTTGTTGTCTTGCATATGTGCAATCGCTATACATATTTCTTTATCTTAATTTTAACATGTTCTTAAATAATACAAATAACACGAGAGCCAGACACCAGATAGTACTTGCTAATCTGACACCCAAGTACGACGTCTCTGTGCTTGTCGAACTAATATCCGGCGAGAAAGACGTATACAGTCCACAAAGAACGTAATCGTCGTCGCTAGCAGTCTATTGAAATGGTAGCGACTAAAAATCAAAAGTTATTTCCGTTCTAAGAATAGTGAATGTATGAAGATAAAGTAACATAGCAGAGAAAGAGCCTGTCAATACACTTTTCAGTAAAAACACTTTTTAGACTTTTTTATTTTTAAATGACATCCATGAAAGAACACAAGTAGTATTTTAATATTGTCATCTCCTTTAATAATATGGATTCATACGCAAGCGGTTCACAGCCAAATCAGGGTGGAGTGCAAGCACTTTTATATCCCTTCACTATCAGGAACCTTCGGTCGTCAAGCTGTTTTATTTTTCCAAAAAAAAAAGCACTTCTAAGAGTAATTATTTTCAATTGAAAATCGCAGAGAGTGGTGAAGACTTATATGTTGTTGAAAAGTTTATGTTTTGAAGTAAGTTTATTACCAGCAGACGAAATCATAGAAATGTTCAAACAATAATAATAATGCAGAGTTTGTTAGTACGTCATCAATATGCAGATGAACAGAAAGCAATTTAAAAAAAAGTTGACCGAACCAAAGAAGTGCAAAATAACCTACCTTTTTAAATGTGTAAATTTATATAAAAGTAATTAATATTTTTCACCGAGAGTACTTGTAAATATATATTGTATACGGTGTGTGCATTAATTTTTCGAGAAATTGGAGCTTTATTATAAAAAATTGGTTCAATATATTCTATTCAAAGTATTGTCCATCGCTAGCCACTACTTGTTCCCATCTTTCGGGCAAATTATGGATTCCATCCCAAAATAACTGTTAGTCTTTTGAAGCCAAGAAAGAATCAAGCCAATTTTTGATACCCTGTTCAGAAGTGACGCGTATTCCAGAAAGGGCATTCTGCGTCGATTGAAAAAAGTGGTAGTTGGAAGGGGCAAGGTCTGGGCTATAAGGCGGGTGAGGCAGAACTTCCCATCCACTGTTTTCCAAATAGGTTTTAACCGATTTAGCAACATGTGGCCGAGCATTGTCATGGTGGAAAATTACAGACTCGTGCCTGGTCGCATATTCTGGCCGTTTTTCTTCCAATGCTCGCTTCAAACGCATCAATTGTTGTCTGTAGAACTCGCCCGTGATAGTTTGGCCTGGTTTCAGCAGCTCATAGTGGATGGCACCCTTCTGATCCCACCAACTACACGGCATTACCTTGGCGCCATGAATATTTGGCCTGGCCGTCGATGTTAATGCTTGTCCGGGCATACCCCATGATTTTTTACGCTTCAGGTTGTCGTAGCGAATCCATTTTTCATCACCAGTGATCATACGATGCAAAAATGACTTCTTTTTGTGGCGTTCAAGCAGCATTTCCGAAATGCAAAATCGCCTTTCGACGTCTCTCGGCTTCAATTCATGTGGCACTCAATTTCTTTGCTTTTGAATCATTTCCAATGCTTTTAAGTGTCTTGAAATTTTTGCTCGATCAACTTCCAATGATTCTGCGAGTTCTGCTTGCGTTTGACACGAGTCTTTATTGAGCAATGTCTCTAATTCTACATCTTCGAATTTTTTTGATTGGCCTGGACGTTCTTTGTCATTCACATCGAAATCACCATTGTTAAAGCGTCGAAACCAGTTCTCACACGTTTTTTGCGATGGAGCATGTTCACCATAAACTCCTAAGACTTTCAGCTGGTTTTTTCTTCCAATTGAAACAGAAAAGTAAAGCTTCCCGTAAATTGCGTTTTGTTGAGAACTTAAAAAAAAATGTTGTATACACTTCAGCGATATGACATATACTGAAAACAAAAGCGAAATAATGACGCTTCACAATGAAATTTTAAAGTATAGCTTGATGCGATTCAATACTAGTAACGTCATATTTATCTGAAAACCACGAAAACTGGCTCTGCAATAATACATGTTCAGTGATATGGTCGCAAACCTCCTCTGAGGAGAGTCACCCGAAGACGAAGATTTATTATATACATATAAATAAATTTAGGTTTTATGTTTTAAACGTCAAGATATTCATTTTATGTGAATATCAATTAAACTTCCTGTGTTTTTGTTATTTTTTCAATGGGTTGATTAACATATTAAAGAAAAATAAATGAAGTAATTATTTAATGAATAAAATATCTTCCACACGCACGCCACTGTCGTTGTCTGGGTGATCGGGCAGGTCGCTCGTTGTGGAGCTGCCGCACCCTTGCCACTGGGCATGCGCGAGAGGGAGAAGGGGGATGTTCGACCGAGAGGGCTAATTAAAATCAAAGGCGTACGGTCCAAAAAAAATATCATGGCTGGTATTGTTTTTCTGTTTTTCATGTCATTTTTAGATATTTACCGGAGACTGAAAATTATTAATTGGAAGTATTGAAATTGGAGGATATATATTTCTGCCGATCGAAAAGCCGTCTCAATTATTCATAATTCAGATAAAAAATATTTCGTGCTTCGAGGGAAGAAACATAATGCACTTTAGAATGAGAGATTTATTATTTATTATTGAGAGTTTTCTTCCTTGTTGATTGCGATATTTAATTTAAACATAGGATAAAAAATAAGATTTTGTTTATTTAAGCTGGATATCTATTTTTTATAAAGCAATTTACTATAATATTAGTTTGAATATGAATGCTGGCTTTTATCTATTTTATTTTATTATCAAATAGACTTAAAATATACATAAAATGATTGAAAAAAAATTTTCAAGCGTATTAATTATTTTATTAGGTAAATTTACAATAGTTCTTATGGCTATGGTTATAAAATGGTGGTTGGCTATCCCCTGATCTTTCGCGTATGTTGTGGGATTTAAAATGTGTGTCTTAGGTGATAGCGTGCATGAATTTCATTATTTTCATTATTAAAATAGCTATTTTTTAATTTAACTCGAGACTGAAGTTACACTGAGTTCTATTAAGTAATGCGCCATAAAGGTGGCTGACAGTACATACTATACGATTACAGAATTGAATTTCAATCAATACTTCGGCGCTTGTGTATGACGGAAAAGCTTACAGCGCAATTTAATTTGGCGTCTAGACATTTTCCAGACATTGGTTGTAATATTTCATTCGGTATTTATTATCCCACTTTACTGCCATCTGTTTTTACAAAATCAGAATTAATATTTCCACACATTGGTGTGATTTTATTTTAATAGATGGCGTACGGGGTTTTATTAAGGGTGAGATGGTTAGCTCTAATAACTACTAATAGATGTCACTAGCAGTAAAGGTTAAAATATTTACTTTAATATTAAAAAGCCTCGCTAGATGTCACTGCAGTATAAAAAATTGGCCATTTTTTTATACTATGCGTAATATTTACTGACGTCATAATCTACAATAATAATAGCCATTGTGTGTGTGTTTGTATGTTTCATTTTTTGCTTCTCTATAGAATATCTTAAAAGATACAACGCTGATTTTTAGCACGTAAGTTTAGTAAATTTTTCCGCAGCTATGTGCCGAATTTCAAGACGATAGGATAATATTTTTATTCATAAACTAATTTAATTAAACTATAAAATATGCTCTAGCGAGTTTCAATATGTACGAATTATAGGATTTTATTGTTCAACACGAGAATTTCAAATTTAGAACTTTTACAAAAAAACAAATTTTGATGCTTCTTAGAAATTTTCAGTTTATGTCAGCTTGACACAAGTACCAATTTTATTTTTTTATCGAAATTACGTTAGAAATTATTAATCACATCATTAATAACGTAAAATGCCTCCTAAAAAAATAACACCGTCTAAGCACAGCAAACGTAATTAAAAAAGAATAGCACAATTGAACGTGATAAAGACTGCATCTAATAAAGAACAGTGCAGTGAAAGTGATTCGTTGTTTGTGACACGAAATGTGATATTTCCTAGAATGGCTTTGCTTTCGAAATTAATATCCGGTTATTCAAAATATGTGTACAAAATGAAATCAAATATTCATCTAATTGTCAGCCAAACATATGTTCAAACACTATTGCATCGTTCATCGAATACTTCATTTTATGACGGGCTACATTTCTAGTAATTTCATAATGAATATAAATTTTACATGTGTGTAACTAGGGTAGCCTAGATAACGGCTATAATACATACTTGTTTTTTTTTGCGTTGTTAAAAAATGCCTGTATCATTTTTTTTTTAACGAGGTTTGCAAGTTCCTGGCCTCTACTCGTCTAGAAGCACCGGTCGCTGGATTTCGCAATGCTCAGAATACGTTCAAAGTATTCAATGGAAATCAAATTCAAAATAATAATGAACAAAACAATTTAAAGCTTTTCAGGGAATAAAATATGCTTAATTGTACATCAACAAATAAAATTACATGTTACAATTACTTTATGCTAGGATATTATTAAAATGATAAGGGTGAAAGATATTAGAGAGCGGTTTTTAGTTTATCTACGGTTTTTAAGCTTGTTTTCTGTTTATATTCTATTAAACATGATGTTGATTAATTAATGTTTATAAAACAATTAAACACGATACGTGTTGATTGTCATTCTACAGTAAGCCTTCATCAATGCGAATCTCACGAATCTTTAATTATACCTAGATATAATTGTGAACAACAATAAAAGCATAAATGCATGCATATTTATTAATTTTTGTTTTTAGATGTTTGAATGCAATGCAATATTTTGAAACAAACGTAATTATTTCTCTGCGCACCGCCTGTAATAACCCCCGCCTTCTATCTCTTATCTATACAACCTACTAGTATTCAAATGCGTTGTTGGGGGACCTAAATGGATGGCCTACCACTTCGTGTATACATATTTACATTATCAGCAATTAATATTGATTTATGAATAATTCATATCTCGTCCATACATTATTTAATTCCCCTGCTCGGGACACTCCTGGCCCTATCGGTCACAAGTATGAAAGCGGACTTCAATTATATTGAATTTTATACAAATATTCTACTCGTCAGACGATCTAAGACAGTTATAACATATAGTCCAGACGAGGTATAGAAACCATACCTTTCAAAAAATCATATTAGCTTTAAGCTAAATTAGTTGAAGGGCATATTCATTCTCAAAAACTCGTTGAAATAAGCATACGCATAAATGACATTGCGAATTTAAATATTTTTACCACCGATAACACATATGAATGATTCTACATATTATAAGCAATTATAAAAAAACTAATTTTAACTAACATTGTATAGATTAAACGGATGCTCAAAACGACTCTGTTCCAAAATAAAAATACTCTATGTTTATACAATTGAGCTGATCTGTTGATAGTTTTTATATTTGCCAGTAACGAATAATTATTACAATTAAATAAAAAAATATTAGTAGATAAACCCACGCTGAAATAATTTACTATAAAATAACATGATTTCGATAATTGATTTCAAAACCAATTTTCAAGGAATTTTTTGGACTTGAACTTGAAAAAGGACTCACGATGAAATGTCTTTCATCGTGAGTCCTTTTTCAAGTTCCTAGAAGTTACTTGCTGTGTGTCTGGTGCATTTACTACCAGCCAACTTTCGATAGTGGCTGGGGCACGCCGGTTCCTCTCGTCATCTGCGGCGGTCGTCCGTCAACCCCGCCGCGACACTTTTCCGATAGCTCTCGCCATGGATTTATGCCGCCGGCTCGGATGGGAGGAGTTGCCCCGTAATTTGAGTCGTATCTCTGTCAGAATAAATCAAGCCGTTCCATTATTTGGTTATTTTCATTTTGGGTGGGTACAAGAGGGGCACCCGCTTAGAGCCGGACCGGAGCGTTGGTGCACGAGATAAATTAAATTTATTTCTCTCAACTAAATTTCCTGCAAAACTGTAAAAGTGAACCCAGCACGACGTCATTTTATTACTCTTTTCTAACTTAGTAAATATTCAATATGATTTGAAACTTTCATAAAAAAAAGATTGTGTTTCGTACACAATGACACCAAATGTAAAAATATCGATTTCGACTTATCCAAAAGCTTCGACTGAGTGCTCGCCGCGTTAACACATTCATTTGTAGCGCTGGAGAGTGATCACAACGAATTTTCCAAGTATAAATGGTTTAATAATTAAATTTATTTATTTATCATTATTTATCACTACAGTGATGTAATGACCATCTGTCAGAATATTTCTTCAGAATATTGACAGCAAAAAAACATACTTAAAAAAAATCACAAAAATTGGGACACAAAAAAAAACTTCACTAGATAATTACAAAAGTATCTAACTTTTCTACATCTCTCAAATCATGTAAAATTAAACCAAAGCTTATTAATTCAAAAGTCTAGAATAACAGTTTATTTAAAATAGTTCATCGGTTTTTGAATATAAACATTTTTTTTAATAATCTTCAATTTACTTTTAAGTCAAATAAAAATATTAACTACCAAACCACACAGTTATTTCAGTAAAACATGGTATACAAATGTAGCTTTTAATCCTTTAAAAGCACCCGATAGAATTTTTACTTCTGAAGCATCCAGCTTATCAGAATAACCTCAAAAGATATGTGTCGATATTGATCAATGGTTGTGGGTTGCAAGTCATCATGTGTATTGTGGCAATCGATGCAGAGACCAAACGACATTCAAAAAAGTGGGTTATTTCAAGTAAGTTTTACAAAAATATGTCAGAAAATTTTCGACAAAAACAATCGCCGTAAGCAAGCAATGTTTCAGGAAAAAAAACTATATTTATTTTATTAACATTAAAAAGTATTTACTTTCTGTGTCACTTCAAAAATCAATGTTTATTTTTTATTGTTGGATAATTTTTTTTATTTACATTGTCAAATAAAGCAGTAATTGTAGTTTGATGGTTATAACCTGATAATACTAAAGCTATTTTCGATGATTTTGAAAGTTAAAATAGTTTTAATGGATACTAATTGAAATTAAAACACGGTACCTAACTATTTTATTCAACGACTTGACTTATGTCAGTAAACGTAACGCAGATGATTTTTATTATAGAATCGTATTTACTCAAATCACTTGAAACTATTTTGTTAATATTAATGTTAATAATAAAACGAATAAATCGATTTCCACGGAATAAATATTCACAGGCGATTTAATATCCCTGAAATTAATCAAGCCTGCAAAGGCTAACAAATCACATGAAAGGTTTGACATGTTCCAATCAGGAACTATCCCAGCTCCACTATTGGAAGCAGTTATTGCCGCCCCGATCCTCGGCCAGTCCATTTCCACGTTCGGCATTGTTGAAATGACAATGTATCGCTCTGTAATGTAATTTCCTTGGGACAATATATGCGCCACATAAACATGTCGGCACAACTGACCGGAAGTTGGCTGGCCGCCATAATTCAAAGCTAATCAACGAAGATTTGAATGCTTTCGTGACGCCAGTCCCATCTAGCCACGGCCGTGGAAATGCCCTCGTACCGAGCTTGGTGCTATTTTTGACGATATTCAGTTTGCTCGCTGATTGTGTTCGTAAAAATTACAATCAGGAAAACTACCTGTGTATTTTCAGTGAATAAGTATCACTTTTTCTGCTACTATGCATTATGCGATGGTCGACCGGATTTCAAATCATTTATCTAATATTTTGTAACTGAGTTAAGTGGCGATAGTAATATACACGTAATAATACCGAAGAATACGTAAAGTTACGTAATTCATGTAACATTTCTTCGGAATAAATTTAAACGCACTATTGATTACAATATGACATATACACAAACAAGCAAAAATACTGCTACTTTTATTATTTTATAAATAAAAAAAATGTTTGTACGATTAAACGTAAAATGCACTCTCAAATTGTAAATTTAAAATGTAATAGCAAAGCGTTCATTCAATCGTAAAAAGTTTTACAGGTTAAATAAATTTTAAGCTTTTTCAGTAAGAAATAAATACCTATATAAGATAATACGGCTTGGATGCTATCATAGAAGAAAGGTAAAATCATTGATGATAAGTAAAGTAGCAAACTTCTTAAATATTCAGCAACTCTATTTTGATAGGCCACGAAAAATCATTATCGATACGATATCCACAAGCCTAAGTGAAGGTTTCCTCGTATATTTTCCCACCGAGGGTGTAACGCCGACTTTCAGCTGCACTAGATTATAGGGAGGATGATAATATAAGGAAAAAGTAATAATCCGTGTTCCGGATTTTTACGAACACGACTCCAAATTAACGTTACGTTACGATTATAATCTCTCTCACAAGGCGAGGCAAATGAATTATTAATGTATTTCTTTTTTCAGCTGAGCGTGAAGAGGAAACGAAAACAATATAATTTTTCGGTCTATTGTGGGCTAATTATTATCGTGAAGCCGGCATTTCGTGGAGACCTCCCCTCCCCGGCATTCGAGAGCTCTGAATTCCTCAGAGAGGCGATATGGGAATGTTTCACGTCATGTTAGTTTGATTTAATTCTCCCTGAAGCTTATTAATGCGAAGTATTGCCGTAAAGTGAATGTCATAGTTCCTGCCCTGTGATGGATTCCTGTTGAAATGTTATGAAAGTTATTATCTGATTTATAGTCTTTTAATGAATGAGCCCTTACGCAAAACTTACAATATATCTAAAAAGTTAATTCCATAGTTTACATTCATAATATAATTGAATAATGATAAACCGATAGACTAAAAGTGGTTTTTAACATAAATAATATTTTTACATCATATGTGAGCACAAATTAATTAATTGTGATTTAATACTACCCAACTGTGTAAATTTTTTTAGTTGTTTCTTATCTAATGTAAAAATCTCTAAAATTCATATAATATTTTCTTATCACTTCCAATTATGAACACTGAAAAACATGTTAAATCCGAGAGGTGTTAAAAGACCCTAAAAAACAATAAAAAAACCATAGCAGGGGTTAAACTGACCAAATGTAAATATAATTTATTAGAACGTGTCAATAAAGATTTGTAAGACATTATGGCATGTTTCCTAAAAACAAACCAATTCGCTTTCTACCCCTAATACATATTCATTCACCCCTGGAAAAAAATACACCACGCATCGGTCACGACCGTGTCGAGTTCACTTTGAATAATAAAAACGTACGTCTGCATATACAAATATTCTAGGACATTAATATCAATGAAAAGAAAAGAGCTTTTTCACAAGTAATTAGCGGTTTTGATATAATTGATTCTCATATACAAAAGATAATTTTACTTTGTACTCTCACACTTTTTATATTTTTGATTTGATCCAATAAGAAATTTATTAAAAATTCAAAATACATCAATCTTGACATCGGCAAATGCTATTTATAATAAATATACCATGAGTCATACAAAGGACAACTCTCGTTGTTATGTAATAAAAACAAAGATATATATTATTTTATGTGCTTGAAGTATTTAAATTAAAAATATTATCTAACTATGCGGACTTCGTGTGTCTTATTTATGAAAAGTTTGTGAAATAAGTTCGTAATAGGTGTATCTATTTAACACACAAATGTGTATAATTCATCGTTTTCCGCGATAACTTTTGAGTGTCTTTTGAGTTCTAGAATTGTATTTATGCATTTGTTATAATCTTAATAATACAAGTATTTACCACAAGCAATGTTTTTTTTAAATATAGTTTTATACCATCCATATTTATATGAATAATTTTGAATTTCAGACTCATAGTAAAAAGTCAATCTGAAAGATTATTATAAACTATGAATATTATTGAAAAATATGTATTTAAAATAAAATAAACAACTGTCGACAGTGACGTTATGATTTATTTATTAACTTATCACTACGTTCTTATGTAGAAGTTATTAATTTTATTATTTTACACATCAGATATTTTTGAATAAAATACTTGATGTCGATTTTTTTATTAAACGTCAATCAGATGCGTATTTATTACCCATTACGGGTTTATTATATTATTACTAATACTAGAAATGTAGCCCGTCATAAAATGACGTATTCGATGAACGATGTAATAGTGTTTGAACATATGTTTGGCTGACAATTATATGAATATATTTTCTTTCATTTTGTACACATATATTTTGAATAAGTGGATATTAATTTCGAAAGCAATGCCATTCTATGAGCCATCACAAATGAGTGGTACATACCAATTTTTTATTATAGGACTGTCTTGTATACAATGTTTTTTGTGAAAATTCTATTGTCTTGAAAGAGTTTGCCTTGCTGGTGACTTTCTTTCACGAACACTTTAATATTGTCTTTATTGGAACATCTTGAGAATGCCACATATAACTGTCCATGTGCAAATACTGGTTCATCCAAATAAATGCCGACTGAATTGAAACTTTGCCCTTGCGATTTATTAATTGTCATTGCAAACGCTAATATGACGGGAAATTGCCGGCGTTTTAATATAAATGGCAAACCGGTCTCACTGGGGGCAATTTCAATCCTTGGAATAAAAACTCGGTCTCCTTTATTTGTTCCAGTTAACACCTCCACATCGATGAAATTGTGATGCAGCACTTTAACAATCATACGGGTCCCATTACACAGTCCTCGCTTCGGCTGCATGTTACGGAGGAGCATAACAATGGCGCCTACTTTGAGGATTAGTTTGTGTGGGGGCATTCCCGAAGGAGTTTGGGAATTTAAAAATTCCGTTGTAAAAGTAAAATCGGTGTCATCTTCTGATACCACTGAATCTGCACTATAGTATATTTTATCAGTTCCCGGCAGCAGGCACAGAATTTGATGATTCAACTCTAAACATATTTTGTTTTTGGTGGTTAAAATCACTTTATCGGCTAGTTCATCACTGGCAATAATTGCATTCCCATAAATGGCTCTAATAATGGAATCTTCACAAACCATGTGAGAAGGAATTTCGATATAACCCCTTGGCAAATCAGTTATTGGTTGCGTTTTGCCTTCTCCAATGTCGATTAACCACTGATTGAACACGTCTTGTCCTTCTGATCGCATATTTACACTCAATTTTAATTTCAAAAAGTCACTCCAAAGTAAGCTTGATTTAAGACATGCTTCGATTATATGAGTTCTTGACCCTTTCACAACCACTGGTAATGTCTGTCTAAAATCACCACCCAACAACATCACTTTTCCCCCAAATTTAATATTGTTCTTTTGTATTTCTCGAAATAAAACATCTATGCATTGGAGCATATGGCAAGACATCATGGTTGCTTCATCGATAATAATTAGCTTTGCTTCACGTAAAGATACAGCTTCTTCTGACGCCATGCGCATATGGGATGTTGAATTCTCTAATATCGGAATCGGCAGCTTGAATCCACTATGGACAGTGCGGCCTCCTTTGAGTAGAAGAGCAGCAATACCTGTTGTCGCATGCGGTAGAACAATTTCTCCTTTTCCTCGTACGTATGCCATCAGCGTGTTATACAAATATGTTTTGCCAGATCCACCAGGTCCATCGAGATAAAAGCAACGACTTGACGATTCCGGATTTTCAAGTGCATCACGAATAAGATCAAAAGCTCGTTTTTGAAGTAAATTGAGTGTTTTAATTTTGATTGTCGCTTGATCTGCTTCCGCTTGAATGTCCATGTAGTCGATGGCTTGTTCTGGAATTGATCCTGGGTTTGGTAAACTAAATGATGCCAACTGAAGGCCATGTGACAGTAGAATGTCCTGTATGTCATGCAGAGCTTTATTCTTTGCATTCAACTCGCTCATATATATCAGATAATCTTCGCACAACATATTGGAAAATGTATCCCACAAACCTGATGCATTGGTTGGATTGCAAAAGACACAAATAAAAGCAAATATTTGTCTCAACTGTCGAGGCATTTCAAAAATTGAAGCTTCATCTAAAAGGCGTTCCCATTCTTGGTCATCTGCTAAGAGATTTCTTTGCCGTGCAGCTTCTACGAATGTCGGTTGCAATGTACCATTGAAGCTTTTCAAATTTTCAAAACTCATTGCTCCAGCTACTTTCAGTAAAAGCAAACGAAGGCAATATCTCTCCATATCTTTCGGACTAACTGTATAGATCCGAGACATCACATTACCGCTGGTCTTCTTCCTTGCACTCCATTTCCCTTTTGAAAAGACATAATGGTTAGGAATCTCAGAGTACAAATATTGTCTCGCATTTGCATCAATTATGTTCAACTTAAACCATGCTGTCAGTGTTGTATCATTTTCTGCAGCGCGGGCAAGTGCTGCGTGCTCTTCTCCATCGCTGAAACGGACCATTTGTTGGAGCGGAAGATGGATAGCTAGTCGAATAATTGCATGAGACCTATCGTGCATTTTATATTCTCTTAGCCGCCAAATCGCTTCAGGGGCACTAACATATCGAGCATCGATATGATTTGTTACTTCATTCAAAACAAATTCACCCTTCTGTTCCGTATTTCCAATGGTAACATTGGCCGAATCGTACCCTTTGTAGATATATTTATAAATATATTTTATAGATTTTATGGATGTGCAGGCCTCTACATTGATGTGAGCATTGTATTTAAGTAATAAATAAGGATTATATGGCACAACAAATCTGTTGTCTACAGGTGTTTCTCTAATCCTTATGCTTACTCCTTCCTGCCTTTTATACAATGGATATCCATCTTCACTCATTTTTGTGGTCACTTGAAACTTTTTAGGGAAGTCTTTTGAGCACTTTCCCTCAACCATACATGGAGATTTGGGATTTAATGTTCCACATGGGCCATGAATCATTTGCTTTGTTACTATGGCGAAAAGATTTGGATTGTTGGTTGTGCTCGGAATCTCTGCACTTATAAAACTGTCTACTTTTGCCACATCATTTAATTTGTCTTCGTTTTTTAGTATTATTAAAATGTGTGCATGGGGTAGCCCACGTTTTTGGAACTCTATAGTGTACACCCATGCAATCACTTTTCCAAACAGATTCAACTTAGTAATATCGCACATGAGTGATTTCAATTTTATATTAAAAACGCGTGCCACTAAATCTGGCCTATCTGTTGTATATTGTCCAGGAAATAAGTTGCTGGTAATCTCAGGCCATTTTGGATTACACGTAAAAGTACAAAATATGTCTGGTTTTCCAAATCTCGTCACAATTGCCATGGCATCATTATACCTCTCTCTCATATTTCTTGGGGAGCCTTGGAACGAAGAGGGCAGAATAATGGCTCGCCCTGCTGGCATCCCTGCGTCTGCTGCTCCTTTCGAGACATAATCCATCAATCCATTATAGTTTTCAGATCGTAAATTTTGCTGTTGATATTTGATGAAATTTAGATTATTTGCCTCTACTTGCAAGTGTGAGTCTATAATCCATTGTTGCGTTAAATTTCCTCCATGAAGTATTGGATTGAATTCACCTTTTCGAATTGTAGTCTGCGCGATTTTATACTGTAACATGGTGACTTTGTTTCGTACCCCAATATTTGCGCCAGAATAACCTACTGCTGTAATATTGGGCTGCCACCCAGGTTCACCATGAGGATAGAAAATTGGATATGTCATAGGATCCAAATTTGGGCTGAGAATATTAATGTTAATGAAAGGATGTTCACTATTTCGTGGATATATTCTTATATCGCGAACAAAAGGTGGCTCCCCTTCGTCATTTTGAAAGATCATAGCAACTTCGTTAGACGTCGGCAAATTATAGCGTCGATTGTCCGAGTGACGGTCTCTCCGTATGACCATGCTTACTTTTGGCATAGGTAGCTGATTCTGCTGAGCATGTTTTTTTTGTGCCTGCTCTACTTCACTCATTGTTTTGAATGCCGCTGCAAACGGATTGGACTGCATGATTTTTGCTAGCTCCCTCATTACAACTGGATTGCAATCAATGTTCTCTGCCAAGCTCATTCTTTCTACTACTGCCTGTGCTGGATCGAGAACGTACAGTTGAGCATATTTTCTCGTACTACCATCAGTTGGATGAAGGTGCGAAGTTCTGTGATATGTTTGGCCTTGAACTTTGAAGCAGAATGGCCCTGATCCTGCCACTGGACCTGCTAATTTAGCTCCCATTGATGCAAAAGATATACTGTTATTGTATGATCTTATTTTTCTTTTGAAATTTCCATTATAAATATTTTCTGGATTTGACATAATATCTTTTAAATATACTGGAAAAATAGGCCTTGCTGGTAGTTTCACTTTACCTTTGTGACAGCAATCGTTGAACTTTCCATCTGATGGTTTTTCTGCTTTAAAATGTAAAGCATTGCAGAATCGACAGGTCACATTCATTAATCCGCAATTGTGTGCAGTAATATTTTCTGGGACAGCAGCCGCTATCAAACGCTCCTGTGTGAGTTGTCTTATTGTTTCTTCTGTTTCTGTTTGTCTCGATGTGGATGCACGCACTCGCTTTGAGGACAAACGCTGCACTCGCTGTGCTTCCGTTTCTTCTTGTCGTGAAGTGGATGTACGCACTCGCATTGAGGACAAACGCTGCACTTGCTGTGCTTCCGTTTCTTCTTGTCGTGAAGTGGATGTACGCACTCGCATTGAGGACAAACGCTGCACTTGCTGTGCTTCCGTTTCTTCTTGTCGTGAAGTGGATGTACGCACTCGTATTGAGGACAAACGCTGCACTCGCTGTGCTTCCGTTTCTTCTTGTCGTGAAGTGGATGTACGCACTCGCATTGAGGACAAACGTTGCGCTCGCTGTGCGTCCGTTTCTTTTTGTCTCGTTATCGATGCACGCTCTCTCATTAAAGACAAACGCAGTGTTCGCTGTGCATCAGTTTCTTTTTGTCTTGAGGTCGATGCACGTACTCGAATTTTAAGGAGATGCTCCTCACGTTTCCCTTCCAAAACAAACAACCCATCACTTTCACTGCACTGTTCTTTATTTAATGCAGTCTTTATCATGTTCAATTGTGCAATTCTTTTTGAATTACGTTTGCTGTGGGTAGACGGTGTTATTTTTTTAGGAGGCATTTTGAGTTATTAATGATGTGAAAAATAATTTCTAATGCAATTTCGATGAAAAAATAAAGATGGCACTTGTGTCAAACTGACATAGAATTCGCGCCACCAAAGAAGTCCCGTGGAGGCGGCGCTGCTATCGCTTAGAAAAATGTTGCCAACGTTATTTCATTTATTTACGCCAGAAGTTGGGAAATAGATTTGAAGAAAGTCGTCCTGCATCCTACTAACACTATAAATGCGTAAGTTTATGGATTATGGATGTTTATTTGGCATAATTATGGTCACATAATGGACCAATACCAGACATACTACTATCACTATCATCACTGTCATCGTTGTACGAGTCTGAATTTGTGTCACTGTCGCTTTCTGTCGAAATAATAAATTTCTCCATTTCTACATCAAGCAATCCGTCAGCCTCAAAGTATTCATCTTCCAGGCGCTGTACGTGTTTGCATTGCTTACGCCATTCATCTGGTGTAATGGTTGCAAAAGCACCTTCCATCAATGCGACAATTTGGTTGGTTGTTGTGCAACATTTTTTTCTGCAACTCTTCTTTTCATGAGAGCCCATATTTTCTCAATAGGGTTTAAGTCGCAGTGGTACGGGGGTAATTTTACAACCTCATGACCTTTTTCGGCAAGTAAGTTTGGCAAAAACAGGTCGTTCTTTATTTCTCTTTATTAGAGCGTACAGCACTGGCTTTGTCCAACTATCTTCATAATATAATCCCTTTTCTTGCAACCATTTTTGCATGTCTGATTTAAGGCTGGCCATTGTTGGCGCCTTATTGATTTGCGTGCAGTGATAAGGGGCGTTGTCCATTACAACAATCGAGTTTTTAGGCAAGTTTGGTATTTGGTCACTAATAAAAACAAAAATGTGGAAAATCACTCAAGTATTTTTATTCAAAATATTAATAATACATACATTAACATTTTATATGCATTTCCTTATTTTCCTCAAAGTTCGGGTAAATATTTATTCGATGGCAACCCCAAATAATCACCTGTCATTGCAGAAACTCGGGCGCGAACATTATTTATTGGGATCAAAAAAAATTTTTTTTTCTTTTCCGCTTCACAAAACTGCTTTACCTTGAGAATTATTTCTCGGCCCACACTTTTTATCACTTTAGGCATAGTAAACAGTACTTTTAACGTCTTTTTCTATTAAAATACGACAGCTCTCCTTAGCTCTGCTATCAATAATAATATAAAACATGTCCGAGCTGTCAAATTTAGTTCAATTTTTTTCCTCGGGACTTCTTTGGTGGCGAGGACTATAAGCTGGAAATTTGTTTTTTTTGTAAAAGTTCTAAATTTGAAATTCTCACCGTGAAGAACTGAATCATATAATTCGTACATATTTTAATTCGCTAAAGCATATTTTAAAGTTTATGAATGAAAATATTATCCTATCGTCTTGAAATTCGGCACATAGCTGCGGAAAAATTTACTTAACTTATGTGCAAAAAATCAGCGTTGTATCTTTTAAGATATTCTATACAGAACGGAAAAATGAAACATACATACAAACAAATAAACACACAATGGCTATTATATATATTAGATGATTAGGCACATTAGTTTTGATTTCACATGATTTAAAGAAACTCTCGTCATATCATCGTGATTTGTGTGGGTCGATAAACGGAAGTGATTCGTTAGTACAAGGATTGGTACACCGGTCATGTAAACCAGGGGATGTGGGTTCATATCCCACACAAATCACGATGATATTTTTCTGAGAGTTTCTTTAAATCATCTTCTATATATGAACTAATGTGCCTAATCATATTAGTAATAAAATACATGAGTGATTTTCCACAAGTTCGTTTTTATTTGTGACCGGTTTCGCCAACGTTCACGTTGGCATTATCAAACAGAGTATTCTCTCAAGGGTACTTGTTTTTTATCCGATCACCAAGTACTCAAGTGTTTTATTCAAAAAATATTAAAATGGAATACCACCAAGTACTCTCTGTCAAAAATATTGAATTTGATAACACCTTTCATTGCACCGTTGAAACAACAACAATAGCTGTTTATATGAGATGAGCAGGTATATGAAATGTGGCATGATGGATGCTCGGCAGGTAAGCAGTGCCATTAGAATTGTAAAGATGACCAGCGTCGTCCAGGGCCGATCCAGCGTCGCGGCGCCGGGCGGGCGCATCAGTATGCGCGGCACGCGACGCCCGGCGCATTTGCATCCCGGGGCTCTGCATCGCTAATGCCCCCTGCCCCCGGTACCCTGTGACGTCACACCGCGGTTGTATCAAATAAACAACATGCTCCACTGCCCGTTTCTCAATACGTATTATTATAAACTAGAAATGTAGCCCGTCATAAAATGACGTATTCGATGAACGATGCAATAGTGTTTGAACATACGTTTGGCTGACAATTAGATGAATATTTGATTTCATTTTGTACACATATTTTGAATAATCGGATATTAATTTCGAAAGCAAAGCCATTCTAGGAAATATCACATTTCGTGTCACAAACAACGAATCACTTTCACTGCACTGTTCTTTATTAAATGCAGTCTTTATCACGTTCAATTGTGTTATTATTTTTTAATTACGTTTGCTATGCTTAGACGGTGTTATTTTTTTAGGAGGCATTTTAAGTTATTAATGATGTGATTAATAATTTCTAACGCAACTAAAAAATAAAATTGGTACTTGTGTCAAGCTGACATAAACTGGAAATTTCTTAGATGCATCATATTTTGTTTTTTTGTAAAAATTCTAAATTTGAAATTCTCGTTGTGAACAACAGAATCATATAATTCCTACATAAAGCATATTTGATAGTTTTATTTAATTAGTTTATGAATAAAAATATTATCCTATCGTCTTGAAATTCGGCACATAACTGCGGAAAAACTTACTGAACTTATTTGCAAAAAATCAGCGTTGTATCTTTTAAGATATTCTATAGAGAACCAAAAAATGAAACATACACACACACACACAGTGGCTATTATTATAGTAGAAATGGAAAAAAATGGGGCTCGGTGCGTATTGAAGATATTACAGTTAAGGGGCAAAGTCGCATATTCGAGTATTTTGACCATTTGCTTGTACCTATTGCGAAAAATCGACGGCACCAATCAAAAAAATTTAAATGCACAAAGTTAGATACATCTTTTCTTTTACTATCATTTTGCCAGGTAATGGACTGCCTCTGGTGTGCCAACCAGACACCAGAGCCAGTCCAATCGTGTCATTTAATTAATTTAATTGTCACTTTATTTTGCTATGTCGAATAGAGAGTATTGTGAAAACTATAAATTATATTTATCTATTTTTTATTATTTAATTAACGTCTATTTTCAGGGTAAAATAAAATCTTGAAGATGTTGAAAAATTGGATAAAATGGCGACTTTCAAAACCAAAGTTTGTTGAAGGTTTTTTTTTTTTTTAATTTTCAAACTAATCCCAACAGGAGGGTTTATAATTAATCTTTTAATTCCAATTGAAAAAAAGAGTCATAAATGTTAAGGATTCTTGGAAAAAGAACATCGCGAAACTCCAATCCCGAAACTTCAATCGGAAAAACACATATTTATCATATTAAAAGTAAATTATAAGAAATAAAAAAAAATGGTGGTATAAGAAAAAATGTATCTAACTTTAAGCATTTAATTTTTTTTGATTGGTGCAGTCGATTTTTCGCAATAGGTACAAGCAAATGGTCAAAAAACTCGAATATGCGACTTTGGCCCTTAACGTTTTGTTATCAACGGTTCTTATTAGTAAGTATACTAGGCGTTTTTATTCAACAAAAACATTTTAATCAATATGTAAAAAATGATATTTTTATATGATTCATTATTGGTTTCGCAAAAATTCGTGGTTGTTATTAATGTGTAGAAAATATATTAATGTATATTTTGCACATGAGTACCAATAATGTTAGCGAAATCTATAATAATAATATCCATTGTGTGTGTGTAAGTATTTTTCATTTTTTGGTTCTCTATAGAATATCTTAAAAGAAACAACGCTGATTTTTTGCATGTAAGCTCAGTAAATTTTTCTGCAGTTATGTGCCAAATTTCAAGACGATAGAATAATATTTTTATTCATAAACTAATTTAATAAAACTATAAAATATGCTTTAGCAAGTTTTAATATGTACGAATTATAGGATTCTGTTGTTTACCGCGAGAATTTAAAATTTAGAATTTTTCAAATAAAAAAGTCAGTGAAAGTGATGCGTTGTTTGTGACACGAAATGTGACAGAAATGTCAAGCAATTAATTGAAAAGAAAACAATTAGCAGGTCCAGTCGCAGGATCAGGGCCATTCTGCTTCAAAGTTCAAGGCCAAATATATCACAGAACTTTGCACCTTCATCCAACTGATGGCACAAAATGAAAGCAAATATTCATCTAATTGTCAGCCAAACATATGTTCAAACACTATTGCATCGTTTATCGAATACGTCATTCTGTGACGGGCAACATTTCTAGTAATATAATAATATATAATGTTTGGCATTAAAAGAATTTCAATAAATAAGTAGCTCGTGTAATGTATAAAAAATACGAAATTTTAAAATCAAAATATAAAATGTAGAGTGTTAAGTATCTTTAGAGCTTACTTTAACTACAAGGTGAGCCATAAAATGTAGTAGTCGACTGAAAAACATAACGAACTCTTGTCCCAACGAAGTACTATCGTATGCATTTGTATCTACTTAAATAGAGAGAAAAAACCAGAGTATCCGGAAAGTGCATTTTCCTTGGTAGTTAAGTTATGTGATGTAAGGCTACGGAAAACATTTCACATTCACAGCTGACCTTAGACCCTCGGCGACGGAAAAAAAAACACTGCTTAATATAATAGTCGATTACAGTTGCAGCAACTGCGTCATAATGCTTAACTTCCAAGCAACCGGTCCACATCCTGTCCTTAAGTTAAGTTTATTTAGCAATTGCATGTCTAGAATCCTCACTTTACCAGCTGCTAAGACAGCATCAGCGTTGTATAAAAACCCATAAAAATACGCTGGAAGCATTACCTTTAATGATACAGAGTGTTAAATCAAACCCGCCGTGAAATACCCTTCGTTATCACGGAGTATATTTCATGCAGGTTATAATCCAAGCGTATAAGCAAAAGTTATGCCTATTTTACGCGCAGTATAAATAATCGCCTCCTGATGTACAAAAGCGATGATTTCGGCTGAAGACAGAGACTTGATAACAAAGGCCGTAACTCACGCGCTGCGGCGATAAAGCTCCGCGAGTGTCCGTACGCGCGGCGACTAATGCGGAGGTGTAAAAACCTTGCCAGGCGCCGGATGATGGCCCCCCCGGGCAGAGGACCCGCCCAGGGCGCCGACTCCGGCCACTCGCTGGTGTTTCAACTAGAGCCTCTCACACCGAAGCTCGTTCACCAGGTGTTCTCATCAACTCAATCGACCGGGAGTCGTCGGTCCTTTACAAAAAGCAGCGCACTCTCGAAGCTGAAGTCTGGTGAGAGAGAGCGGACTCGTGTCGGATGAAACATAACATTCGTCAATTATTTATTTCAAAACGATCTATGATTTCAGCAAGAGAATTACGTGTCGCTGTCGTTGTTCTTGTTGTATCATTTATAAAAAAGTTTTTGAACAATGAGTGAATAGCACGTGATATTTTATTGAAAATTGTACTTAGGTTTTTGGGTATGCTTCTGGGTTGTAGCAATAGAGTTCAGCGGCAGGAGCAGGCAGTCGCAGCCCTGCCGCCGCAGCCGTCCATTACGAGTCCGCTGACAGCCAATGTTTAGACGCAGTAAATATCTGGGGGAGGGTAGGGCGCCCTGAGTTAGAGGCCGCCCCCGCCCCCGCCCTCCGCAATTATTTTAAATTAGCCAAGTTTGTGGCGGTCCCTACATCTAATCCCCGCCGCCCGACGCCCGCCCTCCGTTCATAAGTACAGAATGAACCTCAGGAGATCAAGAACTCGAATGCAGATTCCCGAGAGAGACTATCAGATAATTGTGTTTGAATGGGTGAATTCAATCTAATTCACTTATAAATTAATTATTAAGCTTCGTACGATGATCTTGTATATTAAGAACTCTATTATTGTGCAATAAAAAAGGAGTGTAATAAATTTTTATTTATAGTCAAACTCTGATTTCATTTAGGCGTAATCAACAAATACCTTTGAGAGTGATTAAATTAATAATTGCATTGATTCAGATTAGGAAAAATAAGCAAACTACCAAATTATTTTATCTCAAAGAGGTGAATTTTAAAAATGTTGCTTTTTAATATATGAGTATTGCTAAAAATGCTTTTAACGTTGAAAAATATAAACCTCATCGGTCAATTATAAACGAAAACGATTTCATAAATTTTAATTATGCTTATCGAAGGCTGGTGGATTCCAAGAGAACATACATTTGTATTGTTTTGCTCAGGTTGTAACTTTTTTAATAGCAACAATTGTTCGAAAGGGCCCACCATAATGACAACAGGGTGAGCACGAAGTCTGTCTCGGGTGGCCTGCCTCCACGATCATGCACGCCCCATTAAAACATCTCGCTTCGACTATCAACTACAATACACCCTGTGTGGAAGGCGAACAGAGAGCGTTTGTATTGTTGAATCTGCCTTACACTGCACTGTATTACAATTCACAGAAAAATCAATGTATTATTTATATTTGGGTATGATAAATGTATATTTTTGAAATTTGGCCCTTATTTTTGAAAATCATTACTGCTTTGAAAATCCGTATTATTTATTCAATAGAGATCACAACAGTGATAACATATTCTCTTTTGTTAGTTCTCCAGTTTTAATGTTTTTCATTGCGCATTTTGTATTTGGCCATACCATCTTAATATTTAATCTGAAACCTTGCAACAAAGTTAACTGAATTGGATAAGTCGTGAAAATATTTTTATTTGAAAAGTCTCTTGCCACTTCACTCTACTAAAGATGTGGTGCGACACATTTAATAAGCAGGGTATTAAAAAATTATTAATAAATTTTTAATTGATAATAAAATTTAGTTTCTGTAATACTGGATTAAGCTATAGTTCCCACTCGCTTCCGGTGGAGCCATCTTCCTGCGAGGGAGGAGAGCAGAATCAACCCAACATTCGCGACTGTACCAAATGCTGTAATTATAATATTTACCTATGGAGTGCCCTGACTGCGTCTTCTGCCGACCACTAAAATGCAAATCCATACAACGGTGATATATCTTTCTTAATTTATTTTCTAACTAAAAAACAGTATAAAAACAAATTTCCGCGTCATATTTGATTTCTTATAACGCTTTAGATTTTTTCAGTTTATGTAAGCTAAGCATCAAGATATCAAAACCAGAATTCAGTATCGATATTAATACACTTATGTTTAAAAAGAAAAGCGTTAGGTCTCCTATTTTAGCCATATTTTTTTAAAACAATAAATAAATCATCTTACAGCTAAGTTTCAAAGAAAAAATTTAAGGAAAAGGGGGCATTTGGAGGAGAAAACTTACTTAGATGCGGAATTTTCGCCAGAGGCTGGAAGTCGGAAGTACAGTCGAATTAGTAAGACTGGCCCAGTATACATAAATGGTAACCAATATTCTATGAGGAGAGGCACTAGAAGAAGAAAGTAAAATTTCGTGTAGTAAGTATTCAATGAATTTACTACGATTAAATATCTTAAATTCGTATTTACTTCCTATTTCTTAGAACGTATGGCAATCTTAAAAATATTAATTATCTACATTTAGATTTGATATATACTCATTTCTAGACTTTTGGTATTGAAAACTTTTGGAAAATATAATTCTAATTGCAATTGCCCTCAGATGCCGAGTACGCCATTAGCTGTTGGCAGAACTTTCTGAGTATGGTTGAAGATTCCTAAGCAATGTCACTGGTGGATCAACTTTCTTCTTAACTGGGTGCAATTTTCCACGCCGCCATCCGTACCTCTATGATAAATAAACAAATCTTGACGCCGAGCCATTGTTTAGCTCTGACTCAAAGTGCAGGAAGCCATTACTGGGCTTCCTTTCCCAATTAAGACTTATACAATAACTAAATGACTATAATAGTGTTTATCCCGGGGGTATATTTTTATTAATTTTAATGCGACCATTTGATATTGCTCACTTCAAATCCTATCATACTTCTTGTTTTTAAGCTTCAATGCTACCTGAAATTATGACATGATGTGTTTCGTACAATGTACAACACGGCGCTTTGGTGATTCCGTGTGATTTTTGTTATGTAAGATTACAGAACGATGGACTTAACTTCTTTACTAACCTAACAATTTCTAGATCTAGAATAGATCTAGATAAAATATCTATCTCATGAACATTATTGCTAAATGTCGTCAGTTTTAAAATTAATCGTTTTTTTTTAATTATATTTTGTTGGTAAAAAAACTAGTAATGCGAGATATATGATATATATTTTTAATTATAAACATGTAGTATGTTTTTATATATATAGAAGGACCCGAGAATTTACTACACTATTTTCCTTTTAGAAAACCATGAAAATTGACTTATCATGAGTAAATGCTCTGCGAAATGGTCGCCAACCTCCTCTGAGGAGAGACACTTGATAAAGTATGTTATTATGTATATTTATAAACTAAACTTAATAAAAAATTGAAGGAAAATGGGTCAATGTAAGAAAGAAACTGGCGTTGATGTAGAATTTGAGCCAGTGGGTGGGAAGTCGGGAATGCAGCCGAATTAGTAAGACTAGCCCAGGATAAATACCTGTTCAATGCAATGGTCACCAACCTTCACGCATAAATTTATTATGTATTATTTAAATGTCAATTTGCCGAAACTGAGCATTGCACGAATATTGTTGAAATGTCTTTTGTGGATTTTAATAAGAAAACAGTTAAAAAACGAAGCTCGACGGTTGTTTCGCAGGCTGACTCACAGGCCGGGCCACTCGGGCGGCCAGGTGTCCCGGGCGCCGGCCAATTACAAGCTTTCACTTAGCAGCACCTACGCCGGTATCGTGACTCCATCTATTGTTTAGACTAATTGAGATTAATTATCAGCCGATTATGCGATCAAGATAACAGGGGCTGCTTTAGAATATACCGACTCACCGGTGGGGTTTCGCGAGGAGGCGCATGAATATACAATAGTTGTGTGAAGTATTGTATTGATTTCCTAGCTGCGCGGATATCCGAACTGGTCATTAACGACTGGCTCTCTGGTGATTACGGCACTTGTTCGTTTCAAATGTTTGCTACTCTAAGCGATTTATAAAAATAAGCTCAATTTCGATTGAACACGTCGTGAATAAAAATGCTTTCAAACACCATTGGGGAAAATCAGAAAGCTTTGAATGATCTGTAACTATATCATAAATTACGCCAAAAAATTCATGTAACACATACAGTTCCAACTTATCTTCTAAAACGTATTTATTTGCTAAATTTTACTTTTTTTATTACGAAAATGTATTTTTTTGAATTAATCATAACGAGTAAGTATTGCTTAAACTCCTTTTGAAACAATTTTTTTATTCTTAACAGTTTTCATATATCGTGTCTACCTATTAATCTAAACATATTCACAAATACAGATATAATTTTTTTGAAACAATAGCATACACTTTTAATAAAATATAATAATATTTTAATTGCATGAGATTACTTCGAACCAGGCTATTATGGTGTTATTACCATGATATGTGATTTTACACAAACGTTCAAAGTCTCCCCCTCTCGAATTTTGAAAGTAATGTGTAATTATTGAGACTGTGCTATTTGAAGGCACGAGAACGCGGCTGAGCGGATTAACCGGGGAATTGAATGCAATATAACCCGACAGCCCGAGCACTTCGCAACGCATGCTTTGGCGTCCGCCGATACGAGCGACTCCGGTTTGAGAGACTCGCCTCGCTCGCATATTGTGCGGCGGCAACAATCCCGATCACTTCTCGTGTAGAGAATCCTTTGTGTCTGCTCGGCATTCAGCGTGTTAAATTGATCGAAATGTCACCGCGGCCAATTAAACGTCGCCGTGCAGCGAGCGACTCAGTCCACTTGTCAAAGCTTCTCGCTTAGGGTTGCCATTCCTGCAACCGCGAACAGCAAGAGTACATTTATTATTCACGGCATTACAAAAACTTTAATTCTTACAGGGCGGTTTTTAAAAATCTAAAGAAATGTTTTTGTCTGTCCCGTTTCATAAAATAAGATTTACTTAATTTTATTCCTGGAAGATGACGTTTAAAAATTATAAACGGCACAAATAAAAAATATACTATTCAGCTAAATTTTTTTAACTGATTTTGGGGTCAAGTTACGAAGATAATGTTACAATTGATAAAACCATGCAAGTATTTATCAGGGAGGAGAGGGAATTTTTTATTTCGAGAGTAAAAATCAAAAATGGTTATGAAAAGTAATGCTAATTTTTAAAGGTTTGTCGTTTAATACGTCCCCCATTTGCATGACGCACGGCCGCCCTTCGGGCAGCGGCCCGGCTGGGCTGTCAAGCTCTTTACCAGTGCCATGTGTGCCGCAAATGGGACACATTATTTGCCACAAAAGAAGTTTCCAACTGGGGTTTGTCGCTTTCGCCGTCAGAGACACCGCGGCAGTCATTACCAGGAAGCAGGCCGAGCGCAGACCTGAAGTACTGATGCAAATCAACAAATTATTTGTTTGAACATCAATGAAACTCTAGTTTTGTCTTAAGACGGATGATTTTATCCTATTTTAATTACATTTTATATGTATATTTTTTAGATCAGTGTATTTTTTACGAATTTTTAAAAAATATTATAAAAGAGATAGTTATAACATTCTCCACACAGAAAATAAACTACGTCCGTTTAAATAATACCTTACACTCAGCTACACAAAAAAATACTTTTAAAATTTAGTACCGGCCAGCAAACCACTAATAAATAAATTTTCCAACAACTGAAATGCGTTTTTAGTATCTTTTGTAAATATTTGCTAATGTTGAATTGGCAAAAAATATTGTTATGGCATGTGTAAAGGATCGGTAGGAATGATTGTGGAGGGATGTGCTCTGAAAGTACCTTGTCGAGGTGGGAGGGCTTCTGCTATTGATTCTGTAGCCTGCTTTATAAAGAGTATCAGATCTAAACGCCTAGCTTAGCAAGGAAAGGATATATATAATAATGCTATTGAGAAGCAGCAATACGCAGACTTTTCCCTTCAGTATAAAACTGCGGTGTAAAAGGACCCGGGGATCTACTACACTATATTCCTCTTACAAAACATGAGTATATGTTCAGTGAAATGGTCGCTAGCCTCTTCTGAGAAGAGGCACTTGATGAAGAAGTACTAACCTTAAATGACATTTCATTTACTAACCAACAGAAAAAGTAAGTGGAATAGAAGGAATATGGGTGGATCTCATAAGTAAGTTTTAAAGTATTAAACAGTTACTGTGAACTATGATATCCTTAATAAACCTTTTTTTCACTTATGTCGATTGAAAAACATGATCAGATATGTAAATAGATTTAAATCAACAACTTTTTAACGCTGTCAAAATATTCTTTATCTAAGTTTATCATGACGGATAAATCACGTAACACTGCAATTATCATTTGATTGAGTATCAGCGTATAACATCAGCTGTAAAAAACCGGTTCATTATTCACCCTTACTGTCAATTGTACCCTCCGAAACGAACAACCATAATTTACGGTTACAAACTAACCACCAATCAAGTGCATATATGTGTAAACCTTATACAATACTTTCAATTTCTAATATTTTCCAAAAATATTGGTTCACACTTAAAATAAATTATCTTCATTTAATTTACAAACATAATTCGATTAATCTGAATTTGGTATTGGTATAAGTATAATATTTATTTTACAAAATACATATTATATGAGATTAATTCTAATTTATCCACGCGATCCACGACAAAAAATATTGAATTACCAGCGAGAAAAAATTATTGAAAATATTTGTCAGTATCGGTATATCAACAGTAAGCTTTTGTATAAAATGAGAGATCGACAAGTATTTATTAAATGAGTACTCGTTTATTTGTTTACAAGATGCTATTGATCTGCATCCAAAACCAGTTATTATTCAGTAATACGTATATCATCGCTTTATTATTAAATGCTGTAGAAATCTTATAATTTTATAAAACTGGTATTAGCGCATTTGCTACAAATAGAAAAATCAATGAATGTTTGCCTCGAAGACAAGTGATGATAGTATTACTGTTTGCTTTTTCACCATAAAGTTAATAATTATACACCATACGCGAAAATATTAACAAATCGTTCATATAAGAAAATTCAATATTAATTAATTAATTGAATCGTGGCTAACACATTAAATCACATCTGTGCGAACATAATTAAAAGGTCACACGGGGATAGCCCTTTATTATCCACATAATAAAATTGATTGTACGAACTATTATCATATAAAATTGTGAAAAGTATTTTAAATGTAATAATCAAACATGACTTTAAAAGCATACTTGTAAATAATTTTGAAATAACCTCCTCGCTCAAATGTTTACTTTATTATTTTTATTAGTTTAAAAATGACTGAACCCTTAAACGAGAAGTCCTTTGCCGGTGTGGAGACTGAGGCAATCAAAGGCTCTTCACGGCACGACCGGCTGACTGGTGGCCAGAGACCTCTCATCCGGCCCCGGAGGTTCTCTATTGCTTTGCATCGGTACATAGTTGTGGTCGCAGCGCGAAACGATTCGCTCCCTAACGGCTTTACAAGCCCTCGCGCTCAATTGACACTTCGCGGATGACGTTTCTAAGAGTTCACTTCCTGTGACCACCGGCGTACAGCGAGTTTTTCTGAATTTTTTTTCATAATTTATACAGTAGTATCATTCCATGTGATTGTAATGAAGATGATACATTCTGAATTTGAGAACACATCTTATAAAACGTTAGTGCTCTTGCAGCTTTATAACACGTCGAGAAATTTAATTTCAATCAGTATGCTAAATAAAAAAATTAAAGCTTGCAAACATACATGAATGTGCAGTTGAATCATATCAATCACGGGATTTTTAAAATCTTAAGCAAACTTTGCTCGTTTTACCACCAGAGCAACAATGATAGATTTTATTATTCTAAAAAATGCACCCCATTTGGTTGTTATAATATTTAAAAAAATGTTTTATCGTTTCAACCCTCGCCGCGGGGTTTAAATCCATACTAAGTGAAGCTTGTCCCGCCCAATTATATTTTAAGATTAGACTTGGAAACATGAACATTACAGACACGCAATGAGGAGTGAATGGAATTACCTAATTAGGTTATCACTCCCTCTTCTGTAGACCTAATGACATGACTTTATTTTTGAGGTAATTGGAATTTTTCTATCATTCATTTATTTGCAGATTAATTTATGACATGATATAAAACTATGCTTTTTAAAATTACTCATAGGTGAATATATTTCTAACTAAAACAATGCATCCTTCAGAATACAAACTACTTGTATTAAGAGAATATTTGGTTTTAAGTAGTCAATGCAAAATTAACGGAAATAATATAATGTAAGGTATGGTAAACATCATAAAAATAAATATTTCATTATAATATTTGTATAGGTTAAACCTATCAAAGTACAATATATCTTATTGGCGGTCCGAATCAGAAGAATTTGACTAAAAAAATGTAAAATAGACAAGCATGTTCTTTTGATTATAAAATTTCAGTAAAGAAATACACAAGAAAGGCTATTGAGTTAAATATAAATAGCTATACGTTACATAAGAGAAAAACCGATGCACTTAGTTGAATGATATTCCATCTGATCCATATACAGCTAAAATTATTCCATCTTTGCGTATGTCTTCATCATTGTATAAGCGCAATTGCTTGCTTGCAAATAAGTCAAATGATATTCGAAAAGTGCCAAGTGAGTCTTCGTGTGTATTGACCATTCGGAATCGACGTATTTAAACCGTGTGACGTGACAATTACTGCGCTCCAAGCAGTTGTGACACTCCCACATCTCTTTACAAATATTGACTTACATTAATTTTGCCGCGAGTAATGGAAATAAATACCTGCATTAAAACCGAGCCCGTATTGGCGTATTGATTTTAGGGGTCGACCGCCCTTCTACCGCCGGCGTCGGTTCATCCTTTCAGATTTTTACAGGTTGGGGAAGACGCCAGCAATTATGTGATGGTGTATTTTGTTATGCCTCCATATTTATATCTTTGCGATATTTTATTTTAAAAAGAAATATTAAATTATACATTTATTTGTAAGATATATTGAGCAGTAAACGTGCTTCAAATTATAATGATTATTTAGCAAATTTAGAATAATATATATTTTTAATATGAGTCCTTAGTGTTGAACTCAAAATGAGATCAAAGTTGTAACCATGTTTTTATTCATAAAAATAATATGATTTTATAATTAATATGCCCATTTTAACAAAATAGTTTATTTTGAGGTGCGACCATTGTAACTCCCATTTTGTACCTAACTGGTTAAAAAGGCAGATTTGCTTCCTGTGAGGTACTCAATGCTCTATTAATTTTGCCTCTTTGTGATAGATATTGTCACTTATATATTTAGAAATTCAATATTTTTGACAGAGAGTACTTGGTGGAATTCCATTTTAATATTTTGGAATAAAATACTTGAGTGATAATGTTATATAAACTCTGTTATATAAGATTATGTTATATAAACTAATATATATATTACAAGCTCTTTTTGATAATGCCAACGTGAAAGATTGGCGAAACCGGTCACAAATAAAAACGAACATGTGGAAAATCACTCAAGTATTTTATTCTAAAATACTTATATATTTAACCAAAGTCAATCTTTCTCAAAAGTCTTTTTATATAAGTTACCAAAAAATAGACACATTAATTTATTTTTAATTACATTTTAATAGTTTCGATAAAATCCATTACAGCTTTATCAATAGGTATTATTTGATAAAATATATTTAATTTATTGAATGAAAACAAATATAACCCTTTAATATTTTATTTTCGCTGCTAAGATTTCATGGCCCAAATTTCATATTAAAACTGATTCATTTCTTATTGAAGTAAAATATTTCAAATTTATTTACAGTTTATTATTCATTATTAATTCCCAATGCTCAACATATCTTTTTACTATAAAATATACCCTACTAAAAGTATAATATGACTTCACAGTACAATATAATATTATAAACCGACTAATGTAGATTTTATTAAACATATTTATTTTTTTAAACCATTTATTGATGTAATGTACATTGAGTAGTTCATTTATTCGATTAATTATAATATAATAATAATGAAAAATATTTAAGGATTACTAGTAGTTTTTTGTAAATTAGTTAGGCCTTAACTTGGTAAGGCTAAATTAGATTGGCTAGCGATTTTATAGATGAATGTGTTTTAAGTTCATTTCCTGGAATTCAACAAAAAAATATTTATTTCTTACCGATTTTTATTTTTGATACTACCAAATAAAAAAAAAAATTATCAAGAGTGCAAGTTACTTGTTGAACTATCTCAAAACGATGTTGCAAAGAAATTTTCATAAGAGCAGCAGCCAAATTGTCTTCCGGTAGAGTCATACCGTAATTCTCTATTTATTTCACAAATTTTCACGAATTTTCAGTAAACAAAAGTGTGTATACATACAACTTACAATTTTTGAAATGAATTGTTTAGTTTTTCTTCTAGTCTCCAAACTAAATTACCAAATAAAAAAAAATGAGTAAAGTAAAATTTTACATATTTTTTTGTCTTTTTGTGGTGGTTAGAGATTCATAAATCTCGCCATAGTCACTACCTATCATTAGATTCATATTGATTAAAAAATACGTGAAGATAGGTTATTTGAATAAATAAAGATACAGTAGTCAAACACCTAAAGATTAGGTTTATAATTGTATTTTATGTATTAGAATGCTTCCCGTTTGAACATTGACTTACAAAATCAAAAAATATAATGGGAGCATAATGGCAAATAGTGTAACAAATATCAAAGTGTATCAAAAATATGATTATTCATCATAGAACTTTGATTGGTAATTTAATAGTGTGCATAAATATTAAATACATTTTAATAAAAATACTGTGATGCGTAAAAATAGTGTGATTCTAATTTTTTTATTTGATTGTAATATTAAAATATCAATTTGAATGTTTCGTATGGCCAACGCATATTTCTTTAAGTTTACGAATTGTTATAAATATAACCATTCAATCGGTTCCGTTTCATATATTTTTTAAATACTTTCTTTAAATTCAACAGCAAGCAGTGAAAATTTAATCATTCATTTGTATCCTACTAAAAAATGAAAGTAATTAAACGATTCGGTTTTCTAGAAATAATTGTCATAGTAAAAAGGAAAATTATGATAATGTTCCTAAGTTGAAGCTTGAATACAGTACCAACCCCTGATTGCTGTTTGACAGGAATCAATATTTGATATTGCTACGGTAAAAATCAAAAGCTTTATTCCATCTAGAATATGAAGGTTATTTAAAAAAAAACATGAAAACATCAATAATAAAATTTTACAGATTATGATTGTATGTAAATTATATATTTTTTGTAAACAATATCACAATGCCAAAGCTCACAGATTTCATTATATGAGCGAGAAAGCTCTGAAAGCGCAATGAGAAGCGAGAGCCCAAAAAATCATCCCTCAATCTGTTTATCCCGGGGGCGGGGCGGGGGTCCCCCGCTGGCACGCCCCGGGGCGGGGCCCACCTGCGCCCCCCGGCCCGCACCGCCCCCGCCCCGCCCGCGCTGCCGCCCGACCGTTCGGGACCACTCGCCGGCCGGATCTGAACCATTGAACTCGATAAGTATATCACCTTGTCTTCCGATACCATTGTGCGAAGCGCCGGACCGTACCGCCAGCAACGACAACACAAAAACAACGCCGCAATCCAAACAAACAATCATAAAAATAAACATGAAACTAATCTTTTTCAATTTTTACGCGTTGATGAAAACGTGATATAAGCAGTTTTTTTTTTTCGATCTTCCTGATAGCTAGATTTTTGATCGTTTCCGTGTGACATGCGCGTCAAGTATGAAGAGATCCGCGAGTCTGTGTGAGCATTTGATACTGCTTTTCACGTAATCAGCTTATCGTGTGGACATTTACTATGGCCAGTTGTACGAGTCGCAAGTGATCCGGACTTCGTAGCGACGGCAAGACCCGCTCTACGCCGCGCCGTCCGCTCTACGGTAAGTGAGGCATTATTCATGGCTTTTTAACGTTGCATGTTGCTACGAGTGTTCCTTTGAAAGGCGCTGAAATATCCAAATGAATTTGTGGTGTGAATCAACAAAACACAGGAAGTCGTTTCATAATTCTCTTTTGTGTAATTAATTTGTATTTTGTCGAGGGACATTTAAAAGACCGCCATCGACTTGCACGCAGGCATTATTTTAGGTTGAACACTTCAGTTTATAACTTAATTTTACGCAGCTGTTAACCGGGATTCATTTTCAATCATTTATACCACAGCGTCAGATAATTGAATCCAATCGGTGTTTATTTCTTAAACCACTCAGAAAGTTTATGTTCCCTTATTTCGGGACTAAATTATTAAATTTAAAAGAAATATTCTTCCTTGTTAGTTATTCGATAATTATATTAAATCATCCTTGAATAAATTTAAAGCACTTGGAAATAATACTTACTCTCAAAGATTTTTCATTTTAAGTTTTTGTTTTTAGCCAGTAAAGATTGATGAGGTAAATTCAAATATATACTTTTAAAAACATAACAAAGTAAGCAATTCACGCAAGAAAAGTATTTGCACGTTAACTTTTAAAAATATTAAATGTTTCTCAGTTCTTTGTTGTCGGGAAGAAAAATAAAGTATACTGTTTAAATAACTAACTATTATAGATGATTAAAACACAATTATTTTGTTATTATTTTTTTAAAAATTGAATGTTATAATGTTGATATGATAAACTAAAACATTATTTTGTTAGTACTTTAATAGAAGATAATATTTTTATTTATCCAATTAAATTCAACAGAATCTGATAAGCATGCATTAACTCAATGGATAAATTCAATTGATAGTTAACGTTTATTTTTTGAGAATATTAAAATTTAAGATATTTAACCGTCGCGTACGATTCCAGTACAAAAAACGTTGGGCTAATACTTTTCAGACTGTCATTTAACACAAAAGTCTGAAGATGAAGATGGTATGCGGGACTCTCGGTTATGAAACGTGGAAAACGAAAATCTACTCAAAGCATAGACATAGATATGAGTATGTGTTTTTTTGTATGAATCAAGAAATGGTTTTCATCCACTAGCTTTACTGTATTTTTATCCCAGCTAAATGAAATGTTACGGGATGAAAGCGGAGAGGCGGGCGGTGTAAGATAATGACGGCCGTTGCGGCTGCAAGGACAGTAGCCGACGAGCGAGATCCGCAAGCGCTCAGCTGGATTATGATCCAAGCCGATGTATGTATAAATAGGGTAATGTCAACTTCCTGTGCTAATAGCAATGGGCCGCCCTAATTGACTTATGTTTCCTCTTGGTTGCAGCCGCGGTCGACCGGCCGCACTGACAGGCTGGATTTCTTGACCACTACAATTTATTAAATTTTATTCAGTGTCGAATATAAATCTTCACATTATATTATGTGAATTGAACTAAAATAATATTTGCAAAAAACTTTAATAAAATCAATAGTAAATAAGTATAAAAATTACATCAAGAAGTAATAAGTTTTATTGAATCATCAATTTCTATATAGAATAATAGAATATCAACATCCAATAACACTATTATAATTATTCACGGTAGGTATCCACTATAATATTCAATGGCATCGAATATTACAAATTCAGTAAATTTTCAGGAATGTTACTTTTCTAAAATATTTCAAAACTGTAAATATAATCAAAACCTTGTATTACAATTTTAAAAAAATCCGATTAATATAATATAGTAGATGACTCATTTGAAAAAAAAAATTTTTAATCCACAAATAGAACATTATATTGTAATTGCACACAAATAGAACGAATAGCTATAAAATATAAATGTAAATTAATGTGAATGTAAACAAATGATCGGCCACTCGGGCACGGCGGCCCGTAGGTCTGCTCTACTGATAGACGAGCCGGCACATATTTCCCTCACACCGGATACATTCAATTTGTTTGGCCACGGCGCAATCAGCAGACTCCGGGCCGTAACTCTCTCCGTGCGCCGCGCTGGTCGTCCGCTCCGCAGGGCAGACCGTGAGCCAGGCCCCTCGGGAAGACGCTGAGCAGTCAGTCAAGTGCAGGCACTGCCAAATGACAGCGCAGCTGACGTTGCCAGCGGATACTGCGTAGTGTGACCTTTTATTTCACATGATAGATTTGCGCATCCCATCTAAATCATCAAATCACGTGGCGTCGGATCGATTAAATTCATTCTGGTCAAATTATCGAAGGATGCGATTAAAATGGTTAGAATGCTGCGGTGATGACTGTAAACATTGCGTGTCAAATAATATTCTCAACGAGTACCATAAAAAATATATATATATTCTGGGATTAAACGTTTGAAGAGTACGACTGCTGTGGTTCAGTTGTAACGTACCCTTGCGTGCAGTGTTAAATTTACAAAACACTCAGTGCAAAGAAACGGTGTGTTACCTTAACGGCCATATTATTTTGTTTCGTTTATCACATAATATGTCGCTGAGTTACTTCTTAAATAGTGAAAATTAAGTTTTGTACAAGATTCAAGTTTATGTTGAATATAAATCTTATCACTGCCACAGCAGTATTGTCGGTTGAATGAAAAGTGTCACACCTGTCGAATTTTAATATTTGATAATATATCAGCTCACGGTAAAACTACAACTCAACACGGTTGCTCTGTGGAACCCAATAGTGTAAATTATACCGTGTACTTCTCGTGCCATAATATAAACATTCAAAAATAACAGAAGAAAATATGCAAAAATAATACTATTCAAAAATCTATATTATATAAGTGTTTTATAATCGTGAGGTTGTGGATAAGTTAAATAAAGTATATCGTGGACTGCTAAGCACGTAAGGCTGAGAGCGTTTAAGTGTCGGATCTTTCTAGCAAAGGTTAGGATTTCACGTGACCCTTAACTTAGAGGTCCACCTGTCTCCGAAAGCGTGCGGCCTTAGGCGAGACGGGCTTGGAGTGTCGGAGTCCTCTGTCATGAGGTATGTACTCCTTTGACACGAAGGATCCGGCACGCGCTGACCGCCGGCCTCATCTACTGTTGATGTGATGATAACAAAAGAGCTACTTTCAGTGGCAGTAAGATAACAGTTTAGTCTTACCGTTCATAATCGCACAAGTTGATTTACTTGAATGGTGTGGACATTGTGCATTTACACCTGCAATTCCTGTTATATGTGTTGACAGTAATAATTATCTTAAGATATTCTTTGCACGTGACAAAGATATTAGTATTGCAATAACTGACGACAAGGCGTAATCTTCAGGCCAAATAGATGAAGTTTACTGCTTGTCATGTTTCATCATTTGGTAGATCCAGAGCTGTTGATAGCATGGCATATCAGATATTTTTATGGAATATATATTATTCAAGACTACTAACTCTGAAATTTAGTAGAAAATAGGTTCAAATCTTAATATTTTACATTTTATTTGTTTCTCACACAAAAAAATGGGATGGGATAATAATATTTTTTAATAATTAAAAAAAACTAACAAATACTCTTCAATTCATAGCTTCAATTGCTATGCAATATTTGCTTAAGAGAAGAATTTAAATACTTTATAATGTAGGCGAGGTTTTGTAGAAAGCGTATTCGGTGTTCTGGATTCGGTTATTACGAATGTCCTTCACGTAAATCAACTTCAATTAGTTATTTTATTATCATAACGTCGCAATTCTAAATTCGGTTCATTGCATCCTGCTTACATATCGTAATTATTTGTTATCATACTTGCGCTGACCTGAACGCTCGTGCACAGCTGGAGGAAGGCTTACTTTTACTGAAACAGTAAAAAAATTATACATTTTCATTAAAATAAATACAAGTTCTTCTACATTGATATTATTGTTGTACTCTTTAAAGTAAAAAGATTAAATATTTTGATTTCACTATCTTTCCAAGGTTTGTAAAACCAGATTTATAAGCCAATCTTAAATTTATTTCCATTGTTTAACGAATGAAACCTTCAGTCTTCCAAAAACTATACACCTGTCTCCTGGCCAAATATAATCGCTCAAAAATTGGGATCAATTCATTTAAGTCGGGAAAACTAATAACAGCACATCTGAAAATAATCATTAGAGTTTCACGCTTAGAGAAAAAGTATTATCATTGAACCAATATATGTGAAAATTAAATCAAGTGAGTGTGTGCATTGTGAAATAGTTTAATTAATAAGGTTTCTGGGTATCGAGTCCCAATTTGAAAATTCCGGACAACTATTGCATATTTAAGATTTCACCGAAAACATTAAATTTTAATAACAAAACCTCGTTCAATTTCATTTCGTTTTTTTGCAACAGACACGGGCTTTGGTTTCTACTGAAAACCACACCCATGTGAAGCTTTGCGCCCTTGGGTGACTGGACTTGCAATAGATAGGTTGAATATCACAGAATGTATTTTCTAAATACCAGCATTTTGATCGCTTCTATGCAAACTTGTTAATATAACCCGTTGATAGTATAGTATTTGACAATAAAATTTAAAAGTTTCATTGGTATGACTTTTTTGGTATCGTTTATGGAAAGAAGAAATTTGCTGCATAATCTTGAGATATACAAACCTTTTTTCAAATTTTTATAAAAGAATATTTTAGTTTTCTTTTTTAAACGCAATTGGAAATATTACGTTTCTAAATCGGTGGCACGTTTGTAGATTTACTTTAGAGGTAAAGATGCTCAGTGTGGAATGGTCGGTTTGCAGACTCGAGAGGCCGAGGGCATCGCGCGGTCAGCCCCGCCCGAGCATGTACGAGAGCAGCTGCTCGTACGGAGGCGCCCTGGAGCTGAAGCGGGGCGCCCTCAAGGAGGAGCCCTGGGCCGCTGGAGACTGGCCACCCTACCGCCTGCACCAGTCCACTTTCGAGCAGCTCAAGCAGAGCGTGGAAAAGGCCAAGGCCGCGCTGCAGGACCGCTCCGGCTTCCTGGGCACCGCCAGCGCATTCAGTGATCTGTACGGCAACCAGCGCATCCAGGACCACCTCGGCCAGGATGCCAACTTGCCCTTCAACGCGAGGACGCAGCCCCGCAGCGAGGAGACCTCGCTCACCACGCTCGAGCAGAAAACTAAATCACTAGGTGAGTAAAATTTTAATTTTATTCTTGCGTTTGTGAACAATCCCTACTTTTTAATATTTTTCCAAGTGTGCTTCTTTGATATTCGTTATAAGAAGGTTTCGTTTAAATCAAATATAATCGAAGTTAGCAACTAACATCAATTGATATTTGCGAACAGTAGAGCCAATTTTTTAAATAATTTATGTTTTTATACAATATTATTGTTGATTTATCTGTACAAACATTGCGTTATATAGATATTTTAAGTAGCGTAGTTTATAAATCGCAAATATGGTGTACAAATCATTTTAAAAATATCACTAAATTTATATTTACTTGGGTGACTTTTAGTAAATTTAAAAAAAACTTGATAATGAATAGAGACGTGCACTAAACACCAAACGTTTTTTGCAGCTTGGCAATGTTTCAAACTTGTGTTCACGCGTATACCCACCTGAGTTATATTTATTTTTGGTTAATTTTAATTAATCTTAGAGTTTTACTCAATAAACAACCAACATATAAATATTAGAGTTATGAAATACATATAGTTTCCACATTGGTCGGTCCTGGCTTGGAAAGTGTTAATTGTGAAAAGTGAATGACAAACATGGCCGTTCTCAGTAAAAACAACGCTGAATAATTTCAACTAGCAACCTAGTGTTAACAACTGCAGACTCGAAGCTCTTGATTTTCACTTGATGAGATAATGTGAATGTCAAGCTGAATGCTCTTGTGTCAGGTCCGAGATCTCAGGGACGAGAGTCGGGCTCAGTCCCCGGCGGTTTCCTTGCGGCCTGGTGCGCCGGACGTCTTCCTTTGAAACTTTTTAAAAGAGTCATTACGCAGACTTTGATAATGAGAGCGGTAATGAATGGGCCCCTTAATTCTGTCGCCTTGGGCGGTTATTGTAGGGTGGGCGTCGGGAAAACCTATTTCCGTCTACTTCGCTTATTTCGCCCTCGTTCCGCCTTTTGTGTCGCCATCAACGCACTTATAACGTATTATTTGATGATATAATGGGAGATTATCCTTCAATTATTACAGTAACTACAATTTTAAATAATTATTTTAAGCATATTGAAAATTGCGTTTGAAAATAATTTTACAAGTAGAAAACAATAAATATTACTTACTACTGTTTCCGTGTAAAAGAAAACTACTCACAATATATCATATAATAAGTGTCAATTAAATCGTGTTTCTCTTAAACCATTCGATTGATTTTGTGTTTTGCCGCAGAATAATATTTTAATAGAACGATTTTATTGTCCGCGAAATATTTTATGAATCCATCCCCTTGGAAATATTCCAAGTTCCATTTTAACTATAGTAATGTGTATAAAAATAGATGTCAATATTTTCAATATCAAATAATTTTAAAGATCACTCAGCAGAGACAAATTAAATAGGTCTTTGTTCGGCAGTAATATTTAATATGTTGAAGTAGATTAAAGACAATCCAATTGATATATTATTTTGTATTTGCTGCCAATCCTTCAAGAGTATAAATTTGCTGCTGACATATCGTGTGTTCAGAGCATTTCGCTGCTTCATATAGCTTTGCCCTGCAGAGATAAATTTCTTTCATCTGTCTTGCCACGGTCTATTAAATCTTCCAAAAAATAAGGCTCTCCTGGCGACTGAAAGCCTGGGGAGCACACACCACACTATCTGTAAACAAAATAAATAAAACACAAAACCTTTTTGGTTATCTTTGGAGGTTTAGGGGTATAATTCTTCTGCACGCAAGATATGCGCATGTGCAATTCAACCACCAAAAGGCAGTTATTAAAGCATTGTAATTTTTTTCATTATAACTAATTTAACTGGCATCATTTCCTTTATTTATATATATATTTATACACGCCAAATAAAATAATTTATAGATTCTTAAATAGGTGCAGCACATTTAAATTCAAATTCAAATACTTAATTATGGTACTCGTGTCATTTTTACTTCAATACGTAAAATGAAGCTTGATATTGCCTTACTAGCATAATAGCCATGAAAATAAAAATAAACACATGAAATTTATATATGTAATCGTCAAATGTAACTTATCGAAGAATTTCGCTGCATAATTATATACCTTCTCGTCAGTTTTCCGGACAGCCGCCGTCACTGCATTTGTACGGGGAGTATTGCACTTCTAGGATAAATTTTTCCTGTTTTTCTTCTAATGTCAATCCTGGGGGAAGTTGGATCAGTCACGGGGGCTTTTGCAGCCCCTCGGGGGTAACGGCGGGTGCGGAGGCGAGAGCGAGCGGTTGCCATAGCGACGTGAGATGCCGCCCCCTCAGGCGCCGCCCACCAGTGAGAGATAGCATCCCCGTCCTGCTCTGCCGCCCCAGCAAGCGAGGTGGTCCATCATTACTTGCTGAAGGCATTTTTTTATACAAAGGTAGAATATAATAATAACAAAAAGTATATACGTTGGACGTATCAAATTTTCAATACCATAATCCGATGGCTTAGGGATGTTTTTCTAACAATAACTACGTTTTAATAAATACGAAATGTTTATTTCCATTACTTTGAATATCCTTTTTGTAATAATATTTTATCAAAACATCGCCTAATGAATGCGTTATATCCTCTAGGAGTAAATTACTGCTACAACCGACTTAATAATATGACTAACAAATATATTTGCACTGAATTATCTGATACAGGCAATTACTTAAATGATAAAGTTATATTAAAAAAGTTATGTTACAAACCGTAAATATATGAAGGATCAATTTTCAGTTTATTTTTCATCAAGGGGTTTTGTAATCAATAAACAAATGGAGTATGCTTGGCTTCTCGTGAGTATAAAAGGTTTTGATCAATATAAAACACCTGTCCAACAAACAGACAATCGTTGGTATAATTTATGTAAAAAATGGATTTGTGGATTCGGTGACGTTTGTTATTACAAAACTGCGTTTTGGGTGCTACGCCGTATTTCTTCTTCAAAGTTTCTAGACAGAAAGACGCGCCATACAACACAATAACCCAGTATAAATAAATATATATTTATAAAAAAGAAATTACATTTAGTTATTATTATTTTTTAATATACGTGGAATGTTTGACGTTTGGTTTGTTAAGTTTGATGTTTTTGTACCCATTATTTTACCATAACAGTATTTTTACCGTATACTTTAAAAAAATGAACCCTTTTATATTTCCGCTTTTAGTTGTATAATTAATATGAGATTTTATCGATATTGGCATTTAATACATAAGTAATAAATAAGCCACAATATAAAACGCTAGGTTTTTAGAAACCGTCGTATTCATTGATGGAAAATAATCATATAGGCTATGTAAAGCTTTCAAATATTCCCTTAGACAATCATTATGATTTCTATATGATAAGTATGAAATAATGTTAAATGTATTAGAAAAACTAAAATGTTAAAACAAAAAGTCGGTTATCGTTGAAAGGCACAAAAAATCTATCACATTAAATTACCTGTTTGTACACATGATATGATACTCAATAGAATTGTTTTCGTATTGCTAAACAGTATCATGATACTATTTATAATGAATTTCTTGATTTGATTCTTACGATTGAACTTAATCGAATGTTTCATAATACCAACGTTAAAGGTTGGCGAAGCCGGAAACCAATAAAATTAAATATGCAAAAATCACAATTTTTTCAAGTCAAAACTTTAAAATGTTGGCAGCAGAAGCGGAACATATGAAAAGATATTTCACTCCATTGGCAGGGTGAATTTTCAAGTTAGTTGTTAGATGGAAGAAATCAGTGGAAAAATATTTAGTAATGTGTGTATTTATGTTTCGGGAGGCTGAGTGGAGAGGCTTCGCGGGAGCCCTTGGAGGCCCCGCCGGTGTGGCGCGCGTCGCACAATGGCGTCGCGCTTTCAAAAGCCGGGCTAACCTGAGTACGCCGGCTTCCGACTCTCCGGCCTTACAGCTTCCGCCGCCTCCATTTTTCAATTACAAAAGAAAACAATGCAACCACTTCTGAGTCGCTGGCGCTCTCTCTCGCTCTGTTTGCTATTCTTTCTCTCCGCGTTTTTCTTTCCCCGCCTCTACTTAAAACTTAAATTTCTTCTTTAACAAATAATATTAAATTGCGCGCCTTCCTCTGCGGAGTCGCTCGCTTTATTGCTGCGCTGAAAGAAGAATGAAATACGTTTCTCCGCTCTTTTTATACGCAAAGAAAGATTATTTAAGGAGAGATGGCGTCCTGAAATAATGCTCACCGTTATTTTTATTATTCTATTTTTTATCTAACCCGAATTCCCAAGAGGGGTAGTTATTAATTTATCATTTTGCTGTTTGCTTTATTTCGTAAATATTTTTAAATTCTAGCGCTGTATATTCATAGCTGAAATATTTACAAATTTGATTCGTATATCATTTAATTATTTTAAAACGATTTTTAATTGTTTGAATCATTTTAAAGATGTTAATAATGAAAAATAAAAATTCAATAAATATTTTTTTTTATTTGAACGTTGTAAAATGTTCGCATTGTCAATGTATAGAGTTTATCATGGTTTGATTCCTGGGCACTATAATATTGTGCTTTATAACATCAACTTTCAATTAATGCGTATGTGAAATAAATTCACCAATTATTTAAAAATGAACCAAAAAACTTGCCACTTGCCGTCCTTTTGGTTATCTGTAGATTACTTAGTGGTCATTAAAAAAGCAGTTTATCTATAAAGTTTTAAATTCGGTATTTTTAATGATACTACATTGGTAAAAAATTATTTATTTTTAAATTAATTAACTGTCGTTAGAGTAAAAGTATTGTACTATGAATAAGTAAAAATATTAATTACATAAAACTGATTTTTTTCCTGTAACAACATTTGGTTATTCCAAATTTACATTAATTACAAGTAAAACATGACGGTTTTTTTTTTGCTCCACTTTATAAAATCCAGCAAATTATATATTTTCAGACATACCTCGCGTATAGGCTGTCCACATTAAGTTCAAACTATATTTTTCTCGTTTTGGAATGAAACATTACATCCGGCACTGAATAATCAAGAAAGAAAACTAAATCACAAAAACCAAGTCCAAAATAATCTGAATATTGCAATATTACTATTATTCCATTTAATTTATTGCTACTTTATTTCACCGCCTAATTCACAATAATATTTTGTTGACTGAAACAAAAATATTAATCATTCATTTTTTATTTAAATTTTCAACTTAATTTGTCAACTATTACAGGGACCTTGAATGAACATTTTTTGTATTCAACAGAGTTTATTTCAACGTTCTCTCATTTTTTCTTAAAAAATTTACATGAAAATATTTCAACATTTGGAAATATTAGTAGATATGAAAAGAATAAGGCAATTGTATATTCTTATTTCCTCTCGTTTAATTTAGATTTTCTAAGCACTTGATTCGGACACTGATACCGGTATTTTATTTTCAATACAGTAAGTACTTCAAAGTAACACTGATTTTTCTGGTTCCGGTTATATATTTAAATTTGCTTTAACGTAGTCGCCTACTCAATTATAGAGATACCAGAGCGGCTGTATGTGAGATGCCATCCACGACGAATTACTATCGCCGACGTAACGACCGAGGCGTGTGCGAATCACAATGAGATTTGTTATGGACCAACCCTCGGAGTATCAAACGGGTAGTCGGGGCGAGGGGTACATTGTCGAGTGCTCCACACATTTTGTTACGGACACTCCAACTTAAGTGTTCCCACGGTATGAATGCATGTTTATTGCCAAGTTGTTGCAGTTTTATGAATATTCTGGAACTGATTTATTACCGTCAGATATATTTACATTTTATGTTCATTACTTAATCGATATTTTTTATTTTATTTCAATAGAGAGAGTATAATAAAAGAGAATGTAATTCGTATACTGCTTTTGAGATTTATTTTGTGAAATATGTTTTTAACCATAATTTAGAAAGTGTAAGGTTTTGATCATATTATTTTATATGTTCATTTAATAATTTTATATTTTTTACCGATTAAAAAAACAAAAAAAATAGTGAATTATTTATTTTACTTATATATTAATAATTCAAATGGTAGGAGATATCGTGGATCATCTCCATAATCTACAACTAAACTATAATCACATCTAAAATAAAAATATTTATTTTTGACTTAACCATACCTGACAATACGTTTGGAATATTAAATCACATTTTTTACAACTGTTAAACCAGTGGAAAAAAATTGCGTTTATTCGAGAGAATATCAAAAGAAATCTCTCGATCAGCTGGTCATTCCTCCAAAGTTCATTGCAACTTTTGCTGTCATAAATAAAGCTCAGACTGTTGTTGTGCAAAAACAAGTCAAAGGTTGCAGTTAGGGCGACTCCACTATTTATGCGTATGGCTAATAATGTCTAAAGCTTAACCCCAGTGTATGTAATATATCAAGATTTCCACCACGGGTAACTAAATTTAGACGGGTGACTAAACTCGAATGATTGGCTGTAAAAGTGCAATCCATACTGTGCAGTGCTTCCCAAACGCATCGGTCGAGATCACCATCTCTTTATTTTTTTTAAGAAAAAAGTAATGAAACCTTGTCTTAGTTTTATAAATTTTAAAAATATAAGATAACCCGCTAGTTAATAACACGATACAACATACATTGAATTACAAGCACACAATGAATTTAAATATTAAATTTAATAACTTATCAATTTTATCATTTTCCAAATTTAATATTTCTTAAAATCAAATTCTTTGTTGAAGATTATTATCCCAGTCAGCGAAAAGAAATGGGTACATTTACTTTTGTATCATATTTTTACTTAAATATGAAAACAACTTGAAACTACAATAATATTACTTCAAATATAATATTAGATTTTTCATTGAGTCTATAAACAACTTATTTTTTTAGTTAAATAAAAAAATCTACTCTATCTGGATTTAAACCTGCAATTTTACGGTCAGTGCGCTATTGTGCCAACCACTAAGCTACGATAGAAAAATGGAAAGTCTATCATTTAGTAGTGAATTTAAACAGTTAATATTGTTAAAGTTGAAGAAGCGCTGGATGGCTGCGTACACGACTATGATCTTTGCGTTGCATGTCGGGTAATGATTCGAGTGGGGATATATGTCTGGTGACGTCCCGGTCCCTATCCTGGCATCAGACTGGGACGAGGGCCCTGTCCAATGAGGTGCGTAGGAGCCCTTTGTCTAGGCGCGTGCCCTTTATCGCTGGGGAAACCCCCGAACGAGCAGAGGCTTTGATTTTATTTATTTGAGATTTTAATGGTATGTCATCAAAATTATTGAGCGTTGCTTCACCCTGTTCGAAAAAAAATGCTTGGTTATAAAAAATGGTAAGTAATTTTTTTATCATTGAATATTTACTTCATCAAAAATTATGCATTCTCTCCGAGAAAATATACAACAGAAACACAATAATGATTAAAATTAATACCAAATATAAGTTGAAAAAATGTATGATATTATATGATTCATTTTACGGGAGCATACTTTTTATAATTTATTTTTTAGTTGACCAATCTGTCCAATAAATAAATGTCATGCAGCAATGATGCCAATTACGCTTAAAGGTTGCAATCCAATCATGCTTTACGACCTTGGCTCACCTTGTACCTCGAAAGCTGCATCCAACTTAATTGGAATCCCTATTGAGATCCATTAAACCGCCCATTGAGGCCTGTTAAGCGCATTACGCATACTTCAATTTATAAATATTACATAATTTAATTATGTCATCCTAACATTTTTATAAAAAAACATTTTTAACGCATATGTTATCTATTACGATCGATTCGTTGAATGTGCTGTATGTGTATAGTAATTAAATTAATTTAAAATGAATTGTATCGTTCAACTGGAAATGGACAACATTTTGTTATGCATCCGTCAAAGAGGCCACCCACCTCCACAGCATGACAAAAGTGTTGATATTTTTGAATGCATTTGCCCGTTCAGAAGATCTGCAGTCCCTCCTATGCAATCGCGCTGCATGAGTCGCCTGATTTACTGCGCGCCCCGGCCGCGGAGGGGCCGCGTGTGAAGCGGGCGCCACGCCGCGCTCCGGGATGCACTTAATAATTCCGATAATTGTTCGGCGATGACGCTCCTTCCTATCTATATATCGAGCTATCGTGGGACTTCCCGTGCCATTAAAATATTCTTCTATTAAAAAAAAAAAAAAAAAAAAAAAACACACAATCGCTGCTTTGGGTCGGGCTTTTAGTTAGCTGTGATTTTACTTGCAACGGCTTTTAATAATAACAAAGATTTTTTTTTGTTGTAAATAATTCAATAAAACTAATGGATGACTAATTTTCTGCAGTCACTCCTTCCAAAGCTCTGTCATTAATTACACTTCTCGATTAACATCCCAGAGCCTCTCTTTCATTATAGTCTCTAATGGGCGATCTTCACCAGCGCTATCCGCCCATTCGGCGAGGGATCGCACCCCACGCGATCATCGCAGCTTGTTTGTGTGCGTCTAGTTTTCGCCACATTTGACTTTATAAATATGTTTCAGGGTCTTAATGTTAAATCATAATTGAATAACATTATAAGTGTGGGGTCTGTCTATGCTGGGGTGCGGTCCCGAATGTAAGGCGATCCCGGTGCCGGCGCGCGGCGCGTGCCGCGGCATGGGAACCCGCCCCGGAACAAAGGCCGGTTTGATTGCATAAGAAATTGTAGACTGACGGCCGCGACGCATCGCATGACATGTTAATTGTATGTGAATTCATTTATTTGCACAGGGATCGTCGCGGTTTATCGACCGAAAAAAATACCCCGCTCGTTGTAAACAAATAAGTTATAACCTTAATTGAATTATTTTCTATGTCAATAATATAAACGATGGATTTTTAGGATTGTAAATATGTTTTGGGGTTTAGAACAAAAAATACCAGGTTTTATAAATTCACGGAAACTTGCTATATGAGATACGGGTAGTAATTTGGCTTTTTAGTAACAAACATATAAATTGAATATTATAATATTCAGTGAAGAACAGTAGTGCAGTTAACTAACAGAGCGGTGGTCAAGTAAAAGCACCAACCAGCCTTTGTATGTATGCTCGATTATTTTATTTATCAATAAAATTATTTTATTTTTAAAGGTGGAGATAAATTGAGCAGCGGCTTGGCCAAAGGCTACGGAGCTTCAAGCTTGACAGACTCTCTTCGCAATCCAAAATGTACAGGTAAGTCTTTTTTTCTTTACAAAACAAATAAAACGCATCCTTTGGGTTTCGTCACAAACATGCATTAAGGAAGAGGTTGCTAATTGGTCTTCTTTTTTCTTAGGGAGTGACGTAAATAGCGAGCTTGGTTTTTGTCACCGAAATAAAGTATGAACGACGCCGACCAAAAAAAAACTCATAAATTTATAGTTTCTTAAAACAACCCAATCATTTCACAGTTTAGCAGCTCCATCTCACAATTAGCGACCAGCGAGGAACAAAGGCGTTTTAATTAGAAACGAAGGCGCTTTTCTTCTTGAACTTCCATAAAGATAAGTGAAAGTAAAAAAAAAACCACCCCAGTCACCGTTTCGGAGACTGCGCAGGAATAAAGCGACCCCATTTCATTGTAAGGGTAGACATTTTGTGCTCTTATTCTATTATAGAGCAGAGCTTTTCGACATTTATGATTTTCGGTGGAAGATGCGCGGGGTGGCGAGGGGCGAGGAGCGAGGGTCGCGGACCGTGACTCCATACATTACCGTCTCCGCTGGTGACGTCAGACGAGGCGAGATAATGCTAGATAACGACTCCCGACCCCACCCGCGGCGCTCTCTCTTTATTATTGTTGCTATTATGGTCTTCGCTTTAATGGGAATAGTTAATCATCGGAGGCTTGCGTCCCCCGGCTTAAATATCGTTTGCATTTTATGTACGCACCATGTACTTTACTGATTTTAAAAAGGAGGTTCAGAGGTATAAGTTGAGTGTTTCAAATGTATTTTTTTTAATAATAGATCAAAAACACTTCATAGCAAAAAATCAAGGTTGTGCTTCTGATACATGATAAAAAAAATATTCGTAGAGACTTAAAATGATATTCATCAAGTCCCTAATTTATAAAACAGAATTTAAATATTATAGAAGTATTGTTTCAAAAATATATTTTTTGTGTGATGTAATAGTTAATAAAATAACAATTTTTTATAAAAAAAAGATACCTTGGCATGAAAATAAAAACATACCAACTTCGGCGAGCGCGACAATTTTCGAAGCGGCAAAAACCATAATTATGCGACGGAAGAGGCGCGATTGCGTTTCAATTTGACAATTTTTTTCTTGGTGATGAAACGATAATGAAACGACGTACAATCACTCGGTTTATTGAGATGTCCAAGAGGCGCATTCACTGTTGGCATTCGGGGACTTGATCGACACCCCGTGCCGTGCAGGCTATCACGCCTCTCATCTTATTTATAACCTGAAAAAACCGAAACGGAGGGAGAATTAGCTTGTTTTGCATACAATTTGCTTGCTATTCTATGCACATATTTCATTCTGTTTACAGCGAACATTGCATAGTTTTGCAAAATTACAATATTTCACCGTTACATTCTGATTTATTTTCATACTGGTGAAAATTAGAATGGAGGACAAGCCACTGTTCAAAACATCAACTGAAGATACAATCTTGAAATTGCAAATCCTACTTTTTACTTCACAAATTCAATAAAAAATATTTAAAAGTGAATGAAATGACATAAATTACAAACACGTTTTTTACTAAACTTTAACTAAAAAGTTTTCGGGATATTTTATGTTATCAGACAAAACGGTCGTTTTTATTATTGAGTAATGGCTTTATAAAATAGCTTAATTATTTCATTAAAATTTCTGTTGAAGTGGATTATTTATTTATTGTTTATACATCCGTTTATAGCTTGATATTTCTATACAATAATTCTCCATTCAATTGACCATTAAAGTAAAAAATATATACATTTGCTGTGATCGAGCCGAGGGCCGTAGGTTTCCAGCCATTACCTCCGGCTAGTATTGTTCCATGTTCAGGACATGAGGGTAGTTTCCACCCCACCCTGCTTCCGGTCCAGGCCGGCACGTGTGCGTCTTCACACGACTGTGACCCTTGCACCCTTCTGCATAAGGCGCCGCTCGTTACGCAAAATCACAACGGAAAGAGCATCCAAGCTCCCAACAACTGAATTAATAGGCCGTTTTTTATCATGTTGGCGGTGCTTTGTTTTATGCCACGTGCAGAACAATCTACATCTTTAAAATAACAATATTTCATGATATAAGAGGATATTGTTAAAATCCATTTGCTTTCAAAACCTTTTATTTTATCTGTGTACTTATTTATAATAGATTTTTTGCATATAGGTTTCATTGAAACATATACTTTTTTAAATTTAAATACCAAAATGTTCAAATTTATCAAATATTGTCATAATGTTGAACTATTTTATTCATCGCCGAAAGCTGATTTTAAACCTAGATAAGTCTGTCTTATCGATAGTTTATAGTAAACAACCCATGTTTATATAATACTATTCTTAGTGTTCTGTGTATATTATTACAAATTTAATTCCGTCTTTGTATTCTAAAAATACTTTTTATTTTTAAAGTACTATATTTAGTTTTTTTTAAATGCTTACGCGGTCAATAACTGCAATACAATCAAAAACATACCTAACATTATAATATTCACATTATCATTAAAATACAGGATTTTTAAACGAGAGCATGAAATAGTAGTCTCTTGATTTTACAAACTGATAAGATCGATGTTAATAACATGGCAATAAATTCATAATCATGACATCAAGCACTCAAACAAAATGAACGCTTATAAAATAGAAATTGTGTTAATAAATGTTGTTTAACAAATAAATAGATTAAAACTTAGTAATTCATTTCCGAATTAAAAATTGATAAGTTAGTCACCATGACTCTATTTTAATTAAGTTACGAGCTTTATTTGATTTTTTTTTTAATATAAACTTTTTCGTACTGACATGTATGCATATTCTGCACACCTTAGAGTGAAGGAGTGCTGATGGAGATAAGTTACCGGTTGCCTTAGGTCTTCCAGTTCTCTGGGCTTCTAATGAAGAGAGACAGGCGGTTAGGCTGGTCTTTTGAAGCTGCCTAGTTTCTTGATGGTCATTTGTACGTTCTACTTACACTTCTGACCGGTTGGCCTCTAAATCGATAGTGAAAATGAATATTTTTCTTTTGCCGTTTGCACTTTGCACTTAATTAAAAAGTGAGTCAACTTATTCAATAAATAAATTAGAATACAAGGAAAACAATGTTTGGTTTGAAACCGCGTAAAATTTTAATAAATATTTGGTGTTTTTGCATTTGAACCTTAAATAAATATATACTTAGCCTGTAGATATTTTCAATAAAATCAAAATCATTTGATATGATATGGATTTAAATCTAAAATTTATGCTTGCATACAACAAATATGCGCCAAAAATTATGGTAAAATACATTTTAGACGGTTGAAAATTAATGAAAGGCATTTGACGTTTCATTAGCTTTAAAATAAACTTGTTTAATATATATTTTTTCTATAACGATATGACTATTATTGCAAGTTTTTATAAAAATATACTATTGATTCCAATATACGTATTGGTTAACGCGGCAAATGACAAAAAGAAATAAATAGCAATTCAATGTTAAAGTAAAGTTTAAATTAGAGTATGTTGGCTGGGCGAAAAAAAAACCTATTGAAGTTTACAAAACACGTCCATAAAAAAATATTTTCAAACCAGTGCAATTTATGGTGGAGTCGGCGGTGCTGCACGGCGGGCACATATCTGGCTGATGGATGTCTCGCATTGAATAAAATTTGCATGTAAAACAAATCAAGCTACAAAAGCCGCCGTTTCGGCACACGACGCCCGCCCATCAAATCGCTCGTAGATAATGTTCGGCATGATGTCTCCCCGGTCAGCGCCACGCGAGATGGAAGACAGCGGCACCCTCCCCGTCCCGCTCGGACTGCGCCGGATGCTGTTTGACGCGCGGCCGTATCGTTCCCGACCGGAAATTCATAGATTAGTCATATCGGTAACGAAATACTCCCGACACCGAAACGTTAATCCGCCCATAACTTGTATCGGACTTGTCTCGCGACATCTATGGGTGATTTGCAACCCCCTCTCCCCCGCCCCTTTTTGCGGGTGAATAAAATTTAATAAAATAGTCTGGGGGCGTATGCGTGCAACGGTGAACACAACATTAAAAAATCACGTAAGAAATGTATGATACAATACGAATATTTTATTAATTATGTAAATACTATAATACAGTGTGTCCAAACAGTGTATTTGTTGTAATGATAAAAAGTAACTTTGTATTTTTGACTTCACTTTGAGTTTATTAGAATTATTTGCATAACTAGTTTCGACCCTATACACAGGGTCATCATCAGATACATGACTAAAACTGAAACTAAGTTTTAGTCATGCATCTGATGATGACCCGGTCGAAACTAGTTATGCAAATAATCTTAATAAACTCAAAGTGAAGACAAAAATACAAAGTTACTTTTTATCATTACTTAGATGCTTTATTATCAATAAGGTGTCTAGTCTCCTCCATTGTTCATAATAGCCAGGCATCTTTGAGGCATACTTTCAACAAATTTTTCTGCATATTCACGGAATAATGACCTCCATATGACCAGTAAGCTCGGCGGCAGTTAGCTTTTTTTTCCCTCAAAGTTTAAGTTTTATCAAAGCCCAAACGTTTTTAATTGGGTTTGCGTCAGGAGATTGTGAAGACCAACCCAAGACCTCGATGCCTTTATTTTGTTTCCACGCGCTGCATAGGCAACATTGGTGTTTGGGGTCATTATCCTCTTTTAATATCCAAGAATCTCTTGGGCTTGGGAACAGTTTTTGGGGAGATGGTAATAATGCTTTCTTGTATATTTGGTTTATCCTTGCAGCATTCAAAGTTCCGATAAACAAGTTCAAATTGCCTAAACCACGTTTTGAAAAGCATCCCCAAACATGCACCTTAACCGGATGTTTAACAGTTCTTTCGATCAGTTTGTTATCGGCAGTTGACCAAGCACAAAGTGATATACTAGTTGTCTAAAACGAAGCTTCGTCAAAAAAGATTATCTTGTCCCAGTCGCGGTCTTTGTTTTCTTGTGCCAAGGACATTCTTTTTTTAGTGTTCTTTTCTGATAGAAGCAGTTTCATCAATGTCCTTAATCTCCATTAAATGTCTTCTTATTGTAGCTAGAGATATATTTAGTCCTTTTTGCTTCAGTTTTTCTTGTGCAGATCGCAAAGATAGAGGTGGTTTCTTCAAAAATAGGTTAGTTATCCGCTTATCCTCGGCGGATAGCGTCTTTTTTGTTATACCACTTTCTGGTAAGTCATCGACGTATTATGTTTCTAAATATCGGTTCACCCACTTTGTCACTAACGCCTTTGACATATTCATATACTTTGAAGCCTGAACGCGTGACATTTTTGGTCCTTTAGGATGCGAGCAAAGGAACACTGCCTCAAAGCGGGAAGCATACGCGGCACTTATCTCTAAAAATGTGCACTCTGTGCGAAGTAAACACGAAAACTAAATATTTTTTACAATGCATTAAGAGCAAAACGTTGAGCTATCTGTTAGTTTCTTTTTTTATGCAAAAAATCTCCAAACACATTTTTTTACAGTGATCATGTTCTTGTAAAACACACTGTACATTTATTTGATATCGAAAAAACTTCAACGAGTTATTACATAAATGTAATAAGATCATAAGTTCTGTTGTATGAACCGTCTAAAATCTTTTTGATAATTATATTATATGACTATAATACTTTAATATTTAGAATAATATACATTGTGAGAGATGTTACATCTCTTTTTTACAACCAATATCTCTCTACATTTAACAATTGTTCACATGCTTGCATGTTATTTTAAAAATCCTCACTCAGTTTGATAGTGCCAACGTGAAAGATTGGTGAAACCGGTCACCGATAAAGTTTCTACTTATGAAGTATATTTTTTAAATATCAGAGTTCTCGGTTTTGTTTACGTCCACGTGATTAAAGCTTTTCTTAAACACTGTTACAAACGCATGTTGAAAATATTAAATATAAAAAGACCATTTTTTTTCTTTGAAATTATCATAATCATAAATTTTTATCTTCTTCTTCTGATGCCTCTTTTCATAGGAGGTTGGTAACCTTTTCATCGAACATATTTCTATCCTGGGCCAATCTCACTAATTCGGCATAACTTCAAACCTCCAACCTCCACGTAAACTTTCTCCTTATCATGCCCCTTTTCCTTCGATTTTTCCTTCGACAAAAGCTGTAGAATGCTATAAATATTTATGCATCCTATAAGTTATTTTATTAGATACAAATATAATTCAATTCAGTTAGGTTATTTAGTGTCCTTTCGAAATAAATTTGTACCAATTTTTAAGACAACATAATATCCTTAAATACGGATCTCATAAAGAACAATAGTATTAGTATTTGCATAGTGGTTAAATCCCGACACACTTAATTATAATCAGAACGATCAAAAAGAAAAATCAATCAATATTTCCAAACTATTTTTTGAAAAATTGATTTTTTTTAAGATTGATGAAACTTCAAAATGTATGATTTTTATTTCTTTTAAATTTTTTTTTTTGTTGTCTTCTTTGTTCTAAAAAATTATCTTATAGTGCATATATCTTAATATTAGTCGATTGCGTAAGTTTATTTATATTTTTTAACAAAAACATAAATGTTTGCAGTTTTGTTCAGATATCATAGATCAGTAATGTAAATTTATAAATGAAAATAAATTTGTTAACATAGATATCATTAAATGAATGTAATTCAACTCAATTGAATCTTACAAACAAATTCGTTAGCTAAGACTCAAACCATTTATGGAACAAAGCTTTTTAGTTTTACTTTCAGGCGGCAGAGGTTTTTCATTTTGCCTTTCAGGAAAAATGTGAAAGATCATTTTGGTACGTTTACCCGTCGCTAGATGGCAGTTACAACCAAATAAGATTACAGTATTTCTTTGTTTCTAGAACTGAGAGCTTTATATTACAATATCAACAATTATAATATACACACATTATTATGTTATATTCTTACCATATAAGCATTTTTTTTTAACAATACGATCAATATGTCTTCTAGGAACGTTAATTTTGAAAATATATTAATATCAAATAATAACTGCGTAGTGACAATTTTAATAACATTAAACATTTATTAGTGACTATTTATGTAACACATTAAACACAAAGTGATTCCCGACTTCTGAAATATATTTAATATGCTTTTAGTAAAGAAATATACTTCATAATTTTAAAAGCGTTAATAGGAGATCGTTTTCAATTATATAATAATAATTTCAAATACCCTATTTATTTATAAACTTCAACACAATTGATTTTAGATATTAAAAATACATATCTACCACTATTTTGAGTTTAACCAAATTTGTAATAATTTTGATATGCTATTCGATTCAATTGATCATCATTAAATAAATTTATTTTTCTCCTATTATTAGTTTATTCTCTTATCGCAGTTAACTTTTGATCTAAGCATGCAGTTTATTACAAAATTTTCCCAAAAATGACTAAGGAATCTACTTCCTATATTTATATCAATTTTAGAAATTACTGTGTCATGTAATTATATTTCAAATTTAGAGTTCGTTTCTAATAATAATTCCTTTTCAAATAAAATAATGTTCGTATCGTTTTAATGAAATATACGCTCAACTTGCTTTCCTTGTGTATTGCTCCAGTCTAGATAATACTACATGAAATGAATAACATTTGAAAATATATCAGTGTTGCAAGACCCTTCTGTACAGCGCAGGAACACGAGTAAGTAACTCGGGCTGGTATCGCCGGCCTATATCGCACCTCACACTGTACAAGTGGCTTTGACTATCTAACGAATAGAAATTTGTGAGTGTGGGGGTAGCCCTGATACTCTGCAAAGGGGTTGCCAACTATTTTATATGTTTTTGACTTAATGTAATAGTTTTTAAATGCAAAAATAAAAAAAATGTAAATTTTAAGTGCCCTTGGCTCAAACATGAAGAGGATCGAAGAATAAGCATTAAAAGCGTGGCTGTAGATTTTAAAAATCTGAACTTGCGTTGGAACGGTTTTTAGGTATAATGGATCTGAAACGAATTGTGTATAACGTATTCTTCTTTTTAATCTATATAATATCAGCACATTTACTCCAATGTAGATTTTTCAAATAAAATTGACTTTAATTTGACCCGTGCAAGTCACATGAAAATAATAAAACTCTTTGATTCAAATGTAACGATATTTTTGCCGATATTTAAATGCAGATTAGTATCAGAATATGTTTTTTTGTAATGTTTTTCCTGACTAAGATACTTATGACAATCGAAACGTTTTATAGACAATTCCTAAGCAAAAAACATGCTATGCCGTTATCATGCTCATTTCTAGAACTATAAAAAGTGAAACATGATAAATATCACAAATTTTACAAATATGTATATTATTTCATAGAAAATTATTGTTTTAATTTTAAATTTAAAGTTTTGGATCCATTGGCCACCCCTATACTCCAGCACAACATACATCAGTATGGGAGGCATGCGCCGCGCACAAAGATGATTGTAGTGATTAGCAGCACTATGCGAGAGTGCCTCTCGCTCTTACGCGCGCGCCTCCAAAGCCTGCGTCTCTGTCCCTCTAGGGATGGGAACATGATTGCGGCGATTAGAGCCGCGCCAAGAGGCTCGGGGGCCGCGGCATTGCGCCCGACCAAGACGCGCCAATCACGCCTCATTCAAGCGCGACACTCCTTCGGATGCTTCCGAGATGTGTTTCTGGTGCCTTTTTAATTGATAAAGAAGATGAACGGGGTACATATAAATACAAATATATAACTTTCTTTCAATTTTATCATTATTTAAAAAATCACCTAATGTTTCTTGCCATCCAAATTTCAATTATAATTTGGGCATATTTAAAAAAGTTTTAAAAGATTAACTGTATAATTAACAAACAATAAAAATGGTTTGATTGTTTTGTTTAGATATTTCTATGCTTGTACCTTTTTTTTTTAGTGTTAAAAATTAATGTTCTATGATTTTACGTGAGTAACATTTAAAGCACAAATATTAAGTTTTTATTTAAATTATTTATATTCAGTGTAGCATTTATAAGTATAAAATTTGAAACTTAATAAAAAAAAAACTCTATCCACCAACCGAGAGAAAAATAACTCCTCAATCGATCTAAGTATCTCTGGTTTCGGAAAAGGAACAAGATTTGCCAGGATCGGTCCATAAATACGCCGCACCGGCGAGTCCTGAGCGCTCCACACTCGGGAACAGGAATTGGGAATTTTCCTTTCGGAAATAATAGAATACTATTCCGGACCCACCGACGCGCCCTGCGCCGCCACAAGCGGGCGAGGGCACCAACCCTATACATAGCAATTTGATAATATATATATTCAAACTTAATTCCAAAAGTTTTGCATCACCTATTCTATTACACCGATGTTTACTTTATACTTGTAAAAAGTTAAAAATAATATATTTCATAGTTAGCATATCAGATGATTTTAGATCTCGTTCTATTTATTACTGCTTAAATGAACTATTGGCTTTGTTTGGTGTCATACAGAAAAATAAACAACTACAACGTTATTTATAATCATGAAACCCATACCTTAAAAGATCACGTAGATCATCATTAATGTAATAAGAAAATATAAAAAAGCGCATTTCATTGTGAGAACTTGAAATATTAAGATCACGGTGCGGTATGTCGTATTTGTATCAAGTTCAACAAGCAACCATTATATTACAATGATTAGACCATGCTTAAGCAATGAAAAACTCGGTATTATTTATCGACGAGAAAATATAAACATCTTTCGAAACAATCGGAAACCTAGTATAAATTTGATTTAATGAATGGGAACGGTGTGAAGGAATTCAATATTTTTGGCAAAGAGTACTTGGTTAATTGATTTTTCCACACATAAATTTTTATTGGTGACCGGTTTCGCCAACGTGAAAAATTTATAAATGAAAAAATCACTCATGTATTTTACTTGTTTAAAATACATTTAAATGAATTAAAATGTGGTAATCTTTAAAAAAAATATATGTTGTAAATATTTGGAAGGTCGGCGCACACCCCGACACGGCCGGGCTTCCGACCGTCCGATTCAATAACCCACCGCACGCGTCCGACTACATCCGCGGACCAATATCGCACCTTCATAATTAACCTACCCCATGTGTTAAATCAAAACACTCCACGACCTAGATGTGAAGGAGAGTGTCACGAGTGGAGAGTTTTTAAATAAACACAAAACTTTATTGTTTCACACTAAAAAATACCTCGTTTTTATATCTACCTTCTAATGTGTATTAAATTTTTCTTATTCAATATGATGAAAAATTATTGCGACAGTTTTTGAATATGAGTAAAATATATATTTTATCATTCAATCAGACTTTATACTTGCTCTTGTGCTTACTGAGATTACTAACATAAAATAATCAGTAAAATAAAAGCTACCGTCGTACCTTGGAAATAATATATTGTGTTTAGTTCTTATGTCATATCAAAAATTAAGATAAAGATTGGTGTTTTTAGTTCTGTTAAAAGCTACCGAATTATGCTTTTTTTGTAAGTACTTAACATTTTTACTATAATTAACCTACCCCATGTGTTAAATCAAAACACTCCACGACCTAGATGTGAAGGAGAGTGTCACGAGTGGAGAGTTTTTAAATAAACACAAAACTTTATTGCTTCATACTAAAAATACCTTCTAATGTGTATTAAATTTTTCTTAGGAATTTTCAATATGATGAAAATTTATTGCGACAGTTTTTGAATATGAGTTAAACATATGTTTTATTATTCAAGCAGTCTTTAAACTTGCTCTTTTGCTTACTAAGATTACTAAAATAAAATAATCAGTAAAACAAAAGCTACTGCGTACCTTGGAAAAAATATATTGTATTTAGTACGCAAATCAAATAAAAAGTTAAGATAAAGATTGATGTTTTTAGTTCTGTTAAAAGCTACCGAACTTTTTTTTTTCTTATACCGATTAGTTTTTTTTATTTATTTAATTTAAATATAAAACAGTATCATTAGTTTACTGTAAATAAAAACCTAGTAGGAAATCATATACTGTTTTATGATAAATATAAAAAAGAAATAATTATGCTTTTTTGTAAGTACTTTGCATTTTTATTCATAATTAACCTACCCCATGTGTTAAATCTAAACACTCCATGACTTAGATGTGAAGGAGAGTGTCATGAGTGGAGAGTTTTTAAATAAACACTGAACTTTATTGTTTCATATTAAAAATACCTCGTTTTTATATCTACCATCTTGTGTATTAAATTTTTCTTAGGAATTTTCAATATGATGAAAATTAATTGCGACAGTTTTTGAATATGAGTAAAATATATATTTTATTATTCAATCAGTCTTTAAACTTGCTCTTTTGCTTACTAAGTTTACTAACATAAAATAATCAGTAAAATAAAAGCTACAGTCGTACCTTGGAAATAATATATTGAATTTAGTACGCATATCAAATCAAAAATAAAGATTGGTGTTTTTAGTTCTGTAAAAGCTACCGAACTTTTTTTTTTCGTACACTGATTAGTTATGTTTTTTTTTATTTATTTAATTTAAATATAAAACAGTTTCACTAGTTTACTGTAAATAAAAGCCTACTAGGAGATCGCGGGATAAATATAAAAAAGAAATCATTATGTTTTTTTTTTGTAGGTACTTTACATTTTTATTAGAACAATGGAACTTTAATTTTTAAATTATAAAGAAAAAATTGCATACAATCGTGTCGTGCTCTTTTTCTTAATTGAAAAGTGCCGCAGCTATAAAATGAAGCATTCTCAAAATCTTGTTTCGCGAAAAATAGGAAATCTTGCACCATGACAAGATATTTATAATATTGTATCTATATACATTGTGATGTACGTGCGGAACTCTCTGCCAATATCATATATCTAGCTAGTATATATTTTAATATCCTCGAATCTTGGAGGAAACCAGGCGGTACTTGTATTAAAAGTTGTGTCTACACAGAAGGCCGCTGTGCGGTGCTTTATTACATATATTGTGTTTGCTCGCGGACATCTTTGTTGTACCAATATCGGAATATTGTATTTTGACATTCATATCAGTTTTATTTATTTGGCTACAATAAGAAACGGTGACATATATAGTTTATATATATTTATATGATTTAGCAATATAGACGTATACTGATATTAAACAAATAAAGTATTTAAATAGATAAGAGTTCACACTTAAGCCCCCGCTAGAATACACAGCGGGCATATTATCAGATACAGCGGCACACACTTTTAATAAACACCTCCGAATAAACACAAGTTCATGGGGACTCAGCCGAGCGCTCCAAATGTCTGGAGCAGCGCCGTGCGTTATCCGACTTTAATTTAAAATTAATATTGCGCAGGCGGTACAGGCGGAAATGAGCTTAGAGCGCGGGGGAGGCTACGACAGCAAGGGAGCAATTTAATTATTACTTCTGGCGTAGCCGAGCCGGTCCGCGGGCTGCGATCTGCGAACATTCAGTGCTCGTCGGCGCTGGCAGAATCTCGAATAAACTTTGTTTGCTCGGAAGAACTCTACAACTGAAATATCAAATATTTAACTTACCTTATTGAAATTATTTAAGTTTTAATAAAACATAAACTCTATTTTCCGTTCATAATACCGTAGTCTAACATTGTTTGTTTTTTTTTTTTTTTTTTAATATGAATTTCAGACGCTTTTGAAAAACGATATACTTTTTTTTATTTCAACGTTCTTTTACTAATAATTTAGATACATTGTTTAATTTTAATACTCACTTATATTTTACGAATTGTAAAATTTTCAAAACACAATTTTTTTTAAATAAAAAAAAGTAATATCTTGTTATTTAACCGGTATTAAATATTGAACTTTCTTATAATTGGCACTGATTTGTTATAAACAAACAATAAAAATTATCTACCTCGTCTGTCTATTTTTGTAAAATTGTCTTTTAAAGTCTAGAAATTTCAATTACTAACTTCCAAATTACCTCAAGCTAGAAATCTGATTTTTAAAAATGCAAGGGGTTAATTTTTCAATACTGAATATTTTAGTAAATGGAAGTCTCCAGTTTTAATTGATAGGTATGGAGGGAAATAAGCCAACAGAATAAAAGTAAAAAAAATAAAATAATTGCACCCTTGCTCAGGTTTCGATCAACATTCAATTAAGATGAGCATGTCGCAGTTGTATTAAATTACAGTCGATGCTTCTACAGCCTCCCGCAATTTTCCGAACAGCTTCCCTTACGGATTTGATAAATCTGAAATATAAAAAACAACATCAAAAGTACATGAGCCTGATTTTATGTAGGGATGTAAATTTTCTGGAAATATTATTTAGTTAAAACATTAATTGAAAATCAATCGAACGTTCTGGATTTTAATAGAGATTCAATTAGCTAGTACTTAGCACAGAGGTGTGGATGCTGAACTCAACTGATTACAAATAAATTAACTCCCTGATCTCCCTGCCAACGGCGCATTGAATGTTAATGAAATGTTTTGTGGTCGTTTTGACATTTAAATGTAAACGCATTTAGTGAAATCATATAAACGAGCAAATAAATTACTGATATTTAAATATAATACTTTAAAATTTACCAAAAAAGCAGCCAAATTAAAATAAACTTTTTGTCCCCTCCGCTCTGAAATATGCAATGAATATTTCAGAATATAAAGAGCTCATTTTACTATTTGCTATTTAAGATACATCGATTCTTGTCAGGGTGCTACAAATATTCAGATGAGTTTCAATTTTTTCTTAAGTACAAGAGTTTTTCAGTACCGAGGCGGCCTTGAAATACGACTTTTGATGTGATAGATCGTGCAGTGTGTGCAAATATATACCGATTTATGTGTATGGAGTATTTGAGAGCTGTTTTTTTTTTAACACACCAAAAGCGGAGCGGGTATTAGTACCCTTTCCGCGGACTACTGCCTGAAGGCGGGGAGCTTATTAATACGTTTTTGAATGTGTTTACTCTAAAAGCGGCAGTAGATCATTTTACTCTTTAGGTTTACAGCTCGTAATGTTTGTTTAGACTCGTCAACGTTACTTCTACCAATACTATTGAAAGATTCTGATCAAAGTGACAATGAAGAAGTGGAGTGGTCAGAGAATGATAATCCTCCAATTATTGAACAATTTTTAGGACAAAGTAGTGTTGTTGTGATGCCAAGTAATCCGCAAAGTGTGTATGAAGTGGTTCAACTTTTTATAGGAAACGATTTATTTGACTACTTGCAAATCAAGGAGTGTATAGACTAGTTTCACACGCGCAATTTTACGCGAATTTTGCCCGCTACACACATCAGTTTAGTCAATTTGGTTACCCGCTTAAAATATAGATATAATATAAGCTATTGTGTAACAATAAAATTTCATTTATTAACAAAAATCTCTTAATTAATTCGGAATTGCTAAACGGAAGAAACAAAGTGCGAACCAAAGAGTGTATAGACTAGATTTCACACGCGCAATTTTACGCGAATTTTGCCCGCTACACACATCAGTTTAGTCAATTTGGTTACCCGCTTAAAATATAGATATAATATAAGCTATTGTGTAACAATAAAATTTCGTATGAAGTGGTACAACTTTTTATAGGAAACGATTTATTTGACTACTTGCAAATCAAGGAGTGTATAGACTAGATTTCACACGCGCAATTTTACGCGAATTTTGCCCGCTGCACACATTAGTTTAGGTACTGGGTAATTTGGTGTGTTAATCTACTTAAAGATGAAGATATTAGTAGAGATAAAACGTTTGCTTTTGAATTTCGGGACGTCTTCGCATAGCACGGCACGGGTATCGAATATGAACGGGTGATTATTTTATTGCATATCACGCGTAGTGCAGATTTTCCGAGGCGGTTCAGAGTCATCGCAAGGGCCGCATTTCCCCCGGCAGGCTAACCGGGGCGCAGCGCGTCTTAGTTCGGCAGATCGCCGAGCGTCGGGGGCGGCGCCACACGCCGGAAGTGAAGTCATGGCAACGGCGGGCGGGCCGCATCGATCACGGCCCGAGCGGGACGGGCGGGCGCTCTCGCTCGCGCGCGCCGCAGCCTTCTCGCCGGGACTCCGGCCTGATAAGCCCGCCGGGGCCTCACACCGCTCATCGCCGATCGGAAGAGAAGAGACCGAGAGAATCAAGCGTATCGATTGAATCCGACACCACTATTAGCTCACAATACCGACGTCGCGGGCGAACCGAACCTCCCAGTCGGAGTGTCCGCGCACAGCCCATCCCAGATACCGCCATTATGCGAGACATTTGATGAAACGATATTCAAACAATATACGCACCGTTTGAATGAATATAAATAATAACCTTATTTTGCATACTAGAAATGTTGCCCGTCACAGAATGACGTGTTCGATGGACGATGCAATAGTGTTTGGACATATGTTTGCTTTCATTTTGTACACATATATTTTGAATAACTGGAAAGCAAAGTCACTCTAGGAAATATTCATTTTCGTGTCACAATCAACGCATCACTTTCACTGCACTGTTCTTTATTTGATGCAGTCTTTATTGCAATTCTTTTTGAATTACGTTTGCTGTGCGTAGACGGAATCATTTTGAGTTATTAATGACAATTTCGATTAAAAAAATAAAATTGGTACTTGTGTGTCGAGCTGACATAAACTGTAAATTTCTAAGAAGCATCAAAATTTGTTTTTTTGTAAAAATTCTAAATTTGAAATTCTCGCGGTGAACAACAGAATCCTATAATTCTACATATTGAAACTTGCTAAAGCATATTTAATAATTTTATAAATTAGTTTATGAATGAAAATATTATTCTATCGTCTTGAAATTTGGCACATAACTGAAATAACTAAAATTTACTGAACTTACATGCAAAAAATCAGCGTTGTATCTTTTAAGATATTCTATAGAGAACCATAAACTGAAAAAAATGAAACATACATACACACACACAATGGATATTATTATTATAGATACATCAGAAAGTGGATAAATAAATAAATTATTATAAATGGAATATGCCAATTTTTCTTTGTAAGGCCTTGAAAGCTGTGGAAGGGCATAAACCTATTCATGTTTCTTATTCAAATAAAATTTAATAATTTGATATGGTCTGTATTTGGAAATACTGTATTTAATAAATGATACGTATTTTACGCACAGCGTTTAGGGCATTTCAAAAAGTATTAGGATGCTGGTCACGCATTCACGAGAATTTCGTGTAACATTGTAAGTAAATAATGCTGTTTTGCATTCTTGTAAATAAATTAAATCTTCATTTTCGTAATATCGCTTTCAAACCAAAAGAGTAAAATGTTAGCACCATTAAGTTTCACTATCACAAAAGAGTTACAAAAAACTAATATTTGATTGGAACTATAACTTTTTAAATGATTATTTGCGCATATATATATTTCATCTCATAATATATTGATAATGTATTCTTGCACGATGTTCAATGCGATGGTAAACATTTTTTTCTATGACAATTCTACACGCCTAATACAATTAAAAATAATTCTATTTTATAATATGTATATAAAGCTTCTCTTTATATCCAATTGGTCGTGAAAGCTAATTCAAGTCAGGTAAATCTAAATGATTCTAGGAATCTATTCAGTAAATCTTATAATTCCACGATTAAAGTAATAAAATTTAACTGTTGGGATTTTTTATACTATTTTTTTCAATTTATCAAAAAAAAAATCACTGAATTTTTTGTATCGTTCATTACAAAACATTTCACACATTTTATCTGGGAGACTTTATCAGAGTCTTATTTTGTATTTCATTATAAATTTTGATCTTATCTTTGCGTTATCTAAAAAGATTTCGAGACTTTAAACATCATTTATTAGAAATAATCCTTGGAATAAAGATCATACTGTGTAGTTTTGACACCTTAAAATTTATTGTGTAAAATATAGCACGAAATTTAGTGCATTTTCATTATAATTTAGGTATTTCCTATGGAAGAAGTGTTTTGTTGTAAGTGTGCATCCCCAAATACTTTGATTTGCTAGATACACGTTTATTCTATGTAAATTATGACTTCCGTTTATTTATAACGGGGGCCCTGCCATGCTCTATAGCTTGACAGTGAGAAAATCCACCCTTAACCTGGGGGAAGGTTATTAGCCCTGCGATCAACTGGCCGTCGGGGATCAGTAGGCACCCTCCGACTAACGCCTCGACTAACATTCTACCCGAGAGATATATGTCCCTCTAGCGTGTCCTTTGAGGTTTGTGAATCCAACCAGAGACGCCGCTTTTATTGTTAGTAATGAATATTGAACGAATGGAGTTATTACGACTTTAATATCTTACTTCTGAATTTTGATGAGTTGGAAATGTTAACAGTTTCAGTTGAAAACTGAGGTGCTTGTAAAGTTGATTCATTATCATGGAAAAAATACTTCATTAAAATGAAAACAAACAGCTTTATAAGTTATGTTGTTTTCTAATGATATTGTTACTCCATTTTGCATTGTTTTTATAAGAATTTCATCGCGGCTGCTTATTTTAATAATGTTCTACTTATTTATTATTACATGATAATGTAGCACCTTGAAACTGTTTTTGTCATCATTTATGAGCTTGTATGTTATGTATTAAAATCGTTTTTAATTTTTTATAAAATTTGTACAGAGTCGATGAATAATATTTCCAAAATTTAACAATACAGCAAACGCGATATAAAATTGCAATTTCTCTACTTTCTCAGCTTGTGGAGTAAGACTTGAGTATCAAAAATCCAATGAATGCAGCTGTGATTATAATAAGAGCATTTTCTATGCATCCTAGATAAACATTTTGAATATGCTCTCTAGAAAGAATATTTAGATTGAAAAAACGGTGACTATAGATACACAATTGGTACATAAGCTTGAAAATAAGAAGACATTAAATTTTTCCCGGTTTTTTTTAAATACAAAGGTGTAATCTACAAATCACTAAATATAACTAGTTTTTAATAATTATTGGCCAAAAGTATCCTTATATATTACCTATTATCCTTACAAAAAAAATAAAACTACTCAAGTAATAAATTATTACTTTAAAAAAAATATACATTCTGAAACATATTTATAATTACACATGACTCGAAAACAATATTTTTTTAACTGGAATTATTATAATGAAACACAGTAAAGCGCTCTTATTAAATGAAAAAAATCATCACACAAAATGTCAGGGTATAGTAATAAAACTCCAGTTTATAGCACTATTTAATGAAATTCTAAAATAAACAAATATTTTATATTTTTGTGTCTATGACGACGATAATAATTGACTATCTAGTTACTGCTGTAAATTACACATAACAATCACATGATGTATAGTGTTAATAATTATCATTTTAAACCTAATAAATTTAAAACCGCTTAAATACCATAATAAGTCCGTGTTCTTCGATGTATCAAAAAAATCCGATTACCTTCTAGAGAGGAAAACCTTATCGGCAAGTGGAAAAATCGGTGTCCGCCGGCGACGGACAATATTAGATTAAAATACAAATATTGGTCGAATGACAATACATCTTTGACCTTTGTTCCTAAAAACCAATATCTTGCTTATGCGATAATGTTTTTAAAATATTATTATTAAACATTCGACACCGTCCGTATATGGGATAAGCGCACAATTTTTTTATAATATTTCACCTTTACAGATTTTTGACAACAGGCAAATACTTAAATAATATTTGGTTAATTATAACCTCATGATATAAACATTACTAATTAAATGCAATTCTGATTATACGCATAAAGGTGTATCGTTCCATTATAATCAACACAAATTAAATTATAATGTTATGACACTATTTAAAAACCTCTATATTAAGATAATGTCAATCGTTAAAAATAAAATTTACACTAATATAAAATATATATTCAAACAATATACTCATTATCAAAAATGTTATAATAAACAGAAGACATATTTGAACATAGATCATTTAAAAAATATACTCGGTTCAAAACTTCTGTAATACGATATGTTAGAGGTACATGGAATATAAAAATCGCACGACTGTGTGTGAAATGGTCGAGTAGGTTCACACGCGTGCCGCTATATATGTTAGGGGATCTTTTATGGTGTGGGGTGGATTTTTCGGTTATTATTGTTTTGATTTTAATTTACGTATTGTGCTCGGGTCAGGTTTATTTGCATACGTTTTGGTGTATGAATTTTTAATGCAACACATTTCTTCATGTATAACAAAAATGAGTTACAGTAAGTGGCATATTCGCATTAACTCAGGGATATTCCGATTCAAATAATTTATTTTGCTTTGGAAAGTGTATTTTATCATGATAAATCAAAATTAGTTGAAAATTGTTCTAGCGATGCGGATTTATATTTTTCCCAACTAACGTTGATAATTTTTTTCGGTTTTATTTATGTATAGTACAATATTTATGTACAAAAAATATAAATAAAAAACAGTAATTCTTACATATAACTGACTCATTTTTATTTAAAATTTAAAACTTAAAACTATTTAAATACATAAATAAATATAAATTTCAGTTAACCCTTTCAGATTTTACATAGTACTTTTTGGTATATACTCAATTAATATAACATTTCAGCTTTAAATTATATTAACACTTTAAGTGTTAAAAGCGCATTATTCAGGGTTATTTATTTAACAACACAAGTTTAAAAACAATTATTAAAATATTACAATTAAGCCTAATCCTTCGTGCTACCGCCGGGCGAGTGGTTACGAGGACTCAAGGGGCACTCGGGACATCCATTTCAAATGGCGCTCGGTCGACTTGGAGGATGCTCGGCGGGAAATCCAAGATGGCCGCGCCAGACAAAAGAGCATCGCGACACGTGACCGCTGCGTGCGCATCCCGCCACTTACCCTGGCCAACGTAAAGCAAACATTAGCCTTACATTAATTTCACTTAGTATTGAGATTTCTAGAAAACATCCTGAATTCCTGAAAAAGATCTTATAAAAATTATTACTACACGGTTTGCTTACTTCCATCGTTATTAAAAACATATGATGATTTAAAGCCGTAATGTTTACCAGTTGATTTTATTTCTACTGTAAGCTTTTGAATAGAGTAGTGGTATCAAAATATAGCTTCGTGGAAGACATCGCGCTTATTGTGTCGGATCCCACAGCAGGCACGGAGTGAGCTCATAAAATACAAACGAGTGTTTTGTGACAACACGACGGCGGCTGACTGCCTTCGATCGGCCCCCCGTCGCTGGGAGCTTGTGGGCCTCCGTCCCTGCCCAGGGATGAACTCAGGGGTAGATTTGAATCCTTTAAAAACCATTTTTTTATGATATATATATTAGCTATTATGATATGAAATTTCGTTAAAATAATTAAAAATAGCAAAAAATTTATAGCCCTTATTTCTCGAGTTGATAGTAAAAATAAACCCACACAGAAGCTAGATTTTTGTTTTACATTATAAAGTAAGTTAAAAGCAAAGTTTTTTTCATAAGCGTTGTTTTTTTTATAAATGGAGCAGTTTTTCAGACTTCATCAATCACCAGAATATATGTTCCCACTGTCGAGTGTAGGCAGCATCGTGGTCTTTTGGATTCGTTTACGAGAAGTGACATTTCTTTTATTTAATACTTTCTACTTGAGAATATTTTGAATTTTTTAAATTTTTGTCTAATTATTTATAAAATCACTAATATATATTTGATACAATGCTTTATACCTTTATAAAAATATATCCTCATCTCAGTTTATTGGAAAACGAAAAAAAGCATTTGTTCTCTGTTTTAAGATACTTCACCAATTCTGTCCCCACACTTTACTTCCGGGCAGAATATAAATAAAGTCAGGGGCGAGAAAGCGGTGTAATCCGAGCCATAGAGTCAGTACGCACGGGAGGTGGGTAATGGTTATGGTGGAATTACACACGTCGAGGGGTGGCGCGCTCGTCAATCGCCGCCCATTGTATCTGCCGCGGCCTTAATCGCCGGAGATAATTGTCCTCTCGAGCCGCCCGACTGCGCCCATAAATATCAACTCCGAGTGCCACTGCAAAACTGACTAGGAGGCAAGGGTTCAACTCTCCGAGCCTCCCGCGGACTGAGTGCACTGACACCCGCGCGCTAGCAAGCAATTACCGAATTCATACAAAGAAACCTGATTTTAATTTATACGACTGCATTTTAAAATTTGCTAATCGTTTCAGTTAAAAAAATCTTATTTTACTAGCAATTCAAAAAATTCATCATATCTCTCTGGTATAAAACAGTATGCAGCTCTAAATCATAGTTTAAATACAAAAGCGCTATTTGTAGCTTTGCGTTTATTAATACTACAAAATACTGTGAGTTCAATACAGCCCCAGGTCGGAGAGCGTTGCGTGTAAACCATGGGAAAAATAATTAACATGTTTAAAATATGCGGCTTTCGGAAATGCTGCTTGTAATATGTTATTCTTTTCCGTTGTTGCTACGTGGCTCCTGCGACTGACAACAGTAATGGCTGTCAGGGCAAGCCTAAGCGAAGGCTGCAATTTACCAGATCGCCTTCTATGAATGCTTTCTTACTCACTCTGACTTGCAGGTTTCATAAATATCTCGTATTGTATTTATTTTTTACGCTATTTGAATTTCAGATAGTACTTATAATATATCGATTGGTTGCCGTTTTGTACCTTTAGTTATACGGCATTTGTTAATTAGTAATTAACACCCCAAACAGTCGCGTTCTTGTTTACGTGTAATTTTTTTCATTCGCACATCACTAACATTTTTAATGTGTTCACAATTAAAATGGCTAGAAAAATCTTTATTTAGTCTGGTATTTAATTGTAATATTTTTTGGCTTGGTGATATTACAATCATATTTTAAAACGTTGAATTGTACAATCAAATACAAACTTTAATCATTAGTAATTTCTCGGAGGAATAAATATTTCGCAACGCATTCTCGATACTTTGTGATCCTTTAATGTAAAGCCCCGTTTTTTCGTATGATAATTAGACTTTATATTATTAAACAAAAGACATATTAATGTGATTACACCTTGTTTTGGGTATAATCGCAGATTACCAAAAAGTACGACGTCGCATCGTGCAATTCGTTTCTCGTTTCGTGTACAAGTTGTCAACTGCGCTTTTAAGCCGTTGGGGTTGTATATTTTTGGTAAAAATTGAAAATTGGGTCAATTATAATACATCGTATATCTGAAAGCATTTACAGAATTAAAAATAATGAATTATTTAAGAAAGACAATATTCAGTAGCATTTCAATTTTATATATGCAACGAATATAATGATAATATTGTTTATTGGTAAGGTAGAGTTGAATAAGTTCAATATTGACGTACTAATATATTTTCTAAGATACAAATAATGATATTTTTTGCATTTTGGTAAATTTTAGGGAAATATATTCTATATTACTTCTATTATGATTGTGAAATAGATTCAGTCTATCAAGGTTGAAAAATAGCTCTGTTGGAAATATTCGAATGAGCTTTATGAAAATCATTTCATTCATTGAATGATTAAAAGTTATTTTAAAATGTAAACTCTGCGTTAATATTACTAAATTAGATTTTTTGCAGATTTATTAACAAAGCTAAATATCTCTTTGCCTAATAATTTTCAAAAAGTACAAGCTAAATAACCTATTGCGTATAGTTATCTATATATCTATAATTTGTTTGATCAATTCAATTTTATTAACTTAGATTACTTTTTATTAAAATTATCTAGTAGGTATATTTTAAATCGGATGTGTGAACAGATTTGATAAATAAAAAATGCATTATTATGCATGAAATTTCAGTCCTCGTTTATATTTTAAGTATTATAAATAGACGCATACCTCATGCACAATTAGTATCGAATATATATCAACTTTTATAGTAATAACAAATATCAATAGAATTCGTGTTTCTCACAGTGTTTGTGAAAAAAACGCTATCGCGTCGAATTTCCTATGAATCACTCTAAAACCATCAAACTTTGAGGTTATACTCGCGTGCCACTTCAGATTACGTATAACTTACGTTCCTATGCAAAAGAAGGAACCTTCACCGGGGATTTTGTAGGCAATTATAAACACGTATACGGTGTTTTTCGCAGAGCTTTATAGACGCGGTTGGATTACCGGCGATACAGATAGGGCCTTAGAACCAATTAGGGAAAACTTTGACCTCTAACAAGGACCTCTAGTTTATTAGCGATAGTTCCCAGTAGCTGATATTATACTTTATAGTTTATACTTAAAATTCAAATGAGGCTCCCTCCACTGAGACAAATTTATTGTTAATATTGGATAATTTGTTTGTATGTACACCTTTGGTTCGGTTACAGAATGGGGATAGGTATTTGCGTGAGGTCATTTAAATCACACAACAATAAAATTCAATCTGCTCCGTACACAGAAGGGTCGAGTGTCTGGGGACTTGGGGTTTGGAAATCGTTCCCAGGGGAAGTGTAGCTTTCAACGCCCTCTTAACACACCGGTATAGAGCCAGGGCGTATTTCAGCTCGCTCGGTGTAATTATTACTCACGAAAACTAAATTAAATAATGATGTGACTCCGTAAAACAGAAAAGTGAATTATTTAATTTTTTTTGCTTTTTGTTTTTTTTTTAAGCAAAAATATTTTTTAAATATTTTTCGAAGATTCTTAAATGAAAAGTAAGCCGATAAAAAATTGATGGTTGATTTATGGTTAGATATAATTTGATTTGTGGGGCGTCGTAACCGAGGCGGCGCAGCTTCAGGTGCGATAAGTCCCGGGCGGAACGATCCCGCATTGTCAATTTCCAAAAGAGCGGAGCGCGCAGGTCGCCATAAGTCACTGTCGCGCATAAAGCCGAGGCGATAAGCGAGGCGATGCGGAGCGCCCGGCGCCGCGGCCTCTCGGCGGGGGCGCGTGCGGGGATCTCGCCCGCGGCGGCCATTATCTCCCGGGAGCGATACGCGCGCTGTAACGATGTTTATTTTTCTCGCGCGTCAAGATAAGGATTAGCCCCGCGTCTGGGGCGTCTCGGCGGCGGGCGTGGGGCGTCGCGGGCTGCGATTGGCCGGCGCGCGGCCCCGCCCCGGCGCCCGCCCCGCCGGGGCGCCCGGCGCGCGACGTCACTCCCGGTCCGTATCGCGGACGCCGCGCTCGCCCATGCAGCCCCCCGCGCGCCGGTAGGGCCCCCGCCCGAACATGTTGGACATTAAGAGCTCCGCCGACTACCTGAGTCGCTCGGGCACTTTCACTAACTTCTCCATGCTCTTTGCCGGTGATTATCTCAATCAGTGTATATATTGTCGTTTTGTGGTTTTTTTCCCGTTGAATTATGTACCGGAAGCGCTATATCACCTGTTGTTTATTTTCTGTCAATGTTGTTAAATTTAGAATGCTTGTTATGATTTAATTGTGCTCAAATTATCATCAATGATGAAAATCCCATCCGAAAATACCGCGCTCAGAAAAGTGTTCTTCTTGTCTTCACAAGTCGTTGAATATCTCATTGAACTTGTCAAATTATTGTTTTGGATTGAAGTGTAGTTTTTCTTGAACACACTGTTTGAATGTTACATTTTGGATTGAAACGGAACTGAATGCAATCATATTTTATAAAATGAGTACATATAGTGATCGTGTTATATTTTTGCCGTGGAATGTTTCTATCGCAATACTTCCAATCATGTAAAATAAAATAAACAAGTGCCATCATTTAATAATACTGATTCTTTGTCCTTACAGATGCGTCCTATAAAAGCTCCTGGTCGTCTCACGCAGCATCGCAAGGAACTCAAGGTTAGTGCCGTGTCCTTCAATTGAATTTAAATGTGTCTAAATTCGCAAAAGATTGCAAATACTGTCATGACCAATGAAACCTTACTGCCCAGCCAATACAAGTAATTTTATCAATTCTTATTAAACACATTTACTACACTATGCTTTGGTTGAAACAGCAGGCAAAAGCAGAATTATATTTTTACTTGTATTACATAATTGAATTTTATACAAGCGTTCTTATTTAGTTGACGAATAGAACATTAATTCAATAATATTCCTATAGCTAAACTGTGGTCCTTTTTTATATATTTTGTTGGTGTATTAAAGTTTCGAGCTAGGTATAATGAGCAGGTAGCTCGAGTCACCCCTGACGTTAGAAACCACCCGTAAAACCCGCTATACGTACTTATGTTGATCGTGGGAGGAGCCTCGAATCACCGAGGGAGATACCGTTGTTACGTATACATGGATATTACCTACGCGGGTAGCAACATACCTATGAAAAACTTTCAAGCTTACGTAAGTAACTGACATGCCTACATACACTTTATACGTTCTTATCCATCCACGTCATTAGACTCATTCCAACTAACGCAACGCAGTAAATAATATGTGCGGTTAAAAAGAAAACTTACATAAAAAACTAAATTTATATTCCTTTCATCACGCTAGACATATTTTTTTATCAGGGTGAGTGTTATTTGATCACTTTGTAACTTCGTATATTTTTTACCTGAAACGAAGAAGAATGATATCAACACAATTAAATAAACATTTTGGAATTTAGGATTGCTGTAGCGGGATTTCTAGTACTTGTGTTTTGTCGTTTTTTCCCGGTTACATCAAATTTTAAACCTTTTTTTATTATGAAGATACGACTTTACGTTTATCATAAAAAAGGAAATGTATTATAACATTAGTTACCGTCAGAAAATTGGTACAGCAACGCCGTCGGAAAGTGAAAAAAACATTGTACCTATTGCCTTGGTATCTACATTTTTTTATTAAAAATGAATATGTTTTGAATATGTCAAGAGAATCCTAATTAAAGTCGATGATATTTCTGGTTATATCCATTTTGCGCAATAAAAGTCCATTATATAAAGTTACACATAAGAATAAGTTACAAAAAAATATTTATTATACCTTAGATATTGGTAGATAATATTGGTTTTATGTTTGTGTAAAAAAAATTATATACAGATACACAAAAAAATAGATAAGACAAAGACTTTATGGTAATTTATCAGGTCTTAACAATGCAACACTAAAAGACAAAGACACAATTGATAAAACAGGTTTTAAAATAATATATCAAGTTTTAATATTAAATATATTCATTTGATCGAGATGTGCCTCCCGAATGGTCACGTTATTTTACAAAAACTAGCAGTCGTTATTTATTTATTTTTGGTCGCAATTATTAAAAAGTAGAGATAACTTCAACAATGTTAAAAAAATAAATGCTGGTTTTATATACTTCATAAAATAATTATATTTGTTAAAGTCTTTAGATCTGTCGCTCGGAAAATAACTCTATAAATTGCAGATCGACACTGCAAAAGAGTTTTTAATTTGTACCGAATCGTTAATAATAAAAATTATAACTGGCGCATTTATAGTTTATTTAAAAGACGTGACTTTAATGCTGTTAAATTTATAACGCGTTTAATTCTTTTGTTAAGGCGTTTTTCTCGCAATCCCTTCGACTGTTTTTATTAATCCTTAGCTAACGGTTTGATTGAAGTCTTTAAAAAATTGTCAATAGAATATTTGCAATTTATTGATTTTAAGATATATTAATCTATAGCAATTTCTTTAAATTCTCACGTAATACTACAAAAACTTAAACATTTAAAATATATTCGTTTAATAAACTGGCAATTTTATTAAATATTGTATGAGGTTTTATTAGCATACTTACATCTGAAGTTATTAAAGAATTGAGTTAAATTTGAGCTTACAATACTTTTAAAACTGTATCTAGCTTTAAATTATTAAGATGATTAAATTTGTTTCAAATAAAAACCATATAAAGTTGATAAAGTGAAATTCTTATTCAAAATTAAATATCTGAGATAATTACAAGAAGTAGTAGATAGAATTCCATTGTGATCGTTTTTTTTTTAAATGAAATATTTTTATAGATTATCCGCATTTTTTTTTGATTTGCTCGACATGTTTCGCCATCTTCGCGTGTTGGCATTTCCATGAAAAAAAAAATGCTTGAAAGTACCAACAAAGGAAGTTTACAATAACAATCGCGAAAAAAAAAAAAACAAAAAGTGGAAAATCACAAAAAAAAACCTATTTTTAAATAAAATACATCATCTTTGAGATAACTCAGAAAAAAGCGTAAATCTACCGAAAAAAAATTCGTAAGGGTACTTTGCATAAAAAAAATGACAAATATGAGCATAATATTGCTCAGATATTCAGTTTGCGGGGTGATCCTCCCCGACCAATCAGCGGGCAGGAAATCTCGTTGGCGGTGGGCCGGCGACAACTCACTTCCCGGCGCCGTGTCTTAGACCCAATTTGCTCTGTCGCGTACGTGGCGGAAGGACCCCTGCTCGGAGGTCTCACTGGGGGCTTTTCATACAATTACCACAGCACTGGAATGTCTTCAAGCATAAATTGTATGTATATGTGTATATTTTTTTTATATTAATATATATATATATATATATATAAGTGTGGTGCGAGCCATACAAGCCACAAAGCATTGCTTTCCCTAAGATATATTTAAATCATAAAATTTAAGTAAGCAAAAACTGCCTGCCTTGATTTTAAAATTACCGTACATACGAAATTCTAAGATTTTAATATTTAGATCGATGATCAAATGATCTTTAGTAGTAATATATTTTATGTTATGATTTAAGTGCGCTTTCTTCTGTGACTTTCTTTATTGCAATCAATTTTTTTTTTCAATTTCTCGTGAGATACCGAACTTATGTTTCATTCATAAAGCCTACGTCTATTTAGAGTTCGTGTAAAATATTACGTATTATAAATTGCTTAAATACTAGAAAGCGTTTCACTTGATATAAAGAAGCGATGTATTCACAAGCTACGCGATTATTTGTACAACGGTCAATTTTGATTCCACAGGTTCACGGTGTTGTTGTAGATCGCTTTTTCGTTTTTTTAAGGAGTCAGTTGGGGCTTGAACATTTTTGCAATTTCCATTACGATTATTTATCGTTGCTCATTCCGACTAAAAGCACCCGCTTCAAACCCTCGGCAATTTAAGCGCCAGCAGCATTATCGCGGCCGCGGTGCAAGGCGCGCAGGCAACGCCGCCGACCCTCGCGAGCGCCGCGTGCGCCCGGCGCGTGTCGACAACAATGCCCGCTAATGCATTGATTGACAGTTACAATATTTCGCTAAGTGATGCAATATTCCGATGAATATCTTTTAAATGCAGAATCATCCACGGTCGGCTGGCGACCAACGCCCCCCCAACTGAGATACAGACAAACGGAACGAATATCGCAGCTTAAATCGTCGTTTTAAAAATCAGCAATATGCCACGTCAAATGTATAAAAATAATTCGTTTTAAATAAAAATCTATTTTTTTATAATCAAAAATCTTAAAATCATCATTGTATTGTTTTATACACGTTGTAACGATTAATAGTTGTCTCTTGCTGAGCCAGTGGGGAAAATAGTGTAGTGAGTCCCCGGGTCCTTCTACACCGCAGTTTTATATTGCTGCTATTATAGAATAATTCCATTTCCATTTACATATCTGATCATGTTTTTCAATCGACATAAGTGAAAAAAAGGTTTATTAAGGATATCATAGTTCACAGTAACTGTTTAATACTTAATAATTTACTTATGAGATACACCTAAATTCTTCAATTCTACTTACTTTTTTTGTTGGTTAGTAAATGAAATGTCATTTAAGATTAGTACTTCTTCATCAAGTGCCTCTTCTCAGAAGAGGCTAGCGACCATTTCACTGAACATATACTCATGTTTTGTAAAGGGAATATAGTGTAGTGGGTCCCCGGGTCCTTCTACACCGCAGTTTTATATTGCTGCTGCCCAATAGCATTATTATATATTCTTTCCTTACTAACCTCTGGCGTTTAGATCTGATACTCCTACAACAAGCTACAGAAACAATATCAAGAGCCCCTCCTCCTCAACAAGGTACTTCCAGAGCACATCCCTCCACAATCATTCCAAGTCCACTTCTCCATTACCGATCCTTTATAAACGCTCAGGGTACAGTATGGCAGCCATGCACAACCAACAGAATGGGGAGAGCAGGGAGGTTGTCGCAATATTGTTAATAGTTCATTTTTCATAAAATTTTATGTTAAAAAAATTAATTCTAAAAATAGAAAAATGGTCTTCAATACTCAAATAAAAAATTGTAGCAAAATGAGGCAAAAAAATGACACGGACCGTATTTAAAACATAAATTCTTGCTTTTTTTTTTTAATATCATGTAAATATTTTACTAAATTTTTTTTTTAAATATATCTAACCAAAATGAATGAAACCTTTTTGACAAAGAGGTTAGATAATTTGAATCAACTCTTTTTTTAGACATTATTTTGATGTTCTTCAGTTATCCATGCCATGCATGCATTACTTCTCTGGATTTTGTAAGATCTATTTTACAATATTCTGTTAATACATATTTTATAGGAAATAAGCCTCGGTAAGTAATTTATCTATCTCTATCATACGGAAAAAACGACACATTTTGCTTCACTTCTACTCATTTGGCTTTATATTAAGATTTAAAGGTTAATACTTCGGTGAGTGATATATAGTATATTTAAATAAAGCTACGTTTTAGATTTGTCCAGAAATAAAACAAATATTATACAAAATTAATTAAATTTTCAAAACACTATTGATTGCAACAAACATACACACTTAAAAAAATATCACAGAATACAAATTTTATAAGAAAATGTGTAGTTTCTCAATAAAATCACTTTCATCCTCAGAAGCACAATATAGCCGTTCTTAGAAGTCGTTATCGAGTGAGAAATAACAGCATAATGGAGCAACGGACGTAGAAAAATGACTTTGTTCCGAAACATCATATTGTTCCTTAATTTGTGATTCTGAGAAGCTAGCATTGTAAGAAAAATACCACAAATAAAATGTATTGTCTTTACTGTACTTTAAATTATTTCAAATATGCTAGTTATATTATTATTAGATTTCCATTAAAAAACCATGCACTTTAATAGTATTTATTAATACTCTGTCAAGTGATGTTAAACATCGTACCTGTAAATTGTATCGAAAATAAAACGTTTTTTTATTAAGTACCAAATATTTCTATCGTTTAACATTTATCAATTAATCTTTAAACATCTTTGGTTGTTTTTTTTATTTTAAAACAGAATTTGTCAAATTTAAAAAAAAGAATTTGTAAGTATTTTAATATGTGAATATATATATATACATATAGTTTCTTCTGATCTTTATTCATTTCGTGGTTATAAGTAAGAGTTTTACTACACAGCTACGTAGCGGAACGAATTCGCTTCCCCATGTAGAATTCCATAAAACCATCTCCCAAGTCGTAAAAAAATGCATAGGACTGTCAATCCATGTGATCACAATATCAGACTCCGAATGGAAGGGGAGGCGCCCCTTCACGATTATACAATAAGCTTAACCGTGCGAGAACATCGAAAAACTAAAAACCTTGATTTCAGAGTAGTGCATAACTTTGAAATAAACCCATCCCCAGAATTATATTTGTTAAATCGAGAATAAAACTAAATGAACTTTGTAAAACCTTATGCTATGTTGGATATTAATAATTATTTTATAAAAAGTCTGAAAAGTATATTATGAATTTTTTTTTAAAAATATACTTGACATACCGATTTCTTTTTATAAAGTTTTTAAATAGCTCAAAATATATTTTTTTTTTGTTAACATCAATAACTAATCGGTAATATCCAATATCGTCCTCTTTTTTGAAATTTATTTAAGCACACCCAAAAAATACACTAAAAATAAGATGACGCTACTTTCTAACACTATTTGGTTATCAATTGTGTTGCAAAGTTATTTTAAATATATAAAAAAATAAATCAGTCATAATATTTATCTTTTTTGAGATTGTAAATGTTACTGTAGTGACATTAAATTATATAATAAGAAGCCTATTTTATAAATAATATTTTCATTCAATTGTGACTGCTCGTATTTCATTGTATATATTGATCAGTTGTAGCTATGAGTATCTTAAAACACCTTTGGTACTTGAATGTATAAGTAGTAGCTTTGCAACGATATTAAACACCACGGAGTTCGAGCTTTTCATTATTCCAACATCCAACACCGGCTAAGCTGTCGGCAGTCAGGCGTTGGTGTACGCCCGAGGGAGGTTCTATCATCACAAAGCTCAAAGGGGCTCTCGCATCGCTGCTGGCGTGAATAAGCTCGCGGCTAGTCAACTTACTCGAGGAGGTGTTATACCACCCCTCCCCCACACCCTCTTCCCCGAGCTCAAAGCTCTTGTCGCGGTCAAACCCGCAATATTCACCCCGAGCTTTTTGGTACCAGAGCTTTGTACTTATTTACATTCACGTTCAAATCTACGAAAACTCAGATATATATTCAGAATTCATAAGTTTAATGCAAAGAACACAATTATTATTATTAAGTTTATAATTTTATTTTTAATCCAATGTTTTATTTGAATAGAAATCTTTATGTCGAAACAACGTTCTGACTTAAATAGTGTTATATTCTTCAATATATAACCAATATTAATGTTCTGGAAAATTCTTTTAGATGTACGAAATATGTATAATTACAACCATATATGACTTGAGGTCTCTATTTGCGCCACCACCAACACAATAGCATCTTTAAAAAAAACACCCAAATAAATTAACGCTATTGGCTAGCTGCAAGTCGATTGCGCGATTTGTTTGATGAAAAGATCTGACAGTTGTTTTTTTTTTTTGTTGTGGCAGCTTGCATTATACAACGGCAACGTCATACTAATCTTAACATTTTTTTTTTGTTTATTTTTTTAAAAGTATGTTGAAACTATTGTATGAGAAATGTTGCCGAATGAATTATAAACCGAATTTGATTATTAATTATTTAATTTAAGTGGTCTAAAATGTGCTCAGTATTATTGGCTTTCAAATGAAACCGGTTTGGGGCACATCGGTTGGATGGTTCTAGCGGCCAAATAACCGCCGGTTTTTGAGTTTGTGTTTAATATATTTAATATATATATACTAGAAATGTCGCCGAATGAAATAGGGAGTTGAATAATTATAAAAACAGAATATCAACAAAAACACTGCTGGTGTGTGGAAAATATATAAAAAAAACTTATTAGGAATTTCAAGATGTTTTGTGGGTGAATAATTTTGCCCGCACCGTGCCTTGAGCTTGACTTGACTGGCTGGAGGCTTGACGGCGGGTTGCGGTGCCGCGGGCGATGCCTTTGCGGCGTCGCGGCGCGCGGCGGTGCTCCATTACCGACGCCACTTCAAAAGCGGGCTGCCTGCGTATCAGGCGCTAACTTTGTTTGAGGCTGTCATTACGCGCGCCGCATTATTGTGGGAATGATAAAGGCGACAAATTTGTTTGTGCGTGCTTAACGTACCCGAAATCTGTAAAGAAAATATTGTATTAGACTTTGAAATTGACATTATTTTACAATCTTACGCCCGAGTGAGCTGCAAATGCTTTTTGCAATAAAATTATATCTTCATATTTGCTTTGGAGACAAAATTGAAATATTTGAGATTGTTTAAATGAGAATGCAAAAAAATGGTTTTTTTTAATGTTTTATTTCTTTACCAAAAACCTAACAATATTATTATCACCTTATTTGATATTTAAAAAAAAAACAAAGCATATTACTCAAAAAGCTTGTTTTAAGTTTAATTAAAAATGTAATTAACTATGGAAGCCATGTTTATTTAATCGCTATATTTTACTGCCTCTTCAGCCTTTTCCTATTACCCTGTAGATACTATTTACTTCTATCTTATTACATCCTCCAGACTCGGCGAATCAGCGTCTCGAGAGGCCATCTCATTTCCATCTTTTATGCCAGCCTTGATCTACAAATAAAAGTTCCGCCATTTTAAAGCATAATGACGTCACGGTCGGATAACCAAGCTCCAAAGCCTCTGACATCTTCGTGAAAGTCAAAGAGCTCCGACTGCGAGGGAAACTAGCCTCAGGGTATACCGCCCAAGGGAACGTTCTTCTTTGACAAAAACTACAACGAACCAACGCCACCGTTTAGCTGTGATTTTTGTTGTAGTATGTCATATTTACAGTGAAAAGCTTTTGTAAGAAAATATGCAAATATAGATTGTTATATTTATAAAAAATATATGATATATTTGATTTTTAGAATTCATTCAATAGTTTAATCTCATAAATATTTATTCAAAATACAGAATAGCAATATAAACAAATATTTTTCAAATAACTCCCTAAGTGCTATTTTTAATTAATTAACGTGCATCAAAAACTTATTTCAATGAAAAAAATTCGACATCATAACAACACCATGTAATAAATTTGAATCATTTACAAATTGTATATTTGTTTCATGAAAAGGTATCAGATAATTGTGTTTTATGTATTCAATATATTCTGATTTTCTTAAAATATTCTTTATATATTTTTTAAAGAAATTGTTCAAACAACCGGGGAAAATTCTACATGGGTCCCTTAAAATCAAGCGTGAAGATCGTTTCATACTTGATAGAACTTCCCCGTTGTCTCGGCAATACGTGGAATCCGATTGTAACTTCAAAGGGATGATCAACAACGAACAAACTGGGAGAGGCCCACCCCTACAGAACTATGTTTTTTTCACTTCAAGCCAATTATTGTGCTTTTCTAAAGGGCGTTGGAATAAATCTATATTACGTTTACTTGATTATTTATTACTCTGTAAAATTCAGCCTTTCTTTTCTAGTTTCTAGTCAATATTTTTTCATTATAAAGATGATTCATACCATCTTTGTACTGTAAATGATTTGAAATAAATAATCTAAACTACTATAACTATACACATAGTTATATTTACAACAAGTGTACAATATTTTTCATAACCAATAAAAAAAATTCATAAAACGTTGTGAAAAAAAAAAATTTTTTTCGTGGGTGTTTATTTTTGTCGACGCGTTTAAATTTTTTTAAGAATCAACGTGGAGTATTTTTTTCCAGAAGTTTTTTGGAAACAATAATATAACCTCAAAGGTGATTGACCGTATACTTTTAGTTTTAATATGGAATATTTCAAAAAATCCCTGTAACCAGAAGAAAATACCACTAATGTACACAATTTTCCTACAAATATACGAGCATCAACAATATTAACAAATAAATTTTTAATTTAGAAAAACACATGAATGAATGTAATTTAAAGAAATATCGAATTTGTAGGTTTTTAAAAACATATCAAGTGTCCAACATCCGTCATATCTGTGTCCCCTATCAGTGAGGGCTTTTGAAATGTATTACGAAATTAAAATAATAATCGTAGCTAATGGATAAATCCGCACACACCCCTATTTATATCTTGCAACGATTCGTGCGCATTGCTCTCAGCACCGCGCACTCTAAACACCGCAGCGGCAACCAATCTGTGAATACAGCCTGCAAAACGGCCTTCATTCCGGGCTCATCATTCTCGGTGGAGTGGAATCCTCGGCAGATAATGGGCAGGTAATCCCAAAGCGAGACGGGAGAGCCGCCGCCTTTGAGGCAGCGCCGCCTACGACACTCGCCGCCCTTCCCCGCCGCCCATAATGGGTCCTCTTGTCTTTTTCCTTGTATTCTTTCCCTCCGCGACTGTTATTCAAGTTAATGTTACGTGAATTCCGGCAGGAGAAAGCGCCATTGCTGGGATTATATTAGGCAGACTAACAAGGACGGGCTCGGGCCGCACGCGAGTTTCTCTTTGCGATCGATGGCTCGTGCCCCGCCTGGGGCCGGCGCCTTGGAGCTTTACTTGAAATGAAACGCCGTGTCACATACACAAAAATGTCATAGCTGAGTGTTGATTGCACATCTATCTTAAAAATACGAAAGCACATTTAATGTACTGTCAATATTTCATTTAATTAAGTGAAGTAGGTATACAGTTGTAATGCACATACGTATAAAGTGTGTAATGTTTGTAAGATGTTTTAAATCCATTTTGTAAAGCCTCAGTGAAAGTTGAGGGCTGAAGTCGGTTTTTAATTTGTGGGCTTTTCAACTGGCATTTAAAATATCAATCCTTAGTGTACATATTTTATTTTGGTGCAATGTGTAATTTATAATACTTTTTGTTCTAGGCTATGGCAGCAACTCACTTTCGGCAATGTCAAAATCAACACTGGAAGCACATTCACACCTTAGGCAACCAGGTAAGATGCAAAACTCATTAGAAGTAAGTCATTTCGGAAAACTTTTTCATGTACTCCGGCTTCCATTGCTATCCACAACTTTATTTCAGATTATACGTACAGATACCAATACAAATAGTTTGTAATAAAACTCAAAAACAAACGGATTCTCACAAAATCCGAGGTTGCATTTAGTATGAGCGCCCAAATCTAGATATCGGATATTCGCCGACACGGCCTCGATTAAAAGCTTGCGATGTGTCGCCCCGGCAAACAAGGATATATTGCCAATAGTTGAGTCACGGTATACATTTAATGTAACATGAATTCGCGAAACCGTACCAAATATTTGCACAGCAAACATTGAGACAGCCGCGCGGCCCCTTCTTGCCCGGCCGGGCTGACTGCGGCGCGACCCGTCGGTGTGCAGCGGCGTGGGGACTAAAAAAATATGTCAATAATTGTTTTATTGCTTTTTGAACGTCCCTCCAGTCTCGAGAGCAATATTAATATCCCTGGCGTTATAAGGGCAACGTTTTTATTGTTCTTTTTTGTTTATTAAATCTATTATTTTAAATAAAAAATATACATTATCTTTATATAATGACAGAAAGTCAAGCATCTTATGGGTTTGAAAAATTTATCTATAAAATTAAAAATTGATTTGTTAACACGCTTTCTACATACCGACTTGTTGTAATTTTAAATATTTTCGGTTTAAAAAGATATTTAAACTATTCGAATTGTTTTACTCGTAGTATGCGTCAACACCTCCAAATCCAAAATATACCAAATAACTATTTAAAAAATTTTCTACTCGATATTGAAATCTTTATAAGTACAAAGAGCTTTAGAAGAGAATAAATTTCATAATCGTAATAAAGTATCATTGTTTGTGATCATGAAAAGGGCAGCATCGAATACAAAAAAAAACCATTTCATAAAATAGATATTTTAACTCGTACTTTCATAGTTGAAATACAAAATGAGCAGTTTACACGTGGAATAAAAATTGATTTGTTTGCAATACATTTATCGCTTCAGCGTAATGAATCAAATGCGCCATAGCGCTCTCGGGCGAGAAATCTGCGCACGTCGCTCCTCCAGCCGCTCCGGGCAAACAGTCGGAGGTGAAGACGCCCGTGTTTGGAGACGCGGCTCCTACACCGATAACCTTTTATGTGCCGAGCGTAACTGACCGTGCCGGCAAACACCCAGCGCGTGCCTGCCCGGCCAATCCAAATATTTGCACTGGCTGATGGACGAACACCGTGGACAGAGGACGCTGGACCGGGGCGCCCCGAGCACGGAGAGGCGTCTTTGATTTGAGCGGACGCTTTAATAAACCCGTCTTCTGATTGTGCTCACGTTTGAATGATTCTCAAAAGCACTTCTCACCTGTTCAGTTTACAGTTCAACTGCTGCTTGCTCAAATAACGTATATATGATTTGTGTCATTTCAATTATAATATTTTGAAATGAAGTTGTTCATAATATACAAAAAACACACTATATACTACTTTTTTTATAAAAAATAATTTTTAAACAATATTTTATTTTTAAAACAATTTAGCTTCTAAAAGCGGTACACGTATAGCTTTCAGAAGTACAGACACCCTTAGCTTGAAGCCGCGTGGGTCACAGCGAGAATGCCTATCCAATGGTCGATACAAAAACGCTTAATTATCGAACGTTAGCGCCAGCACAGTTTAGCTTCAGCACTTACCCATTGAGTCCAGAGCTATAGAGGGTCTCGAGCATCCCTTAATTCTTTTGAAGCACCCGTCACGTCCGCGGCATTATTTACGTGATTGGCTCGTGAGGCCTGAATACGAGGTTCGATTAGCAATTAGTTCCTGCTGGTACTGAACAATGCGCAGAGGAAAAATACTTCCCCACGACGCCACTTCCCAGTTAGCTGATAATTTCCGGCGCTCTCGAGAGACAAGCTGGTAGATTGTGCGCGTATGGGAAAATCGATTAGTGAGCTAGACTATTTGTTTAACACCACACTCTCGGATGAATCGACAGGCGGGAAAGGCAGCTCCTTATTTCAATTAAAGGTATTGGCTTTTTATTGAAATATCTGTTTTGATTGAGTAGTAAAAACGCATAGAGGCGAGTATTTTTGTTTGTCTGAAATGTTGAATAAATTTACTTATTTTATTAAATTAACATAAAATAAAATAAAAACTACAATATAATAAAGGATCGATAGTTATATAATTTATCAATATATTTCATAAATTATATTTTAATGTCTTCATAAATCAAAATTGAAGATTCTGGTATTTTACCGACACGAACATTTCAATAACATCTGTAATCGTTAATAGGTGTAAATTTACAAATCAATGGAGAAGAAAGGTAGTTTAAAGATGCATGTTCTCACATTTTAGTACACATTTTTACACTAAATGTGAAATCAATAATTATTTGACTATTAATGCACTAATCACACAAACAATAATTGAGCTATCATTATCGCTCAATCACAAAATTATATTGGAATAAAAAAAATCTTAATGAAAAATCAGTTAGTCTAGGCTGGTGGTAGATTATATATTTGACGGTCTGGTCTATGAACTGCAAATTAGACAATCCCGTAAGGCGAATCAGCAATCAGTGTGAACGAGTCTCCCTCGATATAAATGCACCGCCAAATTAAGCGAGGGTGCACTATCACAGTCTGCATTCCCCAACCCTCGGGCTCTGCACTTATTTTTTCACAATCATGGCCCATTAAAATAAAGAAAAAAGCGGAGAGTAAGAGTCAATTTGCCAGTATCAAAAAAAGCAATAATTTTATGCTTTGAAATAAAAAATATGAACAATGTTCAAGCTATGATGCCGCCAGGAAAATCCGACAAGCCAATACCAAGTATAGTATTTTAAATAATTTGATTTTGTGATTTTTATTTCCGGTATATTTCCAAGTATAGTATTTTAAATAAGTTGAGCGGTTTCGTCAACTTTTTACTAAAAATATAACATTTAGTATTTTATTTAAAATATTACAATGAAATTCCACCAAGCACTCTTTGTGAAAAATATTGAATAATACCAAATATATAGAATTCAATTTACTTATTTTATAATTCTCGACTCCATAACACTGACATTCTTTGTTAGCTATTTTATTTGTTTTAAGACATTTATGTTACAATATTTTTTTCTGAACTAATATATTGATGGTTCAGATATTTATCGGTACGCTCGGGCATCGCAGTCGGCTCAAATTATTATTATTATTTTATATATACAGTTAGCTACAAAAAAAAGTTGCGCACAAAGGCACTCGGAAAAAAAATTCTCAAACACGAGAAAAATAAAAACGAAACATCAAAACTCTCTCAAAAATTGCCTTTATTCTCGAAAACAAGTGTGTAAGTCACCCCATTACGTACAAAAGTGAACCACTTATGCTAATTTCTCAAAGAAATTCCTTCCACTCGATACACTTTCCCAAACATGTCATTTCCATTCACCGGCGTGAAAGGGCCCGCGCCGGGTCGCCCCCGCGCTAGCGGCACTCAGCCCCGGCCGCCTCGCGTGCCCGCCCGGCATGAGCCGCTGTTTACACGTTCACATTCAAAGAAACATTTCTTGGGAAATGCGACCTAAAAGTTTAACTTGAATATTTCACACCGCGGCTACAAAGCCGGAGAGGTGGAGAAAAGAAAAATGGATTCGGTTTGGTGCAGGAACTCCGGCGCTCGCGGAAGGACGCGCACTGCGAAAGCTCTCGTTGCCTTTTTTTTTTTCAATTACACGAGCGGTTTAAAACTAACAAATAAACACGAAATCTATTAATGCAGAAATTACTTGAAATAAATCTGTCTGGTTTTTTAAAACTATTTTGCGTCTCGTCGTTAAAATATATATATACAGTAACCCCGTTATGCGCAGTTTCACTATAACGCGAATTTCAAATTTCGCGTTTAAATGCCTCGCATTATGCGAATTTCTTATTTTAAGAATGTGTATGAACATAATATAGTCATTGACTTAATAATTTAAAACAGCGTTGGGTGTTATGAACGTATTTTACGAGAACGTAAAAGAAACGCTACCCAAAAGACAATAGATGTATTTTTCAGTAAAAATAACATGTAATACTGCATAAAGTGTTCTTAGAATTGAAGTGATTGATTCAAATGATTTTTTTTTGTATTAAGTTTTGACTATGTATGTATGTTTAAGCGTAAACCACGATATACGCGAATTTCACTTAACGCGATTTTTTCCGGAACGTATCCCTCGCGTAAAGCGAGGTATTACTTTATATATATTATATAATTTTCTAAAACACCATATTTCTACTAGACAAGCATAAAATCTCATTTTAAAACATTAAAAAGTAATAAAGCATTCTCACACGTTATACTACTTTTTACATTCAAAGAAGTGAGACACAACACAACTTAACGCCAATAATTGCGAGCGACCTGTGAAAAAGTAAACATCCAACAGCCGTCACAGAGTTATTACAAAAGCGAACACGAACAGCTATTACGTGTTAAATAATTCAATTCGCTTTTAAAAATAGCGAGCTAGAGAGGGTCATGGGACAAATTTTTAATATCCACCCCATGCGGAGAGGAAGCGGTCGCGGGTCGAAGCATGTGTCGCGGCACCGCCCACGGCCGGGGAAGGACGACCTCGATTACCATACATCTCTGGGTACATGCAGCCTTCAGGATGTGTGCGTGCAAGTGATAAACACGTCTGTCTGCTCATGTATACAATCCGATTATTTTAGGAAAAAGAAGGGGGTGCTTTTTAGTGAGCTTTAAAGTTTTATTTTTAATGACTTTTATTGGCACGAAAGAACGCAAGACATCTATTTTTATTTATGTGTGAATCCAAACTAAGCTTTTTAAGGTGGAGGGGATACATTATTTTTTTTAATTCAATATATATTTACTTTTATATTAATTTAATAATAAATTTAAATGTTTTAAAAAGCAATGAGAATACTCTCGTCAACAGATTCAACAACTTTATGCGTGCATGTTATTAAAATATTTATTTCCAATAAAACTAATGCGTATTGTTATTTTTTAAAAATAAATCATACTCAAAAACCATTTTCGAACATATTAAAATCAATGAAATTAAACAAATATGTATAATACTAACAATAGTTAGTTGATCAAAATGAAAAATAAACTCACAAATTAACTAAAGCTCGTCAAATGAACTAGAGAAAACCATACCTAGGTAACAATGTTTTCTGTTACCGAAATAAAAACACCAGATATCAAATTTAAAACCTACAGTGTTACCTAAATCTAATTAGTATGAAAAGTTATAGTTAAATGAGTATTTAAGCATACTATTCAAAATATGTAAAACTGAATATTAATAACTTTTGTTTGGCGATATGCTTCAGTTCTTTTGAAAATGATTTTTTAGTATTTATTCGTTCCATTTATTAATACATATACTAATACTAAAGACTTAACTTGTTTTATAAACTTTTTAAACATTAATAATATAGCAATATACAATATTTTATATCCTTGTATTGCTGGAAGAATCAATAGCTTCTAATGATAATAATAATCATCACCCAATAGGTCAAAACGCCCACTGCATCAAGTCTCAGATTAAATTCAAATTAATACTCCAATATTCTTCTTTAGAATCTGTCAGAAGCTATTTAGATTCGGATTATAGATATTATGGTATAACAGGGTGACTACTATACGACGGGCTCACCCCTCCGAGCTTTTTAGACACATAAATCTAATCGACAATAATAGGAACATCGATCAAAAGGTCATTAGTAAATACGCCCTCAGCGGAGGCAGGGAGCTGTGAAGCCTTAGCACTGGCCTATAATGGCTATAATGTTTATTGTAAAGTCATTTATGATATCGATGAGACTTTTATATTTTTTCAAGCTTAAAAAAAATACAAACGATTTGCGTTTACAGGTTTTGGCGGCCATTTATTTTAGTTTTAGGGGATGTAGGTCATTTACCCTTAAGCATTGGAAGATCAACTAAGTCATAATACTAGATAAAAATTCTAAAACAAGACTCGTCTATAAAAGTTCATTTTATAAATAAGATTGAAATGAATTGGCAAATGGCTGCTAGTGATGTGTCAGCCCTTATCATGAAAACCGCTACCCCAAGGATGCCTCTGCCCAACGCCCCTTTGAGCGTACTGCGGAAGTCTTGGCCATCCTTTTGAATCAAGCAGTATATTATTTACATTACCTTGCTCACTGTCACTATAGTTTTGTCAGTATTGTGATTAAAACTAAAACCTCATATATGTTGATGTGATTCTTTATTGTTTTCTGGTGCTAGATAATAACAAATACAAACTAAAAATTGGAGCTGATACAAAACATTTTTTCAGTGTATGTTTCAATTACAACATCCAATAGCACTTAGATTTCTTATATATTTATATTACATACATGTTTTTAGAATACATGAAATTGTATTCAGTAAAAACTTACAAATTATGAATAAGTACATTTATATTAAACCAAGTTCGTTGCCATCAATAATCAATCTCAAACTGCATTTACTACTGCCATATAAAACAATTTAATCCAAGTTTTTACCACAAACAAATTATTGATGAAAAACTAATTCATTATTTTTATTTTGTCTTAAAATACTGCTCAGATGTAATCAAAACCAACGTATTGAAAAAAGGTCTAGTCGTAAAAAAGGGTTGATAAACATCCATAATATTGAAATTTTTCTCGCATAATACAGTCGTCTATGCAGGCACAAAATAAAAAAAATGATTTCCATATGTGAGCAATACTCCCACACGCCTGGGTGTGGCCTGATGTCCCTCGTGCCCGAGGGCTCCATAAGGGTTAACAAAATTTGTATTCATGAAAACAGAATATTCATAAATGGTCCAAGTACTTTGTAAGTAATCATTTATTAAATGTATTTTTTTGTGAATTGACTTTTGATTGTAATTTTCTTTTGGCTTTTTTTTTGTATTATTACGACTGCGTGGTCAATATTTATTTAAACATTGTATTTATAAATAGGGAGTTTTTATAAAATCACATTGATTGTTCAGTGAACAATGAAACATAATATGTTTTTACTTTAAAAAAAATAACGAAGATTTCGATCGATTGTATAGCAGAATATTTAACAATTTCAACGTGACATTACTGGCACACTCTATCTTGATTTGAATAAAATCGATGGCATTTCTGTGGCCCGATTTCTCTAAATATTTCTTTTATGCTCAAGTGTTTTGTGGTTTTTCAGTAAGATGTTTAAAATAAAGATGTGTTTCTTCGAGGCACTGCCGTTAAACAATGCTTACTCAATATAATATCGATAATATTTATGAAGTATCCAAATAGCTTTTATAAATTAATATATATATAGAAATGTATACAACGATATATTGACCTTTGATTTAGAAGCAATAAAAGATCAAAAAGAAATAAATTACTTGCAAGTACATGCAATGATCCATTGTATAATTTAGATTGCAAAAAATAAAAATGCATTTCCTAAAAATAAACGTTTTCGTCATAATTTTCGTCGCACCCCGCCGGCAAAGCGAAGAAGGCGAAATTTCAAAAGAAATCCGACAATTGCCGCCACGGGCGATGCAATCACCCGTAAAAATATTAAATCAAGAGACAAACGTATGCTCCCTCCTAACCTAATCCGCTACCCAGCCGCCCTAGTGTACCGTGCGAAGGAGCCGAGATAACAGCATAACAAACGTAAACAAATAAAAATTCTATGATTGATACGGTCGCTGAGCCCCCGTGGATTCGAACTCATTTCGATTTGCCGAGAGCAAAATGATTTCGATTCACCGAAATACCAAAAGTGATTACGTTTTCGATTTGGTAGCAAAAATTGCCGGGGCGCCGCTCGTCCCTCGCCTGACATAATTCGAGCTTTTTGTGCCAAATCGCTGCTGGTTTCGTAACAAGCCGCATTTTTTTCGTTTTGAATTGCGGACGCTTACTGTGGGACTACTAATACGACGCACAGAATTTAGCGACCTATTCTCATACTTTTATTTTAAAAATTTAAAGCACTCAACGAGCTTATTGTGAGTTCAATAAACTCTTATTAAAGAGACACCATTGAATTATAAATATTTACAAACTAAAAATAAAGTAGAATTAGCACATGCCTGCAGTCGAGTATGTGTTTAATACTAATCGAAATTATATAAAACGATAACATTAACAATTTTGCATATACGGTGGGATTCTGTACATCAGTACAACATATATATATATAGTTTCATATACATTTGTATTTTATAGAGAGCAATATAACTTTAACCTTGAGGTAAAATTATACATTTGACATGTATCCTTAAAAACAATGTCGCTTACAAGATAATAATAAATGTAGAAGTAGTAAATATATTTAATCAAATATAAGTATTTATTTTAATAGCGTGCAGTTATCGTGCAAAACAAAATTAACAATAACTTGAAATACTTTGCGCGTACATTGCGTGTGTTCAGTGAACATAACTAGAAAATGTGGTTATTTTTTATAGATATATTAAGCACACAAAAAATCCTAAATAACAAAACAAAACAGAAGAGATTTAAACTTTATATGCAGGAGTTACTTTATTTGTTATAAGTTATCTTGTATATTTAAGTAGCATATTTTAAATGGATACTTGCGTTGACTTTTTTTTGAAAATAATTATCTTATTTTTCCTATTCTTGAAATGCAGCGACATCGGATGTAATAAGTATTAAATCATTAATAATCTGTAGAATTAGCAGTGGCAAGTTTCCACGCCGTAACGCGCTATGTGCAAACATTAATAGCTTTAGTAATCAATAATGGACCTAGACGGCCAGCGGAGAAGTGAATTCTTCATACAAAATCACATCTGTAGCATTCAGTGCGAGCGCGGCGGCCGAGCACTATTTTCTGCACAAGGCACGGGATCTACAAACTACCCGCTCGCTGCTCGGACACAGTGATCGCCAAGGGTTGATTTTTACACAACTACACAGGGCTGGCGATAACAAATTTGCTAATAAAAAATTCACCGATTATTTTGCCTAATTGTGTTCATCAAAAGTTGAATCGAACGTACGTACATAATGAGAATAACAAAAAAAAAAACGATAGCAACGAACTTCGGGAAAGAAGGTGTGAAGGGAAAACAAATATTAATGTATTTATAGATATTCTTTACATAATAGTGTATACGTGTTTCTCATCAATAGTATAATCATATATACTTGGAACCTTCTCAAACTACAGAAATTAAAGTAAACAATACTCTGTATAATTAAATGTGTATTTTATAAATGTTTTAGAATGCCACAAGTATTTTAAGGGTATAAGTTGTTTTTATGATCATATATATATTAAAGATTTTATTATTGTTCATAAAAGATTTATAGAAAAATATCACGCCTTAGAGAGAGTATTTAAAGTTGTGAGTGCTTGCGCCAGCCCTACCCCACGCCGCCCGCACCCTCGGCAACAAATACCCGAGGGTGTTCATAAAGCTCTGCTAATTCATCCTCAATGGGTAATTATGGAACAATAGAATAGGGTATACGTCATAAAAATTATTTCGGATTAATATGAAAACATTCTGATGTGTAAGATTTAATTGATATTTTATGTAAATTCGTTTCTCAGTTTGAATTTATTCACTTTTTTTTTTAATATTCTTTATGTCTATTTGGGTACACATAATTTTTATATCCAAGAATTATTTTTATTTTAATGTTTAAAAAATAAAAATGTAAATATTTTATTTTTCACCATAATGATTTATCAAAAAACATATTACTTTTTTGTTTCAGATCCATATCAGATGTTTGGACCAACCAGTAGTCGCTTGGCAAGTTCAGGTAATGTATTTGTCTAAAAAAAATAGTCTCATAAACTTTCTCGATATATCACAGTAAACCATTTGCATTTTCTCATCTGTAATACCACTGTACATAGACCGCGGTATGATAAAATTCTCGTCTGAGTCTTCAAACGTGTTATGCATTCTATAGATGTGTACTTACTTTTGTCGTGTAACCGATGATTGTGTTTAAAACCAGGTTTCTATGGTTCTAAACCCCAACTCTTAGAGCATGGCAGAGTTCCCTTGTACTGCAGATGCATCAAATGTAAGTTATCATGTCAATTCGATCAGATTTTCTTTGGATTTTATAAGGTATTTCCAAAAAAGTCACTAGTTTCTGCTCTTGAAACTTTTCTTTTATCTTTTAATACTTAAAAAAGATGATCGCATTTGCCGTGTTTCTAAACAAAAAATAACTTTCAAACCTATTTTTGGTTGTATTTAAAGAGATCTAAATATTTCAAAGAAACATTAATAATATATTATTATAATATACAGATTTTGATTAGGGCATTGTATCCTACGCAGACTTTTCAGGTGATCTATTTTTGTTGTTGTTGAAATAACAAATAAATTTATGGTTTATAAATTTAACACACTAGGTATCTTATGGTCTCAATAAAACTAATTTGACAAAATATGTATGTAATACCACGTTACAATACGCAATAAACATATTATAAGGCAAGAAACATCTTAAAGCGAGTTGTTGCAGTAAGATATTAAAATAACACAAGCTCTTCAGATAATCAAGTAATATTTGCAAGAAATCACATTTTCAAAATGTATTTTCTGAATAAAGAAACATTAAAATTTCATATTATTGTGGTCTTAAGTAAATTTTGAAAAATAAATAGATATATTCAATCACTAATGGAAATTTAATATAAGCATTTGTGAAATTAATTTCAGATCTTAACGATTTGTAAAACATCAAAGGATATATAAATAACGTTAAACATTTAAAAAAAAAAATCATTACCAATAGCTAAGAGGTTGGCCTAAAATAAAATAATTACATATTAAATATAATTATCACACTTACCTCATGTGTTTTATAATTTAGCAAAAGCTCAGAGTTGGCAGGGGTCGGTCAGAGCCGGTTACGTTTGACCGGTCAAAAGGAGTTAATAAGTTATCATTAAATAAAATAAAAATAGGCGAGTCGCGTGACCGGCGCGGCCCACGCCGGGCGCACGCCAATACGGCGCTCCAATAATTACACTCGGTTTTATTGCCGACACGTACGGGGGAACATTCGAGTAAATATTACCTTACATGTAGATCGGCGCGGAGTCATAACCGTAATGCATTTGCGCTTCACACGCTGTAATTGCAATCGAGCACTCCGGGGAGCTGAGGCTTCACTTAATGTTTCATGCAAATTAAAATCAGAGCACCGGTAATCACCATCGTGTTTGATAATCACGTTCAATGTTAACAGCTGAGTTTTTTTTTTTAACCCACTGGAGCCGGTAAACCGTCAGGTAATCATCCATCTGCTTTATTCCTCCTTTAATACAGCCATAAAAATAAAATCATAAAACAAAGAAAAAAAGCTGAAAGTAACATCGTCTCTGCGGGGAAGATCCTCGCAGATATTTTATCAACATATGCCGCGTTCTTGTAAATGAAAAAGGGGCAGCATATCACAAGTTACATATAAAATACTTCTGTCTTCGTATTTCCTGTAAAGCCGTGAAGATGTAAGCTTAGGCTAAAATAATTGTAACCACAAAACATAAGCCTTATTTGGTTTAACTGATACCTGACTGCACCATGAACTCTTAAAAGATAGTGTTATAACTTCTACATATTATTCGTAAAGAGCAAGGGATTATTGGTCTGCTATATGCAAAAAGACAATATAATAAAATATAATTCATTTTATTTTTTATGTTTAACAACTGCCTTGATTTATAAAAAGTATACAAGGAGAATAAATATATAGTAATAATTTAAAGCCAAGCATCGCAAAAATCATAAAAAAATAAAAGTCTGTAAACATTTGAGATTAGATGAATTGACACTTAACGGCTGATTTTTATTTTGGTATCCGACTATTTTTAATATAAATATAAGTATACTCGCACGAATTGATTCAATCTCATACAGTATTTCCAATTCAGATCGAGATCACACGGTCAGTTGTACTTGTATATTTAGTTCCGATCACTAGTGAAGGGGTTCTCCGCGGGGGGTGAGCATAAAGATGCTTTGAAACCAAACCGATAATTTTTTTACGTATTACGTAGCAAACATTTTTATAATTTTATATTTTAATAATTTACAAACAATCAATTGCTGTAAATTACTTTAATCACCATATCTTTTTCCTAAAATTTATCGTTTATAAATATATTACAATTTAATTTGATTTCATTGATTGATTCGTCTATTGTGATATAAGCAACCAAAAATAAAAAGGTGTATGTGAGCAATTTGAAGATACGCTCTTATCTATGATTGTTTTATCTTATTATTAATGCATTTGGCTTGTTTTAAAGCATTCTAAAAACAACTTGACGAGGTGGTACTAGGCCTGGTGTTCTCAACACCCTTGACTTCGCTGACTGATATTCATCGATACGGGGGAAAGAACTGTCATACAACTCCCCTAAGTAAAACCTTGCGCTCGTGCCACTGATTGTTATCACGAACGACTCTCTGAACCGAGTCAACTGACCCTGGGAACTACAACCGAATTAAGTAGCTACCCAAAATCAGGGCTAATGAAATATCAAATAAATATTACCTCAAACAATGTAATATTATTTTTTTTTAATTCCGTAAAATAAATCATACCGTTTCTAGCGTTACAGCTTTAACTAAAATATATCTAGGTATGATGTATCTTTTTACCCGTGGGGGTTGCTACAGCCACGGTAACTTTAATTGATTAACTGATTGAGATGTTAGTGACATGAAGCGAAAAGAATGCATCAATAAATTGTCAAGCACAAGTATGGAAAGTGAACCGGTTATTTGCATTTAAAACTATTATCGAGGTTCTTGTTGCGTCTGAAGGAACACTGAGTACAGAAGGTTACACGTGGTATTGCATGTGGCAGGTGGCAAACATGAATAATCACTAGTGACTAACTGACCACTAACAGCCCACCGCGGGCACGACCGTGAAGCCGCGTGATATCACCTGGCAGCACACCTGGACTTGGCACGAGGCTTGCACGCTGCTGTAAGACAATAAAACTGAGGTACACTTTGTATGAAAAAGTTATAAATAATCTCAACAAAGGCAATAAAAAAATATATTATGGTATATATTTCTTATCTCATTTAATAGTTTCAATGTTTAATTCACAATATATGTAAATACTTGATTATTTACAAACGGATAGTATAAGCTTCATTATTTTATGTTTTTAACTTTTTTACATAAGTTAATGTAAGAATTTTTTTAAGTTAGATTATTTTTAGGACTTAGTGCTTCGATAAAGTAAATAGTATATTAGAAAAAGAAGAAATCACTTATGATTTCTCTTAGTAAATTTATATACTAAATTGGTGCGCAGAAATATACCTCTACTGATAAATTAGAGCATTTCGACGCTTCATTAACTTTGGTGTTCCGTCCTTTCAGGCTCAGGTCAAATTCAGTTGTGGCAGTTCCTGCTGGAGCTCCTGAGCGACTCCAGCAACGCCGGATGCATCACCTGGGAGGGCACCAACGGAGAGTTCAAGCTGACGGACCCCGACGAGGTGGCAAGGAGGTGGGGCGAGAGGAAGTCCAAGCCCAACATGAACTATGACAAGCTGAGCCGTGCCCTCAGGTCAGTCGGAAGACAGTCGAAACTCCCTTCAGACCCACCGACTACCCAGAGGTCTCTCCTAATGACGTCGGCCGAAGTTGATTTTGAGATGAATGTCCAATAAAGACAGGAATATGTTCGACGGCTTAGGCACAAATACTAATGCATGGTACTGTACATGTCACTGTAAAATTCCAAGATTTGGTGAAATGTAGGATTATTAAGTTCAGTAAGTTTGAATACAATCAAAGATCGATATCTCGATCAGTTTCTTCAATAAAATACATTTCATCAAACATAAAAAAAATACTTCAAAGTTCATCATTTATTACATACAAAACTAATGATCATTTATGAGAATTACAACTGCAAATTTTGGACTCGTCTTTTTTTATTTTTGTACGACATGAATAATATATTTTTACTCTTACTGTTAGAAGCTGTGCTTTTGCATAGTGATGAACACAAGCTTTTAAAATTAATATTTAACAGTTGTAATTTCTCAAAATTCAAAACATAAATGCTAAAAGAAACAACATTGTGCATGAAGCCTTCGTTATATTAAATCTAGTTTTTAAAAGGTTTTCATTTTAAATTAACTTGTGTTATCCACGGCAAAAAGAAGATTTTAATTCAGTTTTTCATTTTGAAGTTCTTAAAAAACTAAAATACCAACAAAAGCTATAATTTTTTAACTTTGAATAGCTTAAATATATTTTACTACTTTTTCAAAGAAAATTCTTTTCTTTTAAAATACCAGAACACATAAAATAAAATTTTATAGTATTTTATCCGTACCAGAAAATTTCATAAAAATGAACACATGATTGTTGATATTGTTTCTGTACAAATATTACTTGCCAAAAGAAAGACAAAGTGTAATATCACTATAATTTATGTAAACACATTGAAAGCAATATTTGTTATATTTAAATATATTATCAAATATAAATATCTCAAAAACAGGTAAGACTGATTGATAGCTGTAAACACTTTGAGTTGGCATTTAATGTTTTATATTTTTAAGTCTCGGATAAAAACTATTTAAAAAATTCTTTCCCACCAACCTCCCGATATAAATTAGAAATAATGAATATTTTCAAATATTTTTTACTGCCTGATACCATTCTAATACCAATCTTGATACTATTTCCTGATTATGAGAAAATGTGTGCTTGCTTGCTTATGGAGGTACTTTATATTGCAAAACTGTCGCGAATTAGCCAGCACTGCAGCCGTCGCCGCTAATTGCAATTTTCGCTGAACGGAAGTTGACTGATTGCCCAGAAATGAGAATAATACAAAACAAGAGTGTATTGTGAAAACGTAATCCACTTCTAAATGAAGATGGAAAGCTTTCCAATCGACGATTTTAAAAATTGAAATTTGGCCAGTGAGTTTTGGTTGTGTTATTTCCAATTCGCGTAGAAACTTTGATCATTTGCAATGTGCGCGTACGACTGAATAATTTTGCATACTTTTAATGAAAATCAAATATATTTTGTGTTTTATGTTTCAGTGATACTTTCATTTTAATGCTTTGTGTGTTTAGGGCTTGCGATTTCAATAGAAATGTGTAAGAAAACAATAAGATTAATTATGTTATATTATACTTTGTATTTGCATATATGTACCAATATTAATTCTCATATACAATTTCTTATAAAAAATATTTGATACTTGCCGTAGAATATGGGTGACTGAGAGGTGCAATTATTTGACTTCAATTCAAGATAAAGAAAAATGCTTCAACAAGGTCATATAAGCTTGTCAGTATGCAACTACCTAAGCTGATCGATTAACCTAATTAAAATTTATATAACTATTTACCGAGTCCATTACTTTCATTTTTGAAAAAAAATTAGTAAAACCTGTAGATTCTTACCACTTTGTACTTACGACGTACATCTTATATTATTTATTCAAATATAGTGTTGATGTTTAGGTTGGTCGATCAGAAGTAATTAGTAGCATCTGTCATCTCAAATGTTCAAAATATAAAAAATCCTGTGGTCGCATAGCGCCGCGCCCCTCAGTCAGCCGATTCCGCGAGAGTGCCGCCGAGCCCTGGACTCGAGATGCTATCGATGCCATAATCCGTTACACGCGTTCCTCAGGTATTACTACGACAAGAACATAATGACCAAGGTGCACGGGAAGAGGTACGCCTACAAGTTCGACTTCCAGGGACTGGCGGCCGCCACGCAGCCCGCGGCCAGCGACCCCGCCTACAAGTACCAGAGCGACCTCTTCATGAGCTCCTACCATCACAGCGCCAAGCTGTCCTCGTTCATGTCGCCCCACGCCGCCATGCCGACCTCCACAGGTAAGCGACCAGCCCACCACGAACCGCCTGCGACTTGTGTCTCCCGTCTGCGAGCGCTGCTTATATCTGCCCCATCTACAAACTTTATGCTTTGTAACAAATCTTTTTTTTTTTGGTTACTCTCGTGTTTTTTTTTTTGTTATTTATCAGTTGTGTATAAACATGAATTTTGATGAAGCTGAATTCTAGTGAAACTACGGTGACCCTAATAGTACGCATGCCGCGGATCAAACAGTCGGCCGACTGTTTCGTCTTTGGCAGCAATGGTGTGAAACGGTTTTGAGATCTCACTGTTTTATCATAAAATAAAACGAAACAGTTGTGGTTCAGAACGTGTATTCCACCATATTGCGTCTTGCGTCTAAAAGTATCATACATAAATTTTCAAACCTAAAATATCTAAGTTTTGATCGTGGCGGCATTTGTAGTACGAAATTAATCGGATTTGGTTTAAAACTGTCTCCATCATGTTGCGTGCTTTCTTACTCTTATTTGGTAAGACAATACTAATACGGATGATTTTTTTATTACTATTTATAAAAACGTAATTGTTTCATAAATAAATATTAACTTTGAAGAGGGAAATTAACATTCACATATAAAATGAAAATAATAAGAAAGTATTAATCGAGAATTTTGTACGTCTATGGCAGTGGTCCCCAACCCTGTGCTCGCGGGCACCATGACGTCCGCCGACCGTTTTACGTGTGCCCGCCGCTGTGCGACCACGATAAAAAAATCATTTAAGTTTACAATGAAATGTTACGAAAAGAAATAATATTTAGTAATTAAACAGAGAATAAAAGCGAATAAATTATATCGTTATAATTATATTTTTATATCAACAATTTTTTGTGCATTATTTGTATTATTGACTATGTCCAACTATAAATGGTGCCCGCCGCCCGACCGGCATTCTAGAATGTGCTCTTGGGTGCAAAAAGGTTGGGGACCCCTGGTCTATGGGATCATGGAGTGTAAGAACCTCTGGTCTACTCCGAAGCAAGTAGCTCAGCTAGCTGCCATCCGAAAGATCCTAACATAATGTATGCAGAAGCAAGCCTGTGCAAATATTGCCACAGTACTCACGGGCGCGCCGGGTGTCACCGCCACGCGCCCCGAGCCGCCGTGGGGAGTTTATTCGCTGGAATCTATTAGAAACAGAATCTAGAGCTTCGCTTCGGTATTTTATTATAATACAATGCCAAAATTATTTGTAAAATTAATATGCATATTTCGTGAACTGTATTTTAAATACCCTTGATGAACTAAACTTCGGTAGTACTATTGACTGAGTTAAATCAAATTTAAATAAAACTCAACACATTCGCATATATTTCGATTTTTTTTTGTCGTATTTAGAATTATTTTTTATGATATGTAATCATAAAAAGAATATATCAATTATTTTAAACAAAACACCCCTTTTTACATTCAGTAGATCGAGTCATAAATAAAGCAGAAAGCTTTAAAATAAATAAATAAGTCACCAGTATAGTTTGAAATAATAAATGCTATTAATAATATGAGGTAATCGTTGGTGTTGTTTTAAATTTTAATTACGTGTTTCGTTTTGAGCGCACGGACCGCCGCGCCACCTTTCCATCAAAAAACAAGCCTTCTGATAATCCGATTATATAATTTTATTTGGTGACACTCCACAAGGCACGATGAATCGACGTGACCTTGGACCGACCATGCCTGTGCACACCTGCACTGATATTAACTTTTGGGACTATTGAATTCACACCCTTGTCATAATTTTTATTTATATTTGAAACAAGTACATATTTATATTTGAAACCTAAAAAAAGCCAATCTTTCTTTTACTTGTAATAAACGATACCCCCAAAAGCTAAATTTGATTCAGTTCCGAGGCAATAATTTAGCTTCGGCTAACAAACCGTGGGGGGTAATAATTCTGAAATTACAACAAAGGATGGCGGAGAATGGCCGCGGGTAATGGCGGGACTCCAACCCCGACTCCTTCGATCTCAGCCCTCGACTCCACTCAGCGGAGAGGACAATGGCGCGGCCTGGTGCAATTATAACAGTACAACTCGATTCAGAACTACAGCCACATTAGACGCTCCTGTCAGACGGTGGATTTATGAAAGCTTGTGCTCTAGCCCGCTCGAGTCTAACTTAATCTCGCGTAAGCGCACAGAGCGCAGACACGCCCTGCGGTGGATCTCTAAGCCACTCGTAGTCTGGCGCAGCGAAATATTTCTTTAAAATAGTATCAAAAGAGTGAAGATAATAACGTCTAGCAGCAATAATTAAAAATGCCACAAAATGGCTAAATAAAAAAAATAAGACTTTTCTAACACAATCATTAAGTTTTTAATTTATTTTGTAACATACTGATTTTCCTTGAGTCTCCAATTTGTATAAAACAATATATATGAATGTGTAAAGATACTATAAACATGTTTGAATTGTTGTAATGAATAATTGTATTCAATCAACCTTATAAAATTTAGTATCTAGATAGACAATTTTTTATCCTACTGTTGACTTTTAATTTTTTTATCTATGTACTCGGTCACTTCACGCAAGTTTGGATTTATATGCATAACTTTTGCCAATACCTACCGTACGAAAATGATTTAATGCGAGTTGATGTTTTTGTGTTTGGTGTTACATATTATGTTATAGGAATACAGGTTTTTCTGTATTGCGTTTATTTGTTACAGCATCCATCTTTCCCGGCGCCGCATCATGGAGCAATTGGGGTGGCGGAGGAGGCAACTTGTATTCGCCTCACTCCATGGCACCTCCCCATGTCACCTCTCATCTCGGCTCGTACCCGCACTACGCATGACCAACTATGTAAGGCAGAGACAGACAACGATACATGCTTCACTATAATGTCTACCGACTGGTAATATAATCTTTCATCATTGAATAATACTCTGTAAGGAATCTCATTGAAAAATAAGATTTATGTTTGATAAGAACTGTGAAAACATAATGTGGATTTTATCTTATGAATTTTCATTAATTTTGAAATGCATATTGGCGTGTTTTATTTAGATCTGTCAGTATTTTCAGAATAGTAGTCGATAATAATCAAACATACGACTTTTCAGAAACTTAAATATGAATGCATGAATACATAGTCAATCTCGCCTACAGTAAAACATATTACAACTTTGTCAAAATGAAATAGTCCATTTAAGGCAAAACTCAATGTTGTCAATTCTGTTTTAATTACTTTGATGTGGTATCTTTTTACATTTACTATAATTACATTATTATTTGTTAATCCCGTTGTTAATAATTTATGTTGATTATAATGAATAAGGAATCCAGCTGCAGTTTGAAACATCTTCAATTAAAGTCTGAAGAAAAAGTAATGCTCACTAATTGAATGTTAGTTGTAAGCCTTCTAAATTGGAGAATAAATTATTATCTTATTGTGTTTATTTGCTGATTTCTTTCACACTTAGTTTTCTTCCTAAAGAATTTTAATTAACAATTTTACCAACAAATTAAATAAATTTTCATCTGCATGTTGTAAGTCATTACTCATCTGCGTTTTGAATTATATTTAATAAAATTATTTTACCAATAAATAAACAGATTTAATATCAAATCAATGCATTTTGTAGAAGTTAAAAGCATAAAAGTGTGAAACATCAGTAATATCACCTACTACTAGAATTCTCATTAATAGAAAATACTTTCAAAGTAACTCATATATCTCTATTTGTAATATTTAAAGTACAATTTATTTTACCAATAACAATGAATGCAATACATATTATTATGTTACAGACTGTGTTAACAAGAAATAAAGGCAATGTAAAGGTTGTTTTTTTTTTAAATTAACTTGGAGTAAGTTTGGTAAAATTCTGCATTGAAGTAAATGTAAATAATGCTATTTTATGTGTGCAATCTATAGGAATATTTGTATGTGTATAATAATAAGGCAAGTCTAATTACAAAAAATATCTTTGTATGTATTTTTAATATATTATAATACTAGTTTAAATTATATAAAAGATTGCAGGGTGTTTGTTCACATGTCGCTCCAATCCGATCATGCCGTTTAATGAGATACTTGGCTCGGACAGCCGCTGTGCAGGGAAGATCTCAGACCTGCCGCTGCCATGAAGCTTAACCTCGTTAAATGGACGAGCTCCCAACAAATGAACACCCAGTATGAACGCCGTATATATGTAACATGTTATTGGTGTTTAATCAAACTGAATGTTAGGAACATGATTATGTAAAGTTTTATCATAATTATTCAATTCCTGGATAGTTAATTTTAATAATGAATTCATTTATTGCAAAGTATGTAATTATTTTATTAAGTGCGAGTAATATCTAGTCTTGTTAGAATATTTATTTTCGAAAATAGGCAATACAAGATATGAGGTACATTTAAAATGTACATAGGTACTACTTGATAAATAAAAATTGTGAGATATCTCTATACTTCTGCTGTTTCATAAGGAAAATTATTCTATAATATATTGATTATTATCTTTATGTAGTAGAAACTATGTATAGATGTTACAAAATAAAAAAGGTTCAATGAAAGCCAAGCGATGGTTTTAATATTGTGTATTTTCATTTTCTGTTCCCTTTTCAGATTAAACAAAGAACTTAAAGCATCTGTTACTAATAATAATAATAATAATAGATGTGTGAATAGATTTTATGTGTTCACTCTCAGATCAGCTCAAAATTTTTCATTTTCAAACGTTAAACTTTTATTTGAATTGACATGATGAATTTTCTGGTGAAAATGGGTGTCTTATATTTTCCTCACTACTTCAGTGACAGACAAGCACTCACCTCATATAACATGCAGACATACCCTGTGACGGAGTATGCTAGTCACATGTGGGTTGATGCTCCTAAGTTCTTGCTTGATATGCTTAACAATATCAGGAATTTTCTGCAAAACTACTGAGAAACTTCACAGCCAGCTTATGATTCCTTATAAGTTTAAGGTGTATTAGAATGCTGAGTCTTTTATACCGTGAAATATGTCAAAAATAACATTTACTTAAAAGCAATAGCTGACTGACCACTGACTTCTGAAAGAAAATTTCTTTAAACTAAAATATATGAATGCTTCCTACCAATAAAAAATCTAAATACTAGTATAAGTATAAAATATTTTCATAAATTCAATGAGAAATAGTAAATGGTAAGTAAACAGTTTGAAAATTACAAGTACAAAATAAAAATATGTAACATTAGAAATCAATTTGAACAAATATATATAATACTTAAATTGTCACACTTTTTATTAATATAACCAAAAAACAAAAGATAAGAAGCCATCTTTTTATACACACACACATTTATATATATATATATATATATATATATATATATATATATATATATATTTACATAGAGAGACCCAACTCAACGATGCTTCGCTCAACACTGTTTCGGGGTTAAACGGTAGTATTAAGATTCCCCGAAATCAAACATTTTTGCTGACCTGTTTAAAAATCTAGGACCCAAGTAATTAAACAACGTTCATTTTAGTAGAAGTAGTTTTCCTGTCACCAAATACTTCTTAGTTAACTCAACCAATGGATCAAGGTGTAGTATAATGATTTAAACCTTATTATCTGTGACAGACATTTTGATAACTGGTGTCGAAAACAAACAATTAATTATTTGGAAAATCTATAATATTAGGGATGCTGTAGAAAACATCAATATTTCCTGGAGTCAGGTGACCGAGAAATGTATGAAATAAGTATGGAAGAATGCTAAGCTGGAGCTTAATAAGGATGTTAATACAAGGCAATCCATTGTAGCATAATGAAAATTCACAGTATATAGAAGAATTATTGCTAGTCGCAACTTGTGGATATCTTTCCAAAAACAATCCTAAAGAATAAATAGATTAACAAGTCCACAGGGATGAAAAAGTTATAATTTTTAAAGATTCGCTTCCGATCTCCAGCCACTGGCGCAAGTTCCGCATCCACGTAAACTTCCTTCTTCCAATGCCCCTTTTTTCTTCAATTTTTCCTTGGACAATCAGCTGGAAGATGCTATATTTATTGTTACGAAAAATGTGGCCGAAATAGGAGACCTTCCGCTTCTTCACCAACGTCAAGAGTTCCTTTTATTTATGCATTCTGTGCAAGACTCTTTCATTTGTGACGCGGTCAACCCATGGTATCTTAAGGATTTTACTATAGTAACTGTTTTAAGTGTCCAAACTTTGACTTCATAAAGGAGAACTGAGACGACATAACATTTGTTGAATCTCCAGCGAGATTTCAGGGTTATATCTCTTGAGCATAGTACTTTCTTCAAATTATTAAATGTATTGCGTGCTGTCTCAATCCTCACTTTAATTTCCTGGTCAGGATTCAAGTTGTCATTCAATCAGCTGCCGAAATACCTAAATCTTTCAACTCTCTCCACTACTTTGTTGTCAATGTAGATATTAAAGTTGTCAATCAACTCTCTACTGACAATCATTGTTTTCGTTTCTTTATGATTATGGTGAGGCCGTACTTACGACTAGCATCGTTGATTTTATCGACTAGGATTTGTAGGTCGTCAGCACTGTCTGCTAGGAGGACAGTTTCATCAACATAGCGTATGTTATTTAATGGACTACCATTTATTTTACTTGACAATATAGACACTAGACACTATATCAGATATTATATATCACTTTGTACAAAATGTCAAAATAGGTATTAAAGTTCAAAGGTAAGACAATGTTTCATTGACGTGATGTCTTGCTATTGAAAACACCCTTACTTGACTTCTTCTCAAACAAACAAACATATCAAATGTTTAAGGGCCCTCCTCATCACAAACATAACATCGTAATAATTTTTTAAAATTTTTTATGAAAAAAAATCCATATAAGCAATAAGGAAGTCTATAATTTACTAACCAAAAATGTAATTAGCAATGAATTACACGAATATATTAAGAAAATTTTTATTATCCACTGTTCTCTTTCTATTACTACAATTATTTACGTATTAATATGACCTTGTTTAACGCTGTTTTGTTTAGCGTTGGAGCTTATTACTGTACTATACTAATGATTCACTTGCCATTACATCCTGTAGTATAGTACTACAATTATTTGGTAAAGTGAAGCTGTACAGAGCTATACCTGTCCATATTTTGTTTAAATTAAAAAACCAAAAATTTCTATTTTCTCTTAAGTACTTTCACGAATCCTTATCCATTACTTTTAGTGCTCCTTTGACTCACATGTATGGTTATAAATCCATATTAACCACAAAGCTTTCCAATACCGTGTCCAAGTAACTTTTTGCATAGACCTTTAATCCTTAAAACCTTTTACAAGATGACAAGATATTTTACGTTCAGTTGTTTTACTCTATAGTATTCCAAGGACTAATAGTTAGACGTCAAAACTGATTGTTATGCTCACACAGCATTCATATTTCTGTTATATTCAATTGTATCTGATAATATGGCTCCATAAATTAGTTACTCTCTCAAAGAATAAGTCCACCACACTTCTATATAAGCTTTTGTCTTGAAATGTGTATTATACCGATTTAGTTGCATGTTTATGAGGGCCAACTTCAACTGCAGTGGTGGACCATGTAGCTACTACAATGAAAGAATTTATATCAATTATTAGTGTAGAAGGACCCGGGGACCCACTAGTCCATTCTCCCTTAGAGAACCATGAACACTGCATCAGCATAAATATATGTTCAGTGAGATGGTCACCAACCTACTCGGAGGAGAGGCACCTAAAGAAAAAGATATTAATTATTATACATAGGAAAAATTATTATATTCTCTTTTTATCAAATTTTATCTGATTGAGTTATTTAAAACTCTTAGAATATTTTTCAAAGAATTCGAAGAGATATTTTTAATTTTTAAAACAGATAGTTCTATATAGGACCTTAGGGATACAGTATTGATTTACTGCAGGTTATTTATATTGGATTAAGGAAAATTCTCAGTGTGTGCTTTGACTTTTGGTGAAATCAAGCAAAACAAATTCCATTGCAAGAAATTTATGGTAACAATTTGCCGCTGCTGTGCAAATAACCATACATGATAGTTTATGTGATTAAGCATATTTTTTCACACATTGAAAACGATTAAAGAAAACTCTCAGAAAATATCATCGTGACTTGTGAGGGATTCGAACCCACATCCCCAAGCTTTCATGGCCGGTGCATTTATCCAACTATGCTAACGAGCCACTGCAATTTAGTGAGAATTTTTAATAATCATAATCTACATATGAACCAATATGCCCAGGCTAATCAATATTTAATGATTTGCAAACACTGGACTTAATTAAAGTAACAAGTGAAGCATTTTTATATCCAAATATGGTTATTATTATTTTTAAAATCTATTGATGTTTAGCCGAGACGCGCACCATTCTATTTAATATAAATAGAATGGTGCGCGTCTCGGCTAAACATCAATAGATTTTAAAAATAATAATAACCATATTTGGATATAAAAATGCTTCACTTGTTACTTTAATTAAGTCCAGTGTTTGCAAATCATTAAATATTGATTAGCCTGGGCATATTGGTTCATATGTAGATTATGATTATTAAAAATTCTCACTAAATTGCAGTGGCTCGTTAGCATAGTTGGATAAATGCACCGGCCATGAAAGCTTGGGGATGTGGGTTCGAATCCCTCACAAGTCACGATGATATTTTCTGAGAGTTTTCTTTAATCGTTTTCAATGTGTGAAAAAATATGCTTAATCACATAAACATACTAATACCTGCATGGGTAAATAAATACGCATCCTGATTAACATTAATCCAATTTAATATAAATACATGATAGTTATGCAAATGCAAATGGAAACCTTTTGTCTCATCCTACACAATCTACATTTTGTACCAATTTATTCCTATTTTTATTAGAGTTGAGTGAGGTATTATCAAAGCAGTTGGTTACATTATCAAAGTGATTTTTAGATCTCTTTCCTCTATAAACTTATCTGTATCATTTTTTTTATAATTTATAAACACTGATGGTTACGATTAATTGTCCGTAGGCAGTATAGACTGTCTATAACTTTAACGATGATAGAAATCTCTTTGTGTTCTTTTAATATATAAATAGACATATAACACTAAGTTTAATAAAAATAAGCTAGGACAACATAAATCTTCTCATTCAAAAATAGTATAGGACAACATAAATCTTCTCATATACTTTTGAAAAATGCAATGCAGTATTACTATATTGCATTAGTTACTATTTTATTGGAATCGATTTAATAACCATTGATTTATGAATTTAAGCTACGTTTATTCTGGTCAAGTCTGAAAGATATCACAAACTTGTAATACTCGTAATTGAATAAAAAATTGGAATTGGACGTGTAAAAGGACTCGAAGACTCACTACACTAAGAATACCATGAACAGAAAAATCGTCACCATCTTCCTCTTGAAGAGGCACTTAGAGAAGAAGAAGTTGGTTATTAGCCAAAAGCATCCCTTTATTTTAGGTTTTTTTTTTATAGTTTTGCCTATGTAAACTACAAAGAGGATACTATTAAGCAGTTACTGTTTGATTGTCAGTTAAGTTGCAACGTTGCAACTTTGAGCACGACCATGGGTTGTAAAGCCTTGAACTCCAATTCTCTCAAGACACTAGTCTCTGAATCTCATAATGGCGCTGATTTTGACCAATGATTTCCACGGGAGCTAAGCTCTAAATTTCTCTTTTCTTTGAGTTATATTCTTTTTTTATTATACAGATTACAATTATTGAATAAAAATATTAGCGGAGAGAAAATTAATATCAATGATTAAATAAAAGTAAAACTACTTCCACCTTAAATGAGTATAGAACCAACATGTATTGTGTTCTCAAATGTATAGTTCAACTGAGGCAATAATAAAGTATTTATGTAGCCACTAAATAGAGTTTTAATTGAGCTACTTAAAGCTACTAAAGTATTACACTTAAAACTTTTTTTGAAACCATGCTAGTGCAAGAAGGGATCAAGACATAATGATTAAAATTTAAAATTAAAAAGATATTTTAGAAAACATAATTATACACCAATTAGTATTACATGAATAGATTTACATAGAATAATATTTGCTTAAGAACTTATATTACAATTAATTTTTAAAATAGCTTTAAATGAGATAAAAACCATAATCAAAAACATTTTTTTACACCTATTTTGCATGACTGTTTAGTACTCTACCATGAAACTGGTAACTTAATGTACTGTAATCAAAATGAGCTTATGGCATTTACCGTTTCTCTACTCTTTGTAGAATAAGACGTTGGAAGTACTCCGAGTGCATCTCTGCTGGTGGTTATTGATTCACTTCTTTTGGTGAAGGGTTGCATACTTATTATTTATTACTGATATGCATAAATTTAGTTATATCTTATATTCACTATAAATTTAAATGCCTTTACCTATTCTTCATAAACAAATGCATAATATGGCAAAATGAGTTTCTAACGTTATCACATGCTATTTATTTAGAGCCAAAGATGAATTTCGAACTTCCAGCAAGTTCAATGAAGCACTTATCTAAATATGCCGGTCTCTGAATCATACAACGAATCTGACTCCCGTAGGAGATTTTGATGGTAGCTTAACTCTTAACCTCTTTCTTTGTATTATGAGTATTCATTTATGTAAGAAAATCTTTTTACTAAGCATTGAGGTTTGTTGGCTAAACTTGTCGATAAACTGGTTCCTAAACATTTTTATTGGTATGACTTTATTAGATTTTCAAATTTCTTATTATGTTATTATAATATTTTTGTGTATGTATCGTATTACTTGGAAATAAGAAAATAAGATTTTCAGCTACGTTTAACAAGGCCCTTAGATGATGAATATATAAAATACAGTAAGAGTAGCTATTTGGAAATTCTATTATTACTATAATTTGATTCTGATAAGTCAGAATAAGTTCTTCTTCATTAAGTGCCTCTTCTCAGAGAAGGTTGGCGACCATCTCACTGAGCATATACTCATGCTAATCCAGTGTTCATGATTTTCCACTAATCCACTACCGATCCTTTACACACGCTCAGGGAAGAGCGGGGAGGAACGTATTGAAATTATCAATTCTGCAAGTATTTTTCTTTTCCTCTGAGTTAATGTTCATTAAGATGTAACTCAAACTAACCATCTATATCATGGTTTATTATCTATCAAATAATAGTACCAACGTAGTATTGTAATCTATAAATTAACCGAACCAAGTAAAATATGATAATTTATTTATGTTACTTTCATACGATTAGAGATTTTATAGTATATGTATTGAAATTAGATTTTGACTTAACATGCCTGTCATTGGTGGCAACTACTGTTTCAAATAATTTTATAACTCGGTGCTTCTAACAATAATTTTAATTGTATTTAAAATACTCTTCGACAGTGTACATTTCTTGAATATGTATATAAACCTTTAAAAAATCTATATTACGTCAGCATGAAAACTGTCAATGAAACCACAGAGAAGCAGTTGAATATATAACAAAAAATTAATGAGCTATGAGAGATTTTATGTAAACTAAATGTTTTATTTGTATTTCAGAATCTTAAAGCATAGATATGTAATATAAATGTGGATCAAAAGACTAAGATTGTTTATATGCTCTAAGGTCCAAGTTATATTCAATGTGGTCTTGTTAAAATGATGCTATGTATAGTGCAAGAATAGTTTTTTTTTTCGACATGGTAAGTGCTGAAGTTTCCAATAATGGTTGCTATCTACAAGATGTTGTTTGGTTACCCACTTTCTCTCCGATTGACCGATGTGTGAATTGTGGCAAACTTTCCGGAGGCTTCGAGAGGAGTTTATAAAAACTTTTAGATTTTTTTGTAGAAACTTTTACTTTTTCTGTATGATCAAACCTTACATCACCAATTTTATATTGGTACAAATTAAATATTAGTTTCTTGATGCGCTCACCAACGAAAAGTATGAACATTTTTATAAAGAATAAGACTCCATTTTTATTTTACATCTAATACATGATATTTTAAGAAAAATGACAAAATATTTTAGATTTATAATAAATAGCTTTTTATTTTAAGATGTGTTTTTTAAAATAAGTTATAGAAACATGGAAAAATAGGTCAAGGTGATTCATTGAATTCGTACATAATGCTGTCAAGTATATTATTGCCTCTCCGCTCTCCCCATTCCATTACTTGTGCATGGGTGCCATTTTGTGTCCTGAGTAAATGTAAAGGATCAGTAATCGAGTAGTGGACATGGAATGATTGTGGAGGGATGTGTTCTGGATGTACCTTGTATAGCTGGGGGAGAAGGGGGCTCCTGCTATTGTTTCTGCAGCCTGCTGCAAAAAGGATATCGAATCTTAATGCCAGAGTTTTGTCAGAAAAAGCTTAGAAAATAATACTATTGGGAAGCAACAAAACGCAGACAATTCCATCAAATATAAAACCGCGGTACAGAAAGACCCGAGGACCCATACACCATCTTTAACAACAAAAACCATTGAAACAATACATTATTTTTTATTGTTTTATTAGTACAATTTGCCTTCATATAATAAATAATTTTGAATGACCTTTTTATTTCTTTTATTCGTTGTACAAGAAGAAATTGTTATCTATGTTGATATTCTTTGAGAGATAATGTGATTTTAGACAGCAGAGAATTCTGAATAGAAAAAAAAATTCTTCTTCTAGTGCCTTTCTCATAGGAAGTTGATGATTATTTCATCGAATATATTTCTACCCTGGGCCAATCTCACTAATTCGGCCGTTCTTCCAACTTCCAGCCACTGGCGCAAATTCCGCATCCACGCAAGCTTTCTCCTTCCGATCCCCCTTTTTCTTCGACAATCAACTCGAGTATCCTGTATTTATTGTATCGAAAAATGTAGCCAAAATAGAACCTCTTTCTTTGCGCATTCATTTGTGACGCGGTCAACCCATGGTATTTTAGGGACCCTCCTATAAAGCCTCAATTCTTTAATAAAAAAAGAAAATATAAATGTCTTATTTGAGATTGAAAATAAAATGTAAATATAAATCATTTCATGCACTTGGAGCTTTCTTTATTCACACAAGGGAGTTATATATATCACTCCAACGCTACGAGGGCGGTCCGATAAGTACTTAGCCTACAAAAGAAAAACGAAAATTTTGGAAAAGTGGCGATTTATTTCTCAAAATAGTCTCCTCTTAGCTCGATACACTTGATCCAGCGATGCTCCAACTTCTTTAACCCATCTGAAAAATACGTTTTCTCATGGTCTGCAAAGTAGGCCTCCGTGGCGGCGATGACCTCCTCATTCGACTTAAATTTCTGCCCGGCGAGTGACTTTTTCAAGTTTGGAAACAAAAAAAATGGAGAATACGGTGGATGGAGGCGCAGTTCGTAGTGCAATTCGACCAATTTGGCCGTGGCGACGGCGGAGGTGTGAGCCGGTGCTTTGTCATGGTGAAAGAGCACTTTTTTCTTCACCAAATGGGGCCGTTTTTACTGCAATTCGGCGTCGAATCGGCTCAATAATTCGGCGTAGTAGAGCCCTGCGACCGTTTTGCCCTTCTCCAGGTAGTCAATGTAGATCACACCTTGTGAATCCCAGAAAACGGTGGCCATCACCTTTCCGGCCGATAGGACAGTCTTCGCCTTCTTCGGAGCACATTCGCCGGGTGAAGTCCACTGTTTCGACTGTTCCTTGGTCTCTGCTGTGTACCAGTGGATCCATGCTTCGTCGACGGTCATGAAACGACGCAGAAACTCCTTCGGATTGCGCTTAAAAGTGGTCTCACGGTTGCGCTTGTTGTCCGGAGCTTTCTCATGCCCAAAATTTCATTCCAAAGCTTTTTTTTATTTTTTTTACATTTTACCGTATTTTTTGTCCGCTATATCCGAAATCCGTTATATCGGGGTCCGTTATATCGGTTTCGCTGTGTGTTTATTGTGGTTGCGGTAGGCGGGCGCGGGGGTGGGGGTTGGGGTGGGCCAGGGCGCTGCACGGCGCGCCAGTCGTGACCGATACTCCGGGGAGGCCGCACGTCGCGAGAAGCTGCCTGCGCCCACAGACACCGCCGGACACTTTCAAACTACAAATACGTGCAAACAACTAACTTGCCCCGTCGCAGTTTGTGTTCCCCTAATATCTGTTAGTATAATTTATATCATAAGTAAATATTTCTTAAGCTTCGTCACATAAATACTTTTTTTTTAGCCAGTGCGAAAACTGATACTTTGTTGGTGTGTTATCAATTGTGTGTTATCATTACTGGTTTATGTTAGAAATAAACGTTTCGGTGTCCAACAATACTGAATTTATTCGATTTCTGTCAGCTGTTTTTGACGACTTAAGAGTTATATTAACATTTTGCATAATCTTTTATGTAAAGTATTTTTTTTAATTTAGTATTTAAATACATCTATTCTACTTATCAATAATTTTATTTTGTGTTTTTATATATATATATATTTATATACCAACACGTTTATAGCAAAGCTGCGATTGATGAGTATGAGTTATTTTGTGGTTAAATTAATTAGATCCATGAATATTTATTGACATGCTAGTGTTTACTTTAAATGTGTTTTGCTTGCAAATGCTTACATCAGGTTGACATTTCATTATAGGTCTCCTGCGAGGCTATCGTATCACTAAGGATAACAACCAAATTCCATAACTAGACATGGTAAGTCATTTGATATTAATATATTTTACAAAATTTGTGCTTTTAGGGTTGTTTGACTTCGTTATTCTTGACGAAAAGTTTATAAAGAAAGTCGCCACTCCAGTTTGTTTTGACTCTTTTTATAGGTTCGTATTATTAACTGTAAACTAATGTACATTCGGCTTAATAAACACTGATTAAGGCGCACTGTTAATAAAACCCGAATACGCAATGACTTGGAGATGAGAAACGAGTGTCGACAACATACAACCTGCGGCTCTTACTTAAAATTGATGCATAATAGAAAATTGCGTTTACCTATAGTGTGTTGAACTCTCTTATTGAAGAAAATCGATTATCACAGCCAAAAAAATATAGATATGGTTAATTTAAAATTAAAACGGGAACACCTTCATTATCCGTCGGGCATTTAAACATAATTAGATCAAGATTTTTCATCGTATTTTAATACAAAAATTCAGAATCATTTTAAAATGACTTTGAATTATTTGTGGGGAAACTTTAAAACAATCAATAGACATAAGTTGTACGAGTGTAGTTAAATGACTTTTTATTTTATGACTTAACTACGAGATAAATTAATATAAAATAATGGCTTACTTAGACACTATTTAGTAAAAGTCTACAAATAAATACATGTCCATCTTAATAAATGTATGAACGCTTCTAAACCATAGCACAGTAAATTATGTTCAATGACATCATCGCATTTTCTTTTATTTTTTTGTATTGACTACGAGTTAAGACGTTATTAAGCAAAAATGAGATTTTTTCGAATGACCGCATAAAATATTTCATACTAAATTGTACAGGTGTGAATTATGAAAATGTTCATTTTTAGTTGTAAATTTAAAAAAAAACTCGCTGTGCTCAGTGATAAGTAAAGGCTTTGCATAGTAAATAAGTTTAAAGTGTGAATAACTATTTTTTCAATGATATTATATTTACATTGAGAGTCGTTGAAAACAAATTTGTGTTGAGTTGGTTTGTAAAAGGCTTTGAAACCTGTAACAAAAAAATGTACGCGATGAATGCCTTCGCCGCATATCATTAAAAAGAACTGCTTTACATTCATTTTATAATAACGCGAGGTTTTTCTTCTCGTAAATATCTATGATACTTTCACATTCATTAAAATGCTACTGGTATATTTGCTCAGTAATTTTTACGTCTCTCGTTTTTTTTTAATTATGCGTTTTACTTTTCCTAAAATTTTCATGTGATTAGCACATGAAAATTTTGTACTCATAGTAAATTTTTAGTTAAAAAAAAATGAATTGTAAATGGTAATATGTGATGTGAAATATTAAAACCAGAAATTTTTATTTTTTATAGAGATATTATTTTATGTAGAGCTTTATGCAGCTCTCATGTACACAGCTTGTAATTATTGCACCGGTCTCTCTGTCTCTCGTCCTACTGCTGCTCATATTTATACCAATATTTTATATTTGACGAGTAAGCCTTTTATTTTGAGACGTCACGCTTTATGATAAAAAATTGATTTGTATTATAGTGACTATTTTTTTATATTTGTGATAATTATAAAAAAAGAGTCACATCTACATTTAAATTTAAAAAAAATTCTATTTATTCTATTGTAAAAGGAAAGTCAATAAATGGAGATGTTTAAGATTTTATTTTTCAATACAGCCGAAAATATATTTAAAGCGTTAAAATTATAATAGGCTCTTCGTATAACAATATTTATTTAATGAAATAAATCGATCTAAAAAATATATATTTTAGATACTCAATCTGTTGTGAAATGAAAATAAAATTGTAAAAAGGTTACCGCCTACGGATATGATTTCACACATTATATGCATTGCAGTTTCGTGCAGTCTATTTTATACATTACTCAGTTAAGTTGGATTTTACGGTCGTCCATATAGGCGATCTTTAGAGTGTCCTAGTACGACGTTTCGATGACGTCAGCGAGATCTTCCTTTTTTTAATACTTTCTAATATTAAAAGAAAAAAGTCGTCCGAATATTTAAAAAAGAATTATTAAGAAAGCAGTCTTTCTCGGGAAGTACAATGAGTTGTAAAACGCCGTGGATAAACAACCTTTTTTTAAAGGATTTTCTTGTCCTCGTATATTTCGGAAGCATTTAAGCATTAATCTCTTCCGGAAAAATCTTTACACTGTTTTAGGAAGCAATTAAGTTTCTATTAGCTTTAACGATATAGATGAAATTGTAATCATTTAGTAGACGCACATTGAATACAATACTTTCATCGATAAAACAGTAATTCAAAATTTTACGTCTGCTGTTTTATTTCAGTTTCTTATAACGCAAGAAAATATTTTTTGTTCGTATATATTTTTACTACATTTGTATTTGTACATGATAAGCTATCCTTGTTATTAAAAACAAAGCCAATATACTGTTTTTTTGCTATGATAATGGAAAGAAAAGGTTAGTTATAGCAGACGTTATGATCGGTCCAAATACGATTGAATTGAGCAAAAAATCGAAGTTAAGATTGATATCGATTCGCCTGTGTCGCCGTCCAAATTTGCACGAATGTACCCTGCATAAGTCTCAGTTTAATTTGATGTGTGACCAACTGATCTCTAATTCATGTTGCAGGCAAAACGAATAATTAAAGCTTCTCATTTTATAATGGCCCTATCCCTGCTGATTATTAGCGCGCGCGAATATTTACTGATATAACCTGCTAAAATATTACTTGCATAACCTGCCAGCGTGGTCGATAAAGTTGTCTGCTTTTGCTTATTACTATACAAAGCGCAAGATACATTTTAGATATTTTATAGCGTAAAATATCCAGAATGTGAAGCTTAAGACATAATAATAATATAATGAATTCAATATTTTTGACAGAGAGTACTTGGTGGAATTCCATTTTAATATTTTTGAATAAAATACTTGAGTGCTTTTCCACATTTTCGTTTTCATTAGTGACCGGTTTCGCCAACCTTTCACGTTGTTTGATAATGCCAACCGGTCACTAATAAAAACGTAAATGTGGAAAATCACTCAAGTATTTTATTCAAAAATATTAATAATATAATTATATTTTTTTAGAAAAAATGTCTGCGTTGTCTGAAGTTTATTAATTGTAGACACGTTGATATCGTTTAAAAGCGAGTGTGTTTAAATTAAATGTTCATTACAGTTGTGTTTGTAAACGCATAATGCGGACTGCACAGTGCGAGGACAGTGGGTTTAAAAAAAATTAATATTTTTTATCGCTCAGTTTTTGATTTGGAATAATGTCTCAGTCATTTGCAAGCTATTTTACCCACTAACTTCCTGGCAATTTGCGGCCTTGCGAAGGTATGGACTGAACGTGATGCTTGCAGGGCCGGCGCGTGATGCAGTGGCTGCTCGTGGTGGGCGCGCTGCTAGCGGTGGCGGCCCAGCGCCCCGCGTGCCGCAACTGCGACTCCTCTGCGGACCTCGACGCCAAGGTGAGTCCATACCCCTCTCCCTTTCATCTGCTTTCTGTAAACTGCGACTGGATATTTACTAAACATGTAAATTTGTAAGGAAGTCATTATCAAATGGGCGAAACCTGAATTCCTAGTACAATTTAAAAAAATATATATTTAAATATTAAAAGTCAATTTTCTAAGTGATGACGTTACTAGTATCGAATCGCATCAGGCTATACTTTAACATTTCATTGTGAAGCGTCATTTGTTTTCAGTATATGTCATATCGCTGAAGTGTATACAACATTTTTTTAAGCGAGCATTGGCAGAAAAACGGCCAATTTTCCATCATGACAATGCTCGGCCACAGTGGATGGGAAGTTCTGCCTCACCCGCCTTACAGCCCAGACCTTGCACCTTCCGACCACCACTTGTTTTAATCGATGCAGAATGCCCTTTCTGGAATACGCTTCACTTCTGAACAGGGTATCAAAAATCTTTCTTGGCTTCAAAAGACGAACAGTTCTTTTGGGATGGAATATTTAGTTTGCCTGAAAGATGGGGGAAAGTAGTGGCTAGCGATGGACAATACTTTGAATAGAATATATTGTACCAATTTTTTATATTGAAGGTCCAATTTCACGAAAAAATTAATGCACTCACCGTATATATTATTAATATTTTTACTTGATTAAATGATCCTGCCCGTACAAGGTGAAAAAGCTCTCACTCTCTTAGTTATAAATCTTAGCAGTATCGTATACATTCAAATAATTATTTTTTTTATTATCTGTAATTTCATAAAAACTACGTTATTCACCAAATACATAAATTTTTTTTTTTTTGAAGATAGTTAAGATCGTAAATCTGTAATCCTGTTTTAAATGTCTATTTATGTATATATTACAAATTGCTTCATAAGTATCTATTTAAAAACCAAAAACGCTTAAACATATATGAAGCATTACTTTTTTACATTTGATTATTCAAATTCTGTGTTGAATTAGGTTTATTATAATGTTTTGCAAATGATTGTCTTTTTATATATTCAACCGTTTTTACCCCTTGAATTTGATTCGTGACTGATCTGATAAGGGTGGCGAAACCTCTCTACTTTCTTCACCTCGTCCCCCGTTCGGCTATGCTTAAGCTGAAATTGCCAAATATTGTTATATATAATAATTTTAAGACTATTGACTTATATATAATACATTAAATAGCAAATGAGTGATTTTACACTTGATGATATTTGCATAACACTTGATAGTTTCAGTTTCTGCCTATAAAAATAATTCCGTACAAGGATATGATTTAGAGATGATTAAAAAAATAATTAACTGTCTAGACTCCACCGTATTTTTATTGAGTCATGAATAGTAAGAGCATATATCTACTGAAATGGCCAGGGTAGGTGCTTTGGGGACTTGGCTAAAGATTTATTCGAACATATTTTGCATCTAAAAGTCACTTAGTGCAATGGATTTGATTAGAGGCAATGAACTGATATCTTTGAAATAGTTTGTGTTTCGAGCTTCAAATGAAAAATTAGCATGGTTAATGTTAACATGGTGAATAAAAAATTTGTATTTATTATACTATAGGTGGCTTAAAATATTGCGGAGCTGCAAATTTTGACTAATGATGAGAGTATTTTTGAGTAGTTTGAGCTATTTCTGCTTATATCACCAAACACAGGAATAATTTAGAAATACTTTACCAAGCAATTTGTATGATTGATTTGTTTATTATTTTAGAACGCTTTAATTTAAAAAAATATTTCATCAATTATTAAATAAAATGAATATATGTCCTAAAACAAATAAATCCAATTTTTAAATAAATTTTATATCAACGTTTGAATGTTAATCCACGCTATCAAAAATTGTACAAAAGCACCCAAAAGCGAAAACGTTTTTTTTATATTATAAGCTCAAGTATTCAATGGACTTATTTCAAAATAAATACACAAAGGAATGCAATAAATTTTCCAATTCACGTTTATTTGAAACCCAGTGGGAGTGCATCGCCCAAGCCCCCCTTGAGTGCAGCTGCTTTGCTGGTCGGGCGGCGAGCAAATCACGCGACCGCCCAGCCCTTAATCGAATACTCCGCGCTCGAAATGCCAACAGCAAACAGCTGTGTTAAGGGCACAGTGTGTCAATAAACTAGCGAATGGGCACTTGAAGGATTCGATCCCTGGTCCCTCCGAGAGACGCCCGATCCCCCTCGTTTCCTCGGAAAGGTAGGCCTGCTAGAATATAAATTGCTGGACAATCGGGACCTCGGATACTTTTCGAGGGGTTTTCCTGAAACATTCCATTCCCCGAATGGTTAGGACTCCGAGCCCCTTATGCGATGAAGGTTCTCTTATGCTCTTTTTGTTTGAAGAAATCTTCATACTGAATTTTATTAAATAAATAGGAATATAGGCTTTAAATAGTCAACGAATCAAGTATAAACATATTCATTTTGATATTTCTGTCATATTATAAATTTTATAAAAGAAATACCGTTGGTTAATCTCACTAAACCTAAACATTTAAACATTCTTACTGGTTAGTTAAATGAATAATAATCTATTGTTTATTTTAAATGTTAAATAAAAATTAAAAATAAAACAATAATTTTAAGTTATTTAAAATTTTTTTGAAAAAAAAAAAACAACCTAGCAGGGTTTAAATATTTTTTTATGACTACTGAAAATCTTGAAAAAAAAAAAACATAAAAATACTTATTGGCATAGAATAATTCTTCAGGTTTAGGTTTATTAATACGAGAGGCTTGTTACTTACTACTCCACAAACTGAATGTTACTGATTTGTTAGACTAATAGAGTGGGTGGTACTTCAAGAAGTCTGAAATATATTTACAAAAAATAGTGAATAATAAATATATATATAGTCCGAAATTCGAAATGATGTCAGCACTGTGGTATCACAGCATTAAGCTTGCAGACGCAATCACTCGACAATTTAACATCAATGAGCAACGCGTAAAGGACGTCATCTGCACTCTAATTAAAACTCCAATATTGTAATCACTGATTCAGGTCAAATTACTTTCAATTATCAATTTTAATAGTACTGCAAATTAAGTATTTATATAATTCTGATTCACAAAGAATTTCTGATGTCTTCATTATCAGAAAGGGTGATTTAAAATATTTTGCTTGCCACAGAGTGTACTGTTTTTTTTATCTTTCAGTAATCTACATAATGTTGTCTTAAAAATATTTTAACGATTGTATTAAAATAAATTAATTCAATTATTGCATATTCTTGCACACGTCAATACTGTAGTAAAATTTAATGACACCTTTGAAACTACCCTACCCTTTAGAAGAAACAAATAATTTATTTTTTTTAAATAAAAGTCCATTTGTTTGTGTCAAATTAAGTTGAAAGACCTGCAACTTTCAATCCGTAGAATTTTTGGCTTTCTTTTGAAGCTGTTACAAAAATATATATCATAAATATCAATTTGGTTTCAAGCAACTTTACGCTAGCACGAAAATTAGATCAATGTTCTTGGTCAATTTATATTAATTAATTTTATATAATAAGCACATTTATCAAAACAAAATTAAAAAAATTGTTTTATTACTCCATCCATCATTTTACGACATTTTATTTGTTAATAATAGTTTTGTTCTATTTTATAAGCGTCCGTACTAAAATGTTATTTTTTTGTGTTCACATCAAACTATTTTTTCTTGATTAATGTTTTGTTCCTGCGTGAGCTTTACTTCGTGTTCTCGTGAATTCTGAGCCTTAAACTATGAAACGATATAGTATAATATAATTTATCGCTTAAACAGCATATATTTACTTTAATATAATATTCATCAAACTAATGATCAGTTTCATAAGTATATTTAAAAATCAAACTGATTTAAACTTCCTTACAAACACCAATTAGTACGAATAACTGCGTTATTTTATTATAATGTTTTTTCGTAATTTTTATAAAGTAGAAAAAAATACTTTAGACATACTGCAAACTTAAGTACGCAGTATTTTTGTACGAAATCAAAATGTTGCAAAATATTTTCAACAATAAAGTCGTGGCTATATGGATGACGAAATGCGCTGATGAATTTAAGTATTATTTTCTAATTAGAAAAAATATATATGAGAAAAAGTAGCTGTTTTTAAAATTCAGCTTTAAAAATACAATATTATTTTATAAAAATAATAAAACACTAAAAAATATAGACACTGGATTTGAAAAAATATGTGAATCCAACCGAAATGAATCTATAGTAAAATCTTACTGTAAATTAAACCACTACGTTGCGTTTTTACGTTTAGCATTTTCAAATAATCAAGTTTAATTCAGTTTGAAGGATTTAAAAAAAATAATAATAATTTATTTAAACTAACTATTTCATGATCACATTTTCTCGAATCCAAGCCCTTGTGTTATGAACGCGGGTCAAGAAAACCGCAACAACTCACGGTCGCTTTGCAATGTAAGAGTTCTTTTTTTATTATTTATACTCTAATTCTTCCTGTACTTTCATTCAAGAGCTATCGTGAGAAAGTTAATATTACAAAATAAATTATTTTAGTGAAAATCATAAATGAACACCACTTATTTAATATTGTTTTAGATTTTAATCTTATTCGGTCTGCGCATAATTTCAGTCTAAGCATTTAGATAAATTTTGTTTATCTAAATCACAGTCGTTTTGTGCAACAATACAGATAAGGCTTTATTATGTCTATTGTGGTATATGAAAATTTCGTTGAACGTTTATGTGTTGTTTAAAATTCTATAAGATAGAGGTATATAAAAAAAAAATTCTAACGATACGTTGAATAATTTCATATAATAAACATCAGCAACTATTGGTTTATACACTAGAAACTTTTTAAAGAGAGTTTTTCTACTTTTGTGGTAATATTTGTAGCCCTGAAACATTTTTGGGATGCAAACATTTTCTGAATGTCCTTCAAAAATGAAAACCCTACAACGATACTCTGGCATGAGTATTTTGGCTATTCGAGTTATTTTAGCAATTCGAGTTATTTAGGTTGTTTGAACGATTGCTTTTAATGATTCGCCGAACGGTATCCATACAAATTCCGTCTCCAATTTAAACCCTTTAAGTGTGCATTAAAAATATGTCTATATTATAAATCCTAAATGTTTTATAGATAATATTAAAAACTTTTTAATTTAATCTACAATTACAGCAGAATTTATTCAATAGAATAAATTGCCTTTAGAAGACGAAAGTTATAAAGATAACGGCAATAACGTTCTAGGTATTAAAAAAAATATTATTAGGTTGCTTGCAAGAGCTATCGTTTTCTTATCTTTTTATTAAAAATTACACTGATTAATATGAATAATTAGACACAAAAAATACTTAAAACTGCCTAATGCAGTTGATTGTCAGGTGAAAAACCCGAGGATGAAGAAAAAGAACATGTATTCGGAATTTTCGATGGTAGCTGAAGGTTGGGAGTACAGCTATGCTCAGGATAGAGATATGTTCGGTGAGATGGTCACCAATCTCTTCTGATGAGAGGCACCAGAAGAAAAAGAACTTGAAAAACGTGAGGATAATAAATATGTCAAAAGTCAAAATATGAATTTTGAGGATAGAGATAATTTTCCGTTTAAATAAATCCAAATAATCTTGTACCGATAAAATCTGAATTTTTTTATACTTGTTTTTTAGAAAATTCATTCCAAGGGAGAATGTTCTCATTAAGTATACATTACTTAGTACGTGAGAAGGCAGTTTCTGCCTGATTATTGCGTTTTGAAATATTTTTTTGGTATCATTTATTTAGTCCCATATACGAAAACTTTTGAATTTGTTTTTTAAGACATTATTATTTTTTAAGTCATTATTATTTATATTATAATCCTGTTTTGATTCCAAAGCTTTGTTTTTTTTAATAATATTTTTAAAATAAGTTAATAATTTGACGTTAAAAATTATTATAAATTCATAATTATTTTCAAATATCTTTCACGATAACAAGGATCAACATAAAATCATAAGTTCATTGTACGTTTTGGCTTAAATCGCTCCAATAGTTCATTTTAATTCAATTAATTTGAAATGGATCTAAGTGTGTTCTTGCTGCCTGAAACAACAACAACTGCTGTTATTGTAACCGAGCCTTAATTCCATAGACAAGCAACCCTGGCCGTGAACTGGGCCCTTCTTATGAAATGTGTATGGGAGCGGCGAGCGCTCGTTCAATGTCTTCAGTAAATGACTTTTCGCCGAGTCATAAACTATTTTGGATTTGACGCAGAGAGCCAAATAGTGTCGAGTTTGAATGTTAATTAAGCTATGCTTCACGTATGTATAAACGCACGTCTCGGGTGATGAGGAAATATCAACGTTATTATATTTTCAAACTTCACTCATAAAACACTGTTGATTTGTGAAATAATTTCTGTTTGATGATGCTTTGTTTTTACTTCTGATCATGCATAATTCAGCAAAACTTTTAGAATGTGTTATGAATAAAGTAGTAACTGATATAATGCTTTGACGAGTGAACCGTCGCTACGCATATTACACGGATATAGTTGTGTTATACACGCCTTGTGCCGGCTGACCGAAAGCATTTTAAATTTTTAAATTGACTTTTGTTTGAGTAAGCAGCTTGAGTTTGATTTTTTCAGTTCAAAAAAAAATACAAATGCGGTTTATTTTTACAATCACCTCTCACCGCTGGCTTAATTTAAAAAATATAATTTACAAGTAGTCTTCGTATTACAACAATTATTTTGAACCTATAATTATTATGCATTATCCACATTTTTCACTTTTACACGTTTATTGTTTACACTAATTCAGGCAATCGATTCTCACGTGAAACGATGAGAAAAATCATAGATATGTTTTGCATATTCGTTGAGTCACACATAACAAAGACTGGCCACGTCGGCTACTCCCTTGCAAATAACGAGTCCGGCTCTTGCTCAGTTACGTTGGCGCAGAAGCTCCATCGACAAAGAGCACTGGCCGTGACAGCCCTAGAGGTGTAAACCCCAGATTTTTTCCAAGATTAATTCAAGCTAAATATAATGTAAAATAACCCATTCACAAGTATAATGTTAAACTTACTCCAACTATTTTTGTCATTACCTAATTCAGTCTATTAGTTTTTTTTAATGTCAAAATTGTTAAGGTCCATCTGCTGTACTAAACTTCACCTATGTACGATGCCTTGAGCCTGTTCGTCGTTAATTGAATTAAAAATTATTGGAAAATAATGTATACTGTAATAATTGGATGTGTGGGATATTTTTCCTGCATGTTCGACAAACCGTAGCACTACGGCGTGTACGGCAATTTGTTTACCTTCGAACAAGGTAGGCGCAAATACTTTTCACTCTGCTTTAAAATTTTAAACATACACTAGCGTTATAAAACATCGTCAGCATTTTTTTTTTGAAAAATGTTTATATGAATATTTTAATATTAAAAAAGATGGTAAAACATTAAATAAAAATAATAACTTATACAAATTAGCAAAATTTATTGGGAATTGTGTGCGAGATACGTGTTTTTTTTTTTTAATTTTATGATATATCTCTAAGATTATGTTACAATGCTTATTTGATATAGAATATTATTTTGAACCTCTTGAATTTGAATAAACCTGTTTTGCTTGATAAAAACCATTTATAACTGTTGAGCTTTATTAAACAACTTGAAAATACTTCCACTGCGTCGGTAAATGTCAGAATAGGTTATATGATAAGATGGCCAAGTTAATACTTTACATATTTAGCTTTGTACGAAATCAAACTTACAAAAATATTTAATATCGAAAACTAATTAAAATAAGGTTTTTTTCAAGGCTATTACTGTACAAGCATTGCTATAATATCTTGAATATTAACAAACTACAAATCCACAAGCGCGACATATGATGTCATATGGTGGCGGTTTATGACTTCCTGAAGTCGGGCCTGGTGTCTGAGCGAGAGCCCGTATCTCCGATCAGCTGTCTCGCTTCCTGTCTCACCTCGCCAGCCAGACACGAAGCGCCAGCAACCTCTAATCGCAATCGAGATCGGTGCGAGGACGAGAGCGTCGCCGTTAAATTTTCAATGTCAGAAGAGGTCAGATAACGGTGTCGTTAGGTAATCTGCTATATTTTATGAAGATACAGGACATTTTATGTTTTTTTATTCGAAACTTATAGAGATGAAAGAGAATACTAAAATAACATTTTTTTATAAATGGCAGATTGATATCTCATGTTCAGATTTAGTAAAAGAAAACATTTAAAACTGATACTTAAAGGATCAATGCTATAAGATATGAGTTAATTAGTGATTTCTTTTTATATAATAAGGATTTATTAACTAGCTAGTGAACATTAAATAGCTGAAACTATAAACGAAAAGATAGTAAAGTACCTCAAATTATCTGACCTTACGCTACTTCTACTCGCAAATTGATTTTTTTATTATTTTCCTGGTTCTAATGGTAAATACCCAAACTCAAATAATAATAATAAATAAACTACGATAAAACAACTGTAAACTACAAACAATCTACCCAATATAAACTCTGTTATCTTCAATTATGTAAGCAGATGTTTCTAAGAACAAATTTTGCCTTTCTTGAACTGTTATGTTTTCAACCCTATCTTACAGTTTGATGTACTCGTAAAATAACAAAAAACATGTTACAAAGAAAGATTTTTAATTTCAAATTTTAAGATTAAAAGAAACGTATCTAAACTTTCAAAATAAAAATAAATAATAAGACAGAATAAATGAGACACATCCAGCCCTAGCTCGTAAATCATTTCTAGTGCAAAATCTGACTTATCGTACATACTCGTACAATAATCCGCGATGTACATGAAACGCCGTTGGTGCCACTGGGGCTAGCAACGAACATCGGACCTAGGATCAGTACAGATATTGTCCGCCGTATATTACTACCTGACGAAAATATTAAAATGTGTTGTTGTTGCTGCATGCAAGCTGCGTTGTTCAACACGGAGTTTATTATTCATGAAAGCCATGTAAGGCTCCCTGCCGATTATTTACATGTCCTGCGGAGGGGGCAGATTGCCCCCGCCAGTACACCACGCTTTATCTGTGGCTAAAACCACGCAAGACTACATAACGTTTTGAAATATATTATACACAAATATGAAATTAAACAGTTTTTAAATTTAAAAGCATTGGCAATAGATTCAACAAACCGTGAGCTCGTATGTTTTTGGATTTAAATAATACGTCTAATAAATTTTTAAACTCAATTTTCGTAGCAAAGTAGCTAAAACCATATTACTAGTCTAATTTAATTTATGTTATTTTATTCATATATACTAAAACGTACCCTTTTATTTGCCTATCAACAAGAATATATGTATTAAATATATTTGACTTAATTACATTGATCATTAATACATATTTAATAGATCTCAGAACATCTACCTAAAATTTTGCATAGTTGAATAATTTTGAAAATACCCTTCTTTAAAGTGGTACTTATCTTTATTGGTATTACAATTATATTTAGAAACCCCTGCGGTTAAATTTTGAGTATATGTTTAAATTTAAATAATTTCATTATAAAATACGTAACGATTTTTAAGTTGACGCGTACGGACCTGTAGCAAAACTCACTGCGCTTGAAGTGGAGTGGCACTTGGGCTCCCCTGCTATACGAAACGAAACCCCGCAATCTTCTTTTATATGATTTATTCATAAACATGGAGGCATTTAAAAATATATATCTTTAAAACCCAAAGGGGTACTTCCAGCAGTCTTCTAAAGCTCGTGGTATTACGTAGTGAAGTATCAGGTGAAAGTGCACCATACCACGCTATCTTGCATTACATTTTAATAGAAAGAACTTGTTAATTGAAAAATGCACATAGCCTTAAAATGTTTTTTTTATGAAATAGTTATTTTGTTAATATATAGAGAAGAGTCCTTCAAATTTATAAACAGTTGATATTATTTTGCAAGATATTTTTTTAAGCCTGTACTATAGAGTTCGGAACTCGTAATTCGGCCACCGTTATCTTATTTTACTTAACGAGAATCTTCCGATCTGTTTTTGTAACACTCGACAATTGAAGTGTTTAGCCATCGAGCGAAATTCGCCTTTATATTGTCACTAACATGGATTTTATTTCTGATTTTCACCTATACGAGACACCTTATCCGAAAAAACTACTATACCATGTACCAGTCGGAAGTCGTAAGCCGTAAGATTCGATTAAAGTAATTGCAGATGTTTCAAGTTATTACGTATACGTCATTTACTGTATTATCGCCTACAGAACATCTTAGAACGCCCTTATCAAAGAGGGCTGTTTTTCTATTAGGTATCCTCTATAAAATCAAAGGCAATCTACTATTTTTTACATCGATATAATTCAAAGATATCAAAATTAGTAAACAGTAAGCTAACCACTAGAACTAATCATGGTTGATTTACTAAATAAATTATATTATATACACCTTAATTGGATCGTTGTCTGATTCATACCAGTGGTCAATTAGGGTGCAGTGTGGCTGCTGTTCAATTACCTCGCCGAGGACAGCCCTCGCTTATTCCGTCTAACTACCAAATCCTCTTTTCCATTCTAACTTTTTCTGTCATTGGGTATTTATTTTTACAAATTGAGTACACGTTATTTGTTAGCAAACCATTGCAATTCAATAAGTTAAAAAATAAATCAGAGCTTTCTTATAACTTAATTGTGTATATTTTCATTCACGCAGACTATGGGTTTTGCCAAAATATAATAATTTAAATATTTAACTGACATTGCGAGCATAACTATTAATTAAATAATTTTCCAAAAAAAAACTGCAAAATTTACATATTTTTACCTAAATTTATGTTGTTTTGAAACATCTAAGAATTTTGACTATAAGGTATTTTATTTTTAATTTTTAATAAATTTGTGATAAATAATAATGTTCAAACCGAAGTTTATTAAATATTTAATCAAGTTAAACCCAGATGTGCATACCGTACGAACAATTTTAAAGTAAATTAATTACATTAGCTTGGTGTCGGTTTAAATCTCACTTGGATCTTGAAAGTCTTTTTAAAGGACTTCTCTTAGCGTTTCACATGAGAACCGTTTCAGTTAAGCAGTTTGTAAACAACATTTTACTAATAAATAAATTTATTACTTCTTAAGAGTTTATTTATTATTTTATATATTCAATGTTAATTATAATTGCAAATATTATTATATACTTTTAAGATTAAAATAATATTAATGAAATTTCATCGCGATGTATAGAAAACTATTAAATAGAATATTGACCAAAGTAACCAAGCAAGACTGCATATTTTAGACATCATTTAGAAAATACTTACTTACTGATTTTTTTATGATTGTGTGAACCAGTATAAATTATTTTCACTTTAATTAATGATGGTCGGTTTCGTATATATAATATAATTTCATACAAGTTCATATTTGAAACAGCGTCTAAAATTTACAAACCAATGAAAAATATAAGACAGATGTGAAGGAAAGTTACTCACTGAGCGTAATATTCGAGTTTACCTGGCGGGTTGGGGAAACTTTTTTATACTTTCTGCAAGTAAATGTACAAGTCAGCACAAGTAAATATAAAGCTAGCTGATGAGAGAGAAAGGGTTTTAAAGGTATAAAAGAAACAGGCGGCGGGTATTAGGGCCGAACCTAGCTGCGGGGAAAATTAAAAACAACACTATCTGCTACGGGAAAATAAAACAGGGTAAAGAAATCCGCCACGATAAATAATGGATGTTAACAATAGACTAACAATAACGTTTACAGTTGAATAGGTTTTTGTAAATAAGCAAACAATATGCATTATTTGGGTTGCCTACTATTCAGCTTTTTCAGTGTAAATAAATTCAGGTGTAGTGTTGTTATCGGTAGTCAAAATAATCTCCCTAGACATTTCTGTATTGGATTGTTTTCTTTCGTTTCTTTTGAATTAATTGTTTTTTTTGTGTTTGTTGATAAACATATTTTTTTTATTTTGAAGTTCAATGAGCATTTTTTTTTACTAAATAACGCTGTTAAATATCAAGTTGATAGGGTTGTAAAAAAGTAATGGACATTACCGAAAACCAAACGTGACAATCCAACTCTCCCAAAATTGGACCGTCATTGCGTGTGATACATTTTTGATGTAATTCGATGCAAAGATCGAATAAAAATAGTATGACAAAGCAAACCCTTATATACCTTTGAGTCGAAATGACGATTCATTATTGTGAACATAATCAGCCGATGGGACATTTAAGTGCTTATACTGTGTTTTACCGACTGATTTTATCTTATTTATTTTTAATGAGTTTTTGTAACTTATATTCGGTTCTTGGGTTATGGAGCGTTTTTTTTCTTTTGGTGTTTTAAATTTTCGGATCGGATACAAAGGCCATTTTAAGAGTATAGAGATTCAATAGATTCTTTAAAATCAGCACGAGTACCGGAACCGAAACGTTACCAAATGAAAGTAGAAATGCGACAAAACACCCTAAAAAAGAGTTAATTAATTAATTTTGATTAAACTCATATTGGATTTTAAAATGTTACTAGGAATAATATTCGTTTAATTCCGAGGAACTGAACTCTTATAATTTTTTTTTTTGTGTTTTTTACCTGAGCTTGTGTTGAATTTCATCCCTCCGTGAATTTGAAATGATTTATTGGCGAGTCGCTTTGTAATTGTAGTGCAGTATCGCTAAACAATGTCAACAGCGCGAACAGTAAATGCAAATGGACTTAAGTGTTCGTTTGCTGAAAATATAAACGACTTGGTCGAGAGTGACAACTTCGAGAAGAACACCGCTGGAAGGCCAGATCCGAGGATCAGGCGGGGATTGAACAAAGAATACTTTCAATTCACCCAACTTTGCGGTCCCGAATTTTTTATTTCTAAGTTAAGGTAACAAACATTTTCCTCACGTGAAGTCTGTAGTACTTTTATAAGCCAAAGGAAAGTTGTGGTAATATTATAACGTGCACGTATTGTATTATTGTATATACAATGAATGTTTTATGCGAGTTATTAATAAAAATATATATATTCTATGACAAATAAAACCTAATTTATAAATTATATTTTTCCGCTTTTTTTTTTTTAATAGAAATAAATAAAAATAATTTTTAATAATTAGTTTGATTAATTAATGACATATAATCCCAATGAGCTAACATTACCATAATAGCTCATATCTCATTATATGACGGCCCACATAATCAAAGTATAAAATTATGATAATCACTTGTCATATTTTTAAAATATAAAGTTATTACACAAATTACTTAATGTTTTTTTAGCTGAAAACAAACTGTTCGCTATGAATATATAAATATTATCCATTTTAAAGTCTCATTTTACAATATAATCTTCTTGTTCTGTTGCTTCTCCTCGTAGGAGGTTGTTGACCATTTTCTCGAACATGTCTCTATCCTGGGCCAGACTCACCAATCATGTTGCACTTCCGATCTCCAGACACTGGCGCAAATTCCGCATCTACGTGAACATCCTTCTTCCAACCCCCATTTTTCCTTCGATTTTTCCTTGGACAATCAGCTGGAGGATTCCATACTTATTGTTGCGAAAAATGTGGTTAAAATAAGAAATCTTCCGCTTCTTTACCAACGTCAAGAGTTCCCTTTCTTTGCGCATTATGTGCAAGACTATTTCGTTTATAACGCGGTCAACCCATGGTATTTTAAGGATTATCCTATATAGCCATATTTCAAACGCCTCAACTCTTCACATAGTAGCGGTTTTGAGTGTCCAGGCTTCAACTCAATAAAGGAAAACTGAGACGACATAACATTTGGTGAATCTCAAAATTTACAATATAAACAAAGCCCATTAATGTTTAAAATACAAAACGTTTACAATTGTGATGGTATACCAGCTATCTGAAAAATAATTAATTTTCGTGAACCATTTTTTTGTTTTTACTTTTTGACTGGAATAATAATTCTCAAATATTTTCAATTTATTCTTGCCACAGTGGACTTTTTAAATTTGAATTTTTTCAGTAACTGATTTATATTTCTTGTACCAATCCAATAAAATTGTGGCTAGTACTTCAAGAATCAATTTTCATATAATTTCATTCCATTTATGTTCCGCCACTTCCGCACTGTCGCAAAGCTGCAGTTAACAAAAATAATATAAAAACAATCTTATCTTCCATTTTGCCGCAGTTTTATCGATTTCCAATATTACATTAAAGAAAGAGCAATAAAACTCCCGGAAACAAAATCACAGTAAAAAAAACTACCCTCGACATCATTTAGCATTCCCAACCCTTTCATTATCCGGATGTAGGTATATTTAAATAGATATTGGAACCCGGAAGTAGTTACTGTCTTTAATGAAAGAATCCCTTCTCGGTGCAAAGTTTATCAGAACTGATTAAAGTTTTTCGGTAAAATCTTCGTTACACGTATTAACACGCTATGTAAGTACTCTGATATTAAAAAATGCTCAATTTTACTTATCAAATTAAAGTATTATTAATCAGTGTTTAAAAATTGTACACTTATATTAAAAGCTTTACATCAAATGATAAAAAATATTATATTCAAATATATGTAAGTGTTTAATTTGTAATGATAACAAAAAAATATATATTTAAAATATGCAATAACCCATCCACTATTAAATTTGACCTAAACAACATTAACATTGTTTGAATTCATGATAAGCAGAAGTCAACCCAATAAAAACAGTTTGACTGATAATATATTGTTCTCTCTGCTCGATCTCCAGCCTGGTAAGGTACAAGCTTAAAACTTCCTAGAGAACCAATATGCTGTCGGTACTGAGTTTCTTCTGGCAGAGGGATTCGCTACTTCACTCTGAAACACACAATCCCAGGCAATTTTGTCATCGCTTTGCAGACTTGACGTATTCACTTACAATCATAGACATTAATATAGAGATTTAAACGTTACATCGTGCCAAAACTTGTCACAATTATCATTTATAAAATGCGTATATATATTTATATATATAAACAGTACATCGTAAAAATAAAACATTTTTTAAAATATAGATGCGTTTTGGGCTGATTGACATTTTACAAAACGTTCGGAATTTCTCGTGATGCTGAATTAAACCTAACGCGAATTAGACAGCGTAATATGAATACTTGAAGAACAATATGTATCCGATTACACAACCTGCTATGGAAGTTTCTGAGAACTTCTCTGACAATGTCAGCCTCCTCGTTGCACCCTATAATATAGTATGATAAGCACTGCGCGGAACTGATATAAATGAATGCATCAGTTGGTCTTAGACATAGCACTCGAGACTCATCACCGTGCATGCTGGCTCGTGCTGCGCTGAGTAGATAAGACATGCGTATTGCATTTGGCGCAATTTGAAATACAACTCTGCCGGCATGTGATGTGCGCGATGTAGATATTGATTAAATTCAAAGCTCACGTAGATAAAAATACAGAAATGAATACAATAAAATATAAAATAATTTAAATCTCTGATTTTAAATTTTCCAGGAAGCCACAGTTTTCTTACTTGAACATCCACGGATGTTCTGGGAAGAAGCTCTTTCCGGGCGCGCGCTCTCCCCGTCCCATTATGCAAAAGACTTTAAAAAATATCTCGTCCTGAAAAAAATCACTTTAATTTGGGTCGCTTACAATAAATATCACAATGTGTGGTAATCTAGTACTTAGTTCTCTTTCAAAATTTACACTAACGCACTTTAAAAGCCATGGCATTTGGGAAAGAAATCGCCTTTTTTATCTTTTTGAGAGAGTAAAGGTAGGTATTTTTCTGGGCCTCTTCAACTCGAGATATTTTATTTCCGATTCAATACATACACTTACGGTCCATTGACTGCGAACATGTATTTCACTGCGTGTAATGCAAGCACCACAAGTCCATACTTGTGTGGTATTTTTATTTTAGCATGACCAATGTAGGTCTTTTGATTTATCATGATGACTGGAGCCGTTATTATTAAATGACTTAAAAATTCTTGGTTGTTATGCTTCGCAGTGGTTTGTGTCTTCCTACGTTTTGGTTTTGGTACTGAGACCATTTTCAGGATATATCACTGAAATCACTCTAGAAGTCCCAAGATAGTATCTGTTACTTATAATGGATTTATAAAATTTCATATTTCTACAATTACATTACTCGCATGCAAATTCATTCATAATTAAAATTTTTTCCTCAATAAAAGTAAGATTTTTTTTAATATGTGCTTTACATTTAATTTCATTTGTTAATGCGATTATTTTTACTGGTCATATTTTTATAATACAATTACATTAGATTTTCAGTGGTTAGCGATATCTCTATTTACACTATCTGCATTTGGTACTACTGTGTTTTCTAAAACTAAAATAAAAATAAAAAAATAAAATAAAATTGTTTCTGATTTTGTTTAAAACCTATTTTCCATAAACACGTTTCTTTAATTGCAAGGCTTATATTGATAAAGATAATTTAATTTTCCCTAAATAAATTATTGCAAGAAAATTCAAAACAATATGATATCAAAATAACAACCTCCCTAACCGTAGTAATATCCAGTGAAGCTGCTAACCACTCAGGTGCTGTTATACTTCGTGAGTACTACGCTGTTGTAGGACGTTCCGACCCACGATAAACTTCGTCAAAATCGATCACGTTCCACCCAATTTGATCATCTACTATCTCGTTAGTGCTTGACTTTCTTCACAGTATGTACACGGTTGATTTTTTCGTATTACGACATTAACTATCATTTCAAAATTACTGTTTTCCATGAAAATATTTATGGTAATAATATTACAAATGTATCCAACCGTTTTTTTTTTCAGTATAAAATTAACCTTTAAATAAAAAAAAAAACAATTTCGTAAAAAAACAAAGTATACTTTCTTGAAAATATTATTATGAACAACGTAACGCTATTCTGATTAAATAAATCATTAAAAACATCGAAACAAAGCGAGCCCCACTGTGCTGGCACGTCACAGTCAGCTACGTGGCTCGACAATCATTTTCGTTTTAATTTCGCTCACTCAAAAAGTAATTACATTTTTTAACAGTTCAGATATTAACAAAGATGTCGGGTTTCTCCAGCCGGGGACCTCGAGAAGGGGCCATTTTTCGTAAGCGCAATTACACAAAGTTATGCAGAAAGCGCCGGACCGACACACTTGTCAAGCCGAGATGGAGGCGAATTAGCCGATGACTTACAACTGTGCTGCTCGAGTGCGTGAATATTTGTTTCCAAGAGCCGTTATTAAACCAATCGCAGCTTTGCAGTTGTAACTTATCTGAGGAGCTGCCGATTGCAGTTGCAAGTGCTTTGATGACTTCCGAGCTCATTTAAAAATTATATATTATAAGCTTTCAAGTATTAGGGCGATATTCAAAATGTTACTGCCAATCGGTAGAGAGCTTTATCTCTTCTACTTCTCGGTTACAAATAAATGGGAATGTTCAGTTTGTTTTTTCATGTTTTTTCATTTACAATCACCATTACAATATTACAGATATCTTTTGACTTTCTAATGATCAAAAAATATATATTTATAATTTTTTTAAATATCTTTTAATAAAAATTACGTTTGCGATTTTCCCACGTCTTTGTTTTCATTTGTGACCAATTCCGCTGACCTTTCTGTCAAAACTATTGAATATATTTTGTTCAATTGTAAAAAAAAACAATGTAACATTGTTGAAGTCAAAAATAGTCTGAAATATGTTTAAAAAGGTATATAATTGCTGATTTATTGAAAATACATTTATTTCATAAAAATATTAATATCACGATTACTATTTTATTTGATTATTAACAAAAATGTTTTTGCAAATAATAATCATATAACATCCAGCTCTCTATTTAAAACGAAAACCTATTGACAAAGCTTTTTTAAAGCTTTGTAGCTATTTGTGATGAAAGGTTGAATGTCATATCTCGCATTAATACAATATGAATATTGCATGCTTTATTTTAATTCACAGCAAATAGTGAAAGCTTAGTATATAGTTGGTTATTTATTTCATATGTTTAAACACAAAAACAATAATTCGATAACACATAACAACGATTCTGTTTACCTTAAATTAAAATTTTTGTTATTCATTCACAATAAATGGATGTGTGTGTATAGTGTCGGCTATGTTTTTTTTTTTTCGTTAGAGTATTTTTACCACAGGACAAAATGTCAAAATTTGAGATTTTGAGCTATGGTGCTGAACTAGGAAGTTGAATGTTTCTACATAACATTTGCAAAATAACTAAGTTGATTATAATAGAAGAAATAAAATCTAGCTTAAATTTTGCTTTTTTCTTTTAATAAAGAAAGCTTTGAGAATTCGACCAAAAAAGAATATTAATTTTCTGACTGTATTTATGCACAAACATTTATTTCACTTAAGCCACAATTATTTTACATCAGACTCAACGCATGCGTAAATTTTGTTAGCACGTTTTTTTACAAATACCCATTTACTTAGCAAAACAAATTAACTTTTGTGAAAATATTTTATAACGAGCTTTAATATTACCTCAAGTTTATATGTTTCGTGCTAACTCCGCCACACGACACCCTGCATCGTGCCATATGTACACGTACGCATTGTCTTATATCTACATTTTTATTTTTGTGTATTCCTTATAATATCCTATAAGCACAAAATATTGTTTCGATATTATATGCTCTAAAGTTATTAGAATAAATATATTTTTCAGGTGCGTATTTGCATCAGCGACCACGCGTATATGAAAATGGTAATTTACAATTAGAGCATATTTTATAGGGCTGCGTTGTGCCATGGCTTTTTCCGAGCTAAACAAAATAATTAAATCTCAGAAAAAGCAATGCGGAAGCATCCGCGACCCCCGGGGGGAGCTTCACTGGGGGCGCATCGCCGTCGCCCTCACTTTGGGATTTAAAATTCTAAATGAAACTTGTCAGTGGATCTATACATCACCCTTACAAAGCGCACTCTGTTTCCAAATCACAATACAATTCTAACTCTGATATTTTAATCCACTACATTCATTTAGAAATATTTTATTTTGTTTTATATTTGAATAAGTGCAATCGCTGGTATCGTGATAGTGCAATCCCATTTCATAAATTCAGTCGCATTTGTCTGCTCAAAGTTTAGATTTAAATTTCATTAGACTCGCCAACTGCTGGACCTGTACGTTATTGCAACCATTTTAAACTTCATGTAATACTAACAAGCGATTAATACAATGAACATAGTTTTATAACTTTTACATAGGAATTTGCTTTTATTTTTTGATATTTGCTTAAGGTTATTTAATTTAAATTATACTGCACACTAATCCTTAAACGCTGCATTGATTGTGTAAGGTAGCATTTGATTAGTTTGCTTAAACGCCATGAAATCAGGTTGCTTGGTCATCCAATGTCATGCCATTACACCATAACTGTATAAACATCCCTGAAATTCCGCACGTACATTTCCAATTCCAAACAAAAAGTAAGTCACTTGAATCTATTCAATATTGCGCTTTACAATTATTCTACAATTATTTACGAATGCTTTCGTGATTCAGTTAAGTCTTACCTCAAAAAATCTGATTGAAAAAATAAATTGATTTGGGAATTGAGAATATCTCGATACAAAGCTAAATTTACAGAAAAGTGCGCGATTCTGAAATATTAACTTTTTTTTTTAATGTGATCATTCTTAATTTTTTGAAAATAATAGCAAGAAGGCTTCTTATATTTTTTATTTATGCACCTAAAAATCACAGTTCGGGTGAAGAAGTTAGATATTATAAATTCAATACTTAGTCAATATATTTCTGAAAATATAATTTTTAATTATATCTGTATTTCAATACAACTATAATAGATAAGTGAAAATTTGTTTGAGTAATTATATTTAATATTTTGAATAAAAATACTTGAGTGATTTTCCACATTTTTGTTTTTATTAGTGACCGGTTTCGCCAACCTTTCACGTCGCCAACGTGAAAGGTTGGCGAAACCGGTCACTAATAAAAACAAAAATGTGGAAAATCACTCAAGTATTTTTATTCAAAATATTAAAATGGAATTCCACCAAGTACTCTCTGTCAAAAATATTGAATTTCTTAATTATATTTAGTAAAATATATTATTATCTGTTAGTTCTTATTCTTAAATATCTGTATATGAAGAGTAATTCTCTTCTAGTGTTTAAACTTCAATTTAATGACGTTGACTGTTCAAGTTTCCTTCACTAACAAACAGGAGACAAACTTTAACGCTACATCCGTCTTTAGAAATCTTCATATTGTTAACAGAGGTTATTACCATAAATATTCCAGAACATATTTGTATATATATATATATATATACTTTTTCTCGGTTCTTATTTGGTAGTTTCTTATACATCGATATTTTACTAAGATTTGATGATTGTAATTATTTGATTTTCTATTATGTGAGGACTTATTTTTTTTTATTACATGTCATTTCTTTTGTTCACTTAATAAAATTATTCACCAATAAATAGCATAGTATTGATTTTTTTATCAACTATGAATTCTTATAATTCTAACTTAAATAAGAAACAACCGAGCAAACTGTCCTCGAGCTACGTATATTTGGATTCAGATTTTAAACTTCTGAAAATTCAAGTATTAAAGCTTTTATGTTTTAAAATCAAATTAAGTTAGTTAGTTAATAATTTACTTCCTAAATTCGAATCTTCAACTTAAAATGATAAAAAGTATCCTTAAATCAAAACAGTCGGCTAAAATATAATGCCTTCATTCAATCGTACTTATATTATGATATTTATATTAACCAATTAGTATTCAATAAATAAGGTATCCTACTCTTATACATTTTTGATTTCCCTTCATTTGCAGAGTTGGTAATTTGTTCCGACAAGTTAATATCTTACGAGAAATCGGCGAAAAACAAACAACGAAATACAAAACAAAGATTTCTTACAAGAATAATCAATTAGATGCCGTTTAAGTTATTCACAAGCAAAACGCACCCTCGCCGATCTCCAAGGGGCGTGAAACATACAGAAGCGATGGAAAAAGTTTTGAGCCCCACCAGTTATAATCCATTTCCAAGTCATTCGACTGGCCAAGTGCTTATTTATATTTTCGTGCAAATATATGTAATATATATATATATATATATATATATATATATATATATATATTCTTTCACCAATACGCTTGGAGAGGAACTTTCACAACTTCAAATGAAACAATTTGACAATCTGGTTGTCGTCATCGTGATCTTTCCAAAATAAAAACTTCATTTTATGCGTCGTTTTTCGTACATCTTCTTTTCTGAAACATAAGCTGAGACCCCAGGCTTTAGACCTTAGGGAAGTTCCTCGAAGAATAAAGTCACTCAGCGAGATTATGGGCCCATAATTCCTTCAGCTTCATTACCGGCCCGCCGTCCACTGCGCAGGACTTCTGCCGAGTAGTACCCGACATGGGTTCAAACTTCTCATGTTATATTGAGTGCTTTGATAGTATGACATTATACAATATTTTATATTGACCAGGCACATTTATCAAAATCCTAGATTAATCCTTAATAATAATCCTTAATAATTAATCCTTCTGCAATATGGCGTGATAAAACAGACTAGTGTTATTGTGTTAGCACAAAAATGGTTTCAAATTATAATTTTAAAATTGATCTGCTGGATATGACATTTTATAATAGAACCAAGGGCTAAAGAATTCAAATTTTAAGTTAAGCGCTTGATTGTATTTTTTTCCGAACGGTTGCTTGCAATTTAAACAGTGCAATTGGCGTTCCGTTTATAACAAAGGCGTTTGCAACGTACGCTAAATGAAAAATTATGCCCGTTTGTTTCTTTGGATAACGTTTACATAACATCACTGGATTTTTAATCTTGTATTGTATCATTGTATTAATGCAAGCAACATTTATGTTTTCAAGTGCGAATATTATACTTTTTTTCTTTTCTAAAATGTAAACAAACTGTACTTAAGCGTGTAGTTCTCGAAATATTAAAAATATGTATTTGATTTAAAATTACAAAGTAATGCGAGAATAAAAGTATTTTGTATTATGAATTACATAATTTTAGAACAGTAATTAAAATAAAAATCTTCAATCAAATATTTCTCTATGAGCTGTATACCATGTGTGCTGTCAATCTACCATTCAATGACAAAACTACCTGTCACAACTATCAGTTTACTTTCGATTAAGGGGTTATTTGAAAATTATTTCAATGTTTAAAAAAATATATCTAATTAAAATTCCTTAAGAAGTTACACAGGTTGGGTATACTTTATCGTGTGTAATTATTGCGAGTATGTATCAGCATTAAAATAAAACTAGTCCACGAAACGTTCTCTGACCGAAATGTATTTATACACAAGTAATGCTGTGAAAAGCACGGCAGCCGGAAGCTCGTGGTGGCATCCACTCGTCTTGAGCAAAAAAGCTTTTTAATGACCTCTCCCGAAGTGAACATTAAAAGCTTATAATGACATAATGCTCGAAGCAAAACTTTCTGACCGCCGGACGACGATCTCGCGGGATGAGTTTAAAATGTGTCGTATAAATTCAATATTTTTGACCGAGAAAACTTGGTGGATATCCATTTTAATATATTGTGTTTAATTTTATTGGTAACCGGTTTCGCCTTTGCATTATCAGACGAAGTCATGAAAAACTTCGTTTGATAATGCCAACGTGAACGGTTCACCGATAAAATTAAACCTGTGGAAAAATCACACAAATATTTTATTTAAAATATTAGGGTGTTGTATTTTTTTTAATGCGCCAAGGCGGAGCCTACTTGCCGCATTCAATGTGAAACTCAATATCAAAACCGTAATTTTTTACTCGGATATAATCACACTGAAAATAAATCAATTAAATCAACAATTATTTACGTTAAGTTAAGTTAATTATGTTACCCCATACTTTTTTGTATAATAAATGGATTCACACGTTGTTTCCTTGGCTGGAAGTTTCTTTTGTCTTTGAGTATAGACGCAGTTCAACATCTAGCCTCTATCCGGCAAGCGTCTCTTCCCACGTGGGGAAACAGGATTGCCCATTTATTTTCCGAATGTACCCGCGTGTGAAAAAGCAAGCACTGCTTTGATTGCTTTCTTTGATGCTATAACTTATTAATTTTGCTTTCATCGCTACTCTGAGTTTGTTTTCTTACTTTAATTTGTATTGTTTATATCGAGTATGTATACAGTTCTGTGTAATTGTAATAAGTGTTGTGTTATTATATTTAACTATAACCTCAATATAATCAAAAATGTTAATTGAGATTTTATATTGTTAGATGTACGCTATTTGCTGTTTTCTTCAATATTTGGAAACATTGCTTCTTTAACTTTTATTCATTTACATAAAATATTGACAAAACATAGTTATATTTATACATAGATTCTTCCTTAATATAACTCAATATCGTTGCAGAATATACATTCAAATAGCTGTTGAATATTTGAGTAAACGCTTAGGATTTGAAATTCATGAACCATTTAGTCATTATTACTACTTAAAAATCTTCAACTGTTAAAATATCGATTTAATCGATAATTACAATTCCGATTGTAGGTATTTAGCTGTTTATTTATTAACTGGATTCTAGACAAGAGTCTCCTTTAACCTGTGTGGTAAATAGAAGTTACTTGTGGCATTGATACGACCTTATCTGTTGGCTTTTAAAGTCCCGTGGTATGGGAATTGACACGCCCATTTGTTGGTAGCTTTCACACGCAAAATGCCATATTTAATAATTAAACCGTGACATAATACACTGTGTATACAAAGGTAAATAATATTATGGCTGTATGTTGCGGCAAATAAAAGTATTTTTTTTGGCTAAAATTATATTTTTATAAAGATTTTTATGGTGATATGATTTTTATTTATTTATTAGAGCCACCATTTATTCAAGTTACGATTTTCGATATAATGAAAAAAAACCTAATTCTTCGTTCTTTTGGATCAAATTTTATATACTTCGTAAATAAAAATAAACATTATATTTACAAATCATCATAACAGATGACTAATCGATAAAACATTATTTTTTTCTTATTGCATATTGGGGTAGTGCCAAAACTTTTTCATAAGAAATTAATTTTATTTCATTTATGAAATGTATATATTGGCCAACAAAAAAGTTTATGAATTACAAGTTGTAAAATTTACTTAATTAAAACTACCGCAAAGACCACTCATGAAAATCAAATAGCAGCTCAAATCAAACGTTTATATAATCCAAGCACAGAGCGAACGCTGTATCTGAAATCAAACAAAAGATTAATTTCCTTCGTATGTGTTCATTTATTCCGGCTGATAGAACTGTGTCGGTTGGATATATTTGGGTTAAAACTAACCACGATCTCTTCAAAGTCGATTCCCGTTTACCTCACATGACAATTAAATTAGCTTTTGACCCAGAAAAATGAAATCTCTGCCTGAAAAAGAAATCGTAAATCGCATATAGCTAATATCCGTCGAGGAAAATCAGATAATCGCGAAGAGTGGCGTAGTGCTATAAAGATTTGAAAAACCTTTTGAAATTCGACATATTGTTTTATTTACTGAAATCATTATAGAATATAATTATTTTTCTGCGAAGTTCAATTAAATGTTGAAAATCAACATTTATGTCTGAGGTTTAATTTATCACTCATTAAATTTGTAAAAGAAAAAATATTATTTGTTTGACTTTATGAAAAGCTTTTTTTCTTACTAAACCAACAAGATATCGAAAAATATAAATGTATGTTTTATATCCATTATTTTATTCTTATTGTTAAAATAAACTATTTCTTTTATGGTTTATATAAATCTTCAATAAATACTTTTACTTTAAATAATTTATTGCTTTACACAACAAATATTATCCGACAAAAATAAACAATATGCCAAATTAAGTTATTTTTAAATCAAAGCTACGATGATACTACACAATACAATAAAATAGGAAGAGTTTTATCTCATCCCCTGTAAATCTGCCGGCCCGGCGAACGGCAAGCTCCCCCAAGCCAACCTGAAGCGTCGCGGTTAAAACGCCAGCTATTTACTTTCAATCATAAAATATAGCAACTTCAAGGACTAGTGGAGTGTGGAATGACGAGGTGGGAAGGGCCTGCCTAGACCGCACCATCACAAACCGCCGGGGTTGACTCCCCGCATGCGGTGGGGTGCGTGGCTCGAGCGTCCCTGTAAGCTGCTCAGAAACTAGAACACCATTACGGGGTATATCAGCTAATAACACACCGAATAACGGATAAACCATCAGATTAAAAAACATGGATTCGATAAATTATCTATTCGCCAAATAAAAGACAACGCAATAATACATGTAAGCTGCTCAGAAACTAGAACACCATTACGGGGTATATCAGCTGATAGCACACCGAATAACGGATAAACCATCAAATTAAAAAAATATGGATTCGATAAATTATCAATTCGCCAAATAAATGACTACTCAATAATACCTGTAAGCTGCTCAGAAACTAGAACACCATTACGGGGTATATCAGCTGATAGCACACCGAATAACGGATAAACCATATTCGCCAAATAAATGACAACGCAATAATACTTATCTTGATAACACATTAAGAATTCCAAACCAAACATGTCTTATAACATTTTATGTAATTCAAGCTTTGACTAAGCTGTATTCTGTAAAGAAGTTCGGGGAACATTTTTATAGTAGTATATTATTCATAGATAGTAAAGCAAAATATAACATGATATAAATAATTAATATTTTAATAGAAATGATTGAAGAATTTTATGGTATGCTATTTTTGTGCTAAAGCGAAACAATAATCATGAAAAATCAATCAATCAACAAGAAGAAAACCTATGCATATATCTATGCTTCATGAATTTAAATCTACGCTTGTTGCTTGCCGACTGAAAATTTGTATTATTTAAGACGAAACCATAAATAAGAAATTAATCAATTGATAATAAAAAAAATATTAAACTAAACTTATTAATAATTTATTATTATTAAAACGCTTATTGCCTTAAAGTTAACAAAACCGCTCGGGTTGTATTTTATAAGATACGAGTTCACCCCCTTAACATTGTACTGAAAGTTAATAAATAACAACACTACGATCGTTTACCAATTATTAATTGTTTTATAAGGAGAATCTGTTCTAAAACTATGTACTCCGATTAAAAAATTTATGAACGCTTAGTATAGGTAAGTCTTTGTCAATTTGAAAGCTGTTCACGAGAGTTTTGAATAATTGTCATACTTTTCATCCACAAGATATATTAATAATAATAAACAGAAGAAAAAATCAACAAACTTTTAAGTACATTGTGTTTTACAATAAAGCTTTTTTTATTTAACATATATTTTGTATTTCCACAAGCACTATGCATTCAATTCATCAATTATGTTGATACACTGCGAGGGGAGTCACGATAAATGTAAGAGATTACATTTTATATTCAAATTCCCATACAATCTATCGTTCAGACTATGCGCAGGTAAATTGAAATTTCTCTCGAAACACTCCCTCGTGATAATGTAAGCCCATTGATTTTTAAGGGAAATATTTCCCATTATGTGCCAGCATAATTCAATGGAAAATTTTGTGAATAATCGCTTAAAAGAAAACGGGCCGTAATACCAGCAGGCATTTGAGGTAAAATTCTATCGAACATTTACTAATCGAAAACCATCGAATTATCAAAAATTACAAATAAATAAATAAACAAAACTAATAACAGGGCGTGCAACACACTCACCGGCAAAATCTGGCTAAGAGCCAAAACCTTGTAGTGTTAAGTATGTTTCAGAACAGTGTCCTGCCCCTTAATGAGCGGCGACAGATTTTATCATTCTGCCCGCTTCTAACCCACCCGGCTTACAAAGTCGATCGGAAAATATATTTATAATACCGCAAAGCGTAACCTGAACTATTGTCAACATGATTCTAGGAACGGAAATATTCTGGTATCGTACACCAATAACGTTTATTGTTTTGCTAGCACATGCTTGTGATATTCTACTGTTAGCAGAAAAAATATTTTTCATTTCAATGATGTTTTTTTAAATCTCCACCCTTAAATCGTGCTATCTCTTTTATTGGTCCATCAATATTTTTTTTATCCTCAAAAAAAATTACTGGCTGAAAACCCGAGTGAATGCTCGACAACTACCAAAACGTAGGTCGCGGGTCTACCGTAGAGGTTCGACCGCCCCCTCACATGAATAGTTATGGAAAACATCTTATACTTGTATAAATATTTTAATAAAATTGATAAGAAAATTTTGTATAAAGCACCAGTCATCTGTCGGAAATATGTTCGTAGAGTATAAATTTCGTGATTTCTAAGACATACATATATCATAAATGAAACCAAAAAAAAAATTGTTTATCTGACATTCTATCAAATATTTTATACAAAAAAAACACGCAGTACTTTAATGTGTCAAGCAATATGAATTTAATTGCCTAAAAGTTTAATGACTAATTTTATCAACAGCCAAAAACATCGAATTTCAGCTGTTGCGAACATACGTGTTGTATAAATTACATTGAAAAAGTAATTTTTAGATCTGGAAATAACAGCACATCGCATTAAAAAATAAAGAATACGATTAGTAATGATATATTCACATATTTTTATGTGATGAGATTAAATATTATCATTTTTCAATTAGTTCAGTCATTTTTCAATCATAAAATGAAAGCATTCGAATGATTTTTAATTAAATTAATAATATCAAATTACGACAAGTTTTATTTAAAATAATTTTAATACTAGTAACTACATTATAATTTAATAATATTTTTTTTTAGGTGCTAAGCCGCATTATGTTTATAATAATATAAAATACAGTTTCAATTCTACTCGTACTTTATCACAAATCAATCTTTATCATAAGAAGAATCTTTATCTTTATCATGTTGATAGTTCAACATGTCCACAAATTCATATTTGTAAATTTAAATTTATATACTATAGATTCTTTGCAGCACACAGCTTAGAATGAAATAAAATTAACATCAAATGATTATCATAGTTTTTCTAGTCCTTTTGCCGGTTTTAATTTCAAATCCGATCCAATAAATATAATTTAAAAAATTTCTTCGCATGGCATCAAAAATTCGCAATTTAAATTTAATAAAAAACAACCAAATATATTTAGTCTTTATAATAAATATTAAATTTATATACTGCTATCAAGTCTGAACAATCGCTCGTGTACTTAAGGCTTTATTGATTTTGGTACTTCATTTTCGTAGGTCGTTCTCACAAGCTAAGAAAGATTTTCACGGTCTATAAATCCTTTATTCTCTTCCATCTCCTTTTTGGGTTCCTACTCGGTTGTTTGACGTTTGTCACAAGGAGTTCATGAGAAAACTCATGAAATAGCAACTTCAATAGAAAAAGTATCGTTTTATAATTTTTCGTATTAGTTTTTGCTTCTTTGGCAAAAATTCTTAGGGATGGTTCTAGTTTTAATCTATCAAGTAATATGAAACCATACCAAGAAAATGAAAATGGTCAAGACACTTTATGTTAAACTCAATTTATATTAAAAGCAATATTGCAGCATTGCAAAGATTCTGTAAATTCAAAGCCACATTTAACTTTTGCCTAAATTTTCTTTGTTTTTGTACAAAAATTTGGTAAATGAGCGGTTATTATCAAATAAACTAAAATTAATTAAAAACTAACAAAAAATACGTTGAGAACCATTTTACAGAATTGTAGCTCAATAAAAACTGCAGTGTATCTTTTCACCAGATGGTGAAATGATACACTGCACAAAAATACGAAAAATCTGAAATAAATCATTATTTCAGATTTTTCGTATTTTTGTGCCAAATATAAACAAAATATTCTTTAATTCTTAACGGTGAATTCGCAAAAATGACAGAAACCATATTAATATGGGCTTCATACAAAAATTAATTTCCTCTGATACAAAATTTCTGATGGCATATTATCACTCAATTTCTGCAGAAATGCGACAAAAATTTAACTAAATCAACATAAAAAATAAATAAATATATATTTCAAAATACTCCCAATAAATACGCACAAGCAAATATTTTTTTTCGGATCTTCAAACTAAAAAAAAATATTAACAATTTAACAAAATCGTTCACGCATTATTAAACAAATATTAAAATTAAATTTTTGAGTTACTAGATATTGGAAAAAAAAATCTGTTTCACTTTATCTCCTATACTTCACATTTCATTTTGTCATTTCACCCAATTGATAACAAGCTCTATTCTCTTCACCTGAAAGAATTTCGAAAGCTTGATGTGAAATCACATCATTATACAGGTGCGTGTTGATATAAAAATTTTGATATCAAGATATTTAATATACTCATGCTTACAAAATATATTTCTCAATCTATATACACTGGATTCTAATGTTGGTATGCTAGAGAAAATCAGAAAATCATAAAAAATGCTGAAAAGGAGAAAGCAATATGAATATTTTCCATGAATTGCTAATATTCCAAGATAATATTGTCTTTAGGATTTATTAAATAAAATACTCGAGCTTGAATGTTTTATATAAAATGTCGTTACATTCCGAAAAAATTCATGAGTTAGCGATAATTTGAAACATTAAATTTGTGGCATTCATTTTGTTAATAAAATTAAAAGTATTTTTTAGACCTTTTATTTATAGATAAAACGAAAATAAAATTCAGACAAGAACCTGGTAAAAGTAAAATAGACCTTAACATAACAAATATTAGTAGTACTTATACCCGCAAGTAGTACAAAAGTATTCAATCAATGCATATGATCTTAGGGAGGTAACGGGAACCCCGAGTACAGTACGCTTGAAAACTATGGTAATGTCTACAAATATAGATGACAGATTTTCAATAAAATCTGATCAGGTTTATGGAGTTACCTGCATAGTAATGTTTCCGAGACTCCCGAAGAGTCTCAGCGTGTGACGCCGCAGCAACTAGATCGTCTGGTACTAAATTATATGTAAATTATATTCATTGCTTGTCGGAGAGATACGTCATGACTCGCACTAAGTTTTGAAATCCATAGTATATATCCACCAGAAGATCTAGAATTGTGTCTTCGCGAAAAAAAATATTGTGATCGGCTTTCAGTACTATATACACACGCTCATGCGAGTGTGTATGAAGAAATATATAAACCTTTTTTTTATTTAACATCATAAACACGATCCAACTTTGTATTTAAAAGACTTCATTGTGGAAAGACTCGCCAAATACGAGCTACCGCTGGTGACGACTGACACACCTGTTCACGCACGAGGCACTCATGCATAATAAGTAAGGTTATTTGTATGATGTACTCTCTGTGGAAATAAAAATACATTTGCTTCCTGACTCCACTCATTTCTTACTGGTTTACAACCATACTAACCCAATAAGATGAAATATACTTTTTTTTTCATTTTGAAGTCCTAGCTCAATTATCATTTTTATAGAATAAATGGTAATTTAAAAACGCCTAAATGAATTTGCTTCCTTTATTCAATTACGTCTACTACCATCACAATTCATGTTTAAAAAAACATATTGTATGGAAATGAACATTTGTATTAAGAAAAATTAGGTTTGTTCTAATATCAGAAAATAAAAAGGTATTATATATCATAGTTAAGTGAATAGTCTGGTCTGTACTCAAGGATTAATCAAATAACAATTATATTTTAAGTCAATTTGGCGTTAATCTATGAATAAGTTGTACATTTTATCAATTTAGAAACCATTTGATACGATTTACTACGGATCTACTTTGCTTCAATGTTTGATAGCAAATTCAGTGCAAGATAATTTCGAGCACCAGGTGTTTGCTCGCAAAGGAATACTTCTCATTTAGGTCAATTTGTCAATTGCCAACATAGTTACACGGGATTATGTAAAACGTTTGCTGTGGATTCCTCAATTTTAAGCAAATAAACCATAAAGCAAATATGTCCCCGGCTACAATGCTTCCAGTGCAACCGAATATAGCCACCTAGAAATGTTTCACCTCTATAGTACATATTGGATCGACAGCGGGATTTCTCTGATCCGAGAGATGTTAAAACATCTGCGGTGATACCTCGTACTGTAATAATTATAGGTTTAAACCATGGGTATGCGTGCAACTTTGAAAAAGTATTACATATAATTATGTTTTGTATTTATTGATCGATAATTTAACATTATCGTAAAAATATATAAATTCTCCATGTTTTTCGTAGTATTCTTTAATTCAATCTTCTTCTTCATCAAGTGCCTCTACTCAAAGGAGGTTGGCGACCATTTTACTGAGCATATATTCATGTCGAACCAGTGTTCACGGTTTTCTAAGGGGAAAATAGTGTAGTGGGTCACCGGGTCTTTCTACACCGCAGTTTTATATTGGGAGGAAAAGTGTGAGTATTGCTGCTCCCCAATAGCATTATTATAAATCCTTTCCTTGCAAAGTTCTGGCGTTTAGATCTGATACTCCTTCTGAAACAATATCAAGAGCCACTCCACCTCGACAAGGTACTTCTAGAGCACATCCCTCCATAATCATTCCAAGTCCACTACTCCATTACCGATCCTATACACACGCTCAGGGTACAGAATGGCAGACATGCACAAGCAACAAAATGGGCAGAGCGGGGAGGTTTTTTTTTTATTTATTTTTTCAAAGAATTTTGTTCAGAATAAAACTCAAAACATTATAGTCTTTTTTAATTGAAAATATTAACAGCTGAAGCTCACTAACTTATAATTTTGCGGCTTGCGTAGTTTTCAATTTAAGTGCAATAATCAACATCGGCACCAACGAATGCCGTCGTTGGCAGTTGCTTGTTTTACTGTTTACAATAAAAACAAATCAATTATAATTATAAATGCCTCAAAACGTGTATTTGAGGCGATCTCAAATATTGTTTCATTTAAACGAAGAGATTTGTTGGATTACATAAAACAATTTCTCTTTGGTCAAATTATTATTTCTCGGGTTTCATCAGTACAAGGAAAGTTTAGAAACATGAGCATTATGGGGAAGAGGATGTGCAAACAAAGGTGATGCAGTATCTAGTCCTATACTGAAGTTGCTTTCAATGTTGTCGACTATTATGTTATCGGATTACATTTACAACAATGGGCTTGGAAATATTTCGCAGAAAACGTTTACAAACCTAATCTAGGATCGAAACTATATATTTTTTAATTTGAGTATTGGATATCAGCCATACGGAACAATTATATTCAGCGTCCCGCGGCACACACTTTTATTTCAAATTATCTCAAAAGACCAAGCGATGCACCAAAAACAATTACAAAAAAACTTAAGCAATCGGAGTGCTTTTAAATTAATAATTTTTTTTATTGATACAAAATGAATATTTAGGGTTCATTAGTTCCAACATCTTTAAAAACGAAACTCAAAATTCCATTGCATTACATCAAAAAACCGAACACGAAAAAACTAAAACAAAACTATTAACTTTTCACAGACAGATCGACATCATTAAAACTTCTGAGATGTGTTTGTTAAGTATATTTATTGATTTTAACTTTTATCTTTTATGAATATTTAAAAGCAGTAAAACATTTATTTATGACATTAAAACATATGATATCATTTAATATAACTAAAAATAAACATTAATAATGTTAGCTTGTATACAGTAGCAAACAATTATTTTTTTAAAGATATTTTTAATATAATCTAAAATAAAATATCTTAATATAACATTTTGATATTCAAAACTACTTTATTTTGTGAACTTATTAATTTAACTACAAATTTATTTTTCAAAATTTTTTTTTTTTTTAATAATCTGTTATTTACCAGTACCATTGGAATCAGCAACTATTCCTCACATCCCAAAATTGATAAAGCAATAAATATGACAATAAAGAATGCATAATTCCAAATTGTTTGTAATTTTCTCATTAAATTATTAATTGAAATGAAATTAATTAAACTCATGGACTGTTGTTACTCATTGATGTTATGCATGCACACAAAGCTCATTAGATCTACACGTATTTTATTAAATTTAACATTTATAATAGTTCGGAGTAAAAACAAGGGTTGTTTGGCTTTCATATACTTTTTTCACACGTATGAAATATTTAATTGATATTATACAAAAATAGCAATTTAAAAAAAAATACCAGAGTGCTCTAATATATGAAGTGTAAGTTTTTGTAATAAATTACTTAAAAACTAATTATGTAAATGAAAATTTGTGCGTGCGTGTAGAGTGACAACCACAAATGGAGTGTAATAATATTACATAAAATATGTTTTTATATTTTAAAAAATAATCGAAAACTATTGCGATTTTATCCAGCGTGTTTGAATGGTGGCGTAGAAAATATAAAAATCTGAATATAAACCTTGCACTTTATCATTGACGCGTTATAAACTCGTACCGATATCATTATAAATTGTTCAATTGAACTCAAAAACTTTTGCGATGCAGGTGGAGTGCCCCCCTGGCGAGAAGCCCTGCGCCGACATATATAAAATAAAATCTTAAATATCATAATGAATATTTTTGACAGATAGTACTTGGTGTCATTCATTTTAAAGGTTTTTTCACGTGTTAATTTTTATTTGTAACCGGTTTCGCCAATTCATGCCTACGTGAAAGCTTGGTGAAACCGGTCACCGGTAAACATTGATGTATGGAAAAATCACTCGAGCATTTTATTTGAAATATGATTATGAATTGTTCTGCTTTGCAGGCGGAGTGTCCCCCCGGCGACGAGGCCTGCGCCGAGCTGGCGTGCTGCCCGCGGCGGCCCGGCGCGCGCTGCACCCGCGGCGCCCACTGCGAGCGCGGCCTCACCTGCCGGTACCCGCGCCGCGGCGCCAGCACTGGCATCTGCCGAGGTACGCCCTTGCACTCCACCTCATAATCCACTCTTCTGGGTTGCGGGAGCGTATCCCTTAATCTTTTGCCTCCTTGAAAGCACATGTAAAAATAGAAAAAACATATATAATACATGGACAAAAAAAACTCTGCTACATGTCCTCCAAGGACTTTCTTCTCATCTGCCGGGGGGGAATTTCGCCTCCTCGGCGTTCCTTCTGGTCTCGTCATCTTGTGCTCCTGCCGCTGGGTAGCGGCAGGTCCAGAAGAAGACCCTGTTCTTTTTCGTTGCCCGTGTCCTCGCAGGAGACGTGCAGATTGGATCGGAGAAATGATCCGCACGTCACGTGGTGCCCTCCTTGAGCGGCAAACATCGGGCCTTTCCCTGGTCTTGGTGGTCTCGTGTCGTTGAGTGTCAGGGCCCAGAGATTGGCGTCGCTGATGGGCTCCTCTGTCGCGACTGTGTTTCCTCCTCCTCCTGGTTTTCGGTTCCTGCCGCTGGCGCAGCGGCAGGGACCCGGAGACGCTGTTCCGTGTTGTCCGAGTGCTCGCGGAAGACGTGCGGATGGGCGAAATCCAGACGCCTAGCGCTGTCCGCTCCGTAGTGCTCTCCTTGGGCGGCGCACGTCAGGCCTTTCTCTGGTCGTAGCGGCGGTCTCGTGCCTTCCGCTCCAGGCCCCAGCGATTTGCGTCGCTGGTGGGCTTCCTGTCGCGGTTGTATCCTTCTTCCTGGTCCTCGTTTCCTGTCACTGGAGCGCGACGGGTCCAGAAGACGCAGCTCTCGGTCGCCCGGGTGCTGGCGGTGGGCGCTCAGGCGAACCACGGACAGGCCCGGACGCCTCGCGCTGTCCGCTCCGAGGGGGCCCTCCTCGGGCGGCGCACGTCGGGCCTTTCTCGGGTCGGGGCAATCCGCCCGTGTTGCGCGACAGGCCCCAACAATTTGCATCGCTGGGGGGGCTCCCTGACGCGGCTGAGTCTCCATCCATAGAGGCGTTTTGAATGGAGAGCCCGGTTGCGTCTCAGGTTAGCAGCAGCAGAGCGGTTCAGTCGGGGATTATACGACCGTCTCGCCTGACTGCTCCCTGGGTGCACCGCGAGGAGGTCTGAGTCCGGCTTCGCACCTCATAACTGGTCTCACTCAAAACCACACCCATTAGACCACTGTCATCTTCAGCGCTGCAGCTCAGGTTAAGTCAATGAATGCAACTTCATGTGGCTTAACTTTGAGCAAGCATTTTTAAAACAAGACAATTAATGGTAAGCTGGAATTTCCTTGTAATCGAAAACGTGGAAAAAAATCATTTAATCTCTTGATTAACATAAATATAACAAGTAACCTAACACTTTAATTTATCAATAATCAATGCGCATCGCGTTTTACAGTAAAATTAATCAAAAAGCTGTACCGCTTTCAACAGTTTTACACAATAATTTATTATATACTATATTTTAAATACAAAAAGTTACACATGAACGAGAAACAGAAGAAGATATTTCAACAAAGCTCTCTTGAAAAGATAAATGATACGATAAAGGTAATAAAATATCTGACAAATAATAAGTTGATTGAGAGATTCTATATAAAATATGTTTTTGCGCTATATAATTAATCTGCGATTACCCGGCGGCAATTAGTATACAATACTAGTATAAGCAAAACGAATAGAGCTGCAGCCGCATCAGTCCAGATGAGCCAGGAACATCAGGGCGGGGAGTCACTGCAGCGGTCCCCACAACCCTGGAACTTCGCTGTCTGGGCCACATTCCTCGCACGACCACGTTACGAGTTGTCTCGCACGTTTTATTAGATAAATCTGTTCTTTTAAATCATTATTTTTATCGCACGTGTGTAATCCACCAGCTTTACTGTAATGACTCATAAAAAAGCGTATTAATATTAAAGTAATAAACGCTTGAGTAAAATTTAGTAATTTTCATTATAAATATGGATATATTGTCTATGCGAAATTAAAGTTTTAAATTGGTTTAATTAAGCATTCGTTAAGAACAATAATTTTTATAAAGGCTTTTAAAAAGAAGTGCTTTAAGATATCAAATATTTTTTTTATTATTATATTTAGAGAGTTTAACTGTGCTAAAGTGCAAAGCCCCTGAATTGCATTTTTGCTTCCACCCTCACCAGGGGTAGCTTCGTATTATTTACGACACAGAATAAAATCCCTTAGTCCCACGTGAAAAACTCCTTTGTCCCGACCGTTTTAAATGTTGAATCATTACAGCAATGTCACAGAGACAAAGTAGACGATTTTTTTTAAACGTTATATAAGTTTTTATACGTATATTTATGACGTACGATGCGAGGTTGTTATAACTGGTCAGAATAAAATTCAGTCCATTTGAATAGACTTAAACTCAAATATATATTATACGTGTTAAGCGTTTTCAATTTCATTAAGCCAGGTTATATTCTTATAACTGTTTATGTATATATATTAATTGCAGTTCAATAAAAAAATTGTTGGGGTTGTAATTTTTATTGAAAAATTGATGTTGAATTGAACATTTACTTTTTCTATGTAAATCAATCACCAAGTTCCTCTCCTCAGAAAAGGTCATGAACATTTGTCTGTTCAAGGTTTTCTTATGAAGGATAGTGTAGTGGATCCCCGATAATTATATAGATACATTTAATTAATAACTATAAAACAAATTAGAACTTTTGAAAGCAATGCGTACACTAACTTTGTTGGATCACTATGCTGCTAAACTTATTAAATATTAGTTTAGGCCTCAAAGGTGGCAACAAATAGCAAACTACTGTTATGAGAAAATACATTTGTTTGTATTTTGGTTTAAAAAACAATTACCCAAAACAGTGTATTTCATTATAGCTAACTTCTTTTGAATTGTTTATTTGAAGATTATAAGAGGTGAAATGTACCTGATTATAGTAGATACAAATTATAGTAGATACAAACAAATTATAGTAGATAGTCAAATAGGCGAGAATGCTTAAATTTCTAATATAAATTTTCGTAATAAAGAAAGAATTTTCAGTAAACTCGAGAGGGTGTGTTAGTAAATAGAAGTAACAAATGGGGTTGTCGAGGGCGCATGTCATTGCATTAAGTCAGCGCTGTACACCGTGGAGCGGTACATATGTCATCTGTAGATTTTTAACATTCCTTTTAGATTTGCTCCTCCAAACTTTTCTGCGCCGGCTTTTGAATGGCAGATAACCCGAGCTTCCCATTCAAGGGGATTCTTTGGAAAAAGTAAGTCGGAGTGTAATTCAAAAGATCAGAAGCAATATTTTAGTTTTTTCTGCTTAATTTATTTTTGATATAAGCATTTTTTATGCATAAGTCCAACTGTATTAAATTTTACCATTACTTTTCCATAATTATGAATTGATGTCTCACTATTCTAACAAATAACATTGACTATAAATCATTAGTCTTTCTTTATGTTGCTTAGTGGTATTCGCAAAGGCAAAGCATTTGATAAAAATATACCAGTTCAAATTATTTTAAAAGCAGTTTTTAGAATCACTTACACCATGGTCATTTTCATATACAGATTATAAAATATTTTTATGGCAGAAGTGTACCTTACGTTATTGCATTAAATATTTTATAAAAATAAATTCATGATATAATTGTTTCAGTTTACTGCACATCATAAACTATACTGAGCAACATATTATATATATTTTTTATAAATTATACTTTATTTCTCTCTCTAATCTATTCGTCGGGTTATAAGAAAAGATCATAACGTTCAAGAAACTGAAACCATTTTTCGCTTTTCTTCGCAACCGTCTTCTCACGAATGCATGATGAATCAGTTGGTGCATACAACATTTACAATTCTAAAGATTATTTATTATTGTGAATAAAAAGGTATTTTTCGAGATCAAAGGACCAAGCTTTTTTATATACAAAATAGCTCACGCTCATTTTAAACTCCAAAGTAATTTACAAATTCTTGTCCGTTTTAATTTTAATTCATTTATAAAATAGTTCATTTTTAATCTAGTAAGTTCTTTAAGAAGATATCCAATGAATACATGATATAACTATGTGGAAACGTTAGTTGGTTTTCGTTATGGAGGCGTACAGGCGGTCAGAAAACTACATGCTTAAAGTCATTGGCTGTAAAAATATTTAAACTTGTAAAAATGTAATATTCGAAACATATTAAACAGGATTTATTGTTTTTTTTTCTTATAATTTTATACAAGAAAGCATTTGGAAATATGATACTTATTCTTACTTTAGCTTATGCTTTCATAAGCACAATTTCAGTAAAACTTTTGTAACAATTAAGAAATAGTAATGTTGTTTATTCAATCCACGTTGCGAATTATTCGTGCGATAATGCAATGCTTACACAACACAAGTTAAATAACTCGGGTTTTCAGTGATGCTACATAGATTTGTAGGTTGTCTGAGTACTATTAATATATTGAATTAATTAATACAAATGTGCGCTGTGCTGCGCGTTTCCGCCCTGCCGGGTTCTCTATTCCGATTCTATCTTCTTTTCTGATGTAAATTTGTACAAGTCAGGTACTAAATAGCACCTGCTCTTCTATTGTTTCAACATCCAATCGGTATAGTTTAATAATTTTTCTTTGTTGAACAGATATTTATTAAAAAAAAATTAAAACCATTTTAAAGTAACGTGAATACATATTGTTCATTAATTATTACTAGTATAAATATAAATATATTTTTATAAAATTAACGAAATGGAATAGTACTCACCTTACTAATTGGTATGTATGTGTGTTGCTGTTTTTTTGTTTGTTAAATTTTATTTTGTTCTTATCCCAGAGATCGAGTCTCATACACATATTTTTTACTTTACTAAGTCAAAAAAAATCAATCGACACACAAACTCAAACTCTGGCAATCATTTGAAATAAAAATTTCTCAATAAAGTATTAATTTTCAAATAAGGTTAAATAAGAGCACGCTTTTACAAAATATACTTTTCTTTTGTTTCTCTTTTAAATTTTATTAAAATAACGAAGGTACCAGCAAATGCGTTAAAAATAAAATAAAGCACCCGTATTCCTCACAGTGGCTTTAAAACAATTCAATGGAAATATGCATCTGACAGGCATTTGGTTTTCGCCACACCTCACTTAGTATAGCTGTAAAATGGCTTTCCGAACACAAAGGCTTACATTGAACCAAATAAAATAGATGGAAAAAGTCGCTTACTCGCACGTTACTGTGAGTGCCTTGATGTTATTACTTTTTATAAAACATAAAATCATTTTTTATTAAAATAGACCGTTTTAATTTTTAGTGATTAGTGAATTAAAGCCCTTTAAAAAGTTCAATTCATATTCACAGCGCGTTAAATTACATTAAAAAAAACATTTCACTAGAGAGCCGACACAAAATATCTTCTGTTGGAACAATACTCCAAGATGCGCTCGCTTGAAACTGCGATGTTTTCTTCGGAAAGTTTTACATTGAGACTACCAAGATGCAAACTTGTTGAAAAGTATTGCCATTGCTTTGTTGAGAGCAATGCCATGGCAACATCGGCAGTGCACGAGCCCGCACAATGTAGACTTCAACTCCACTGATGATGTGAATTCTCACAATTGGTAGTCTGGAATCACCGTCAAGCTGGCACTATTTTACTTTGATCGATCGATGATTGATCTTAAATTTTGCATAGTAACATAATTTAAATCTCGTTTTTGAGAAAATCAGGGTTTTCCAAGTGTGAATAATGTATTCGATGCACTATAAAACCTGCACAATACAATATTTATAATTATTGGTAGTAATAAAAATTTATCCATTTTTATTTACTTGATTATTATTTGATTGCTGACTTGAAAATCTCTATGCGCCTTAATTTTTTTAATGGCCGAATATATTATAAGCGTATCATAACAAATTTATTTGATCTAATAAATTGTGTGATGGTATAATGATTAGCTGTTGATGGATAAGAGCGCTAAGAGACCTTTGTGACCAAAATAGTCAGAAGAACACATAGCCTTTGATCCGTAGACGACCCTTTTTAACCCACTTATGAAGATACTACGATAGGCGGCACTCTAAGAAGATATTTATACTATTATTTTTAACAATGTTAGCTTCAATTCATGAGAAATTGTTAGGTATAAAATATACTAACTATTATATACTTATCCTTTGAGAACAACCTGTCCAAACTAAATAATTAGACTATTTAGTAATAATTATTTTAAAATTCATGCAAAGCTATGTAAGTAAGAACATAAATAATCATTATATTTTAAAAAGTTTCATATTTATTTATGTTTTGCATAAATCAGTCAATAAAATCGTCCGAAGTTTGTTTTTTTTATTCGTTATATTGATTTAGCATTAAATATCAAAAAAAAAAATTCATCATGTTATAATTATTGTTACTAACTTGTGATGTGGAACTATTGATAGAGCATTCTTGCAAAAAGTTCAAGGCAGTAGCTTTATTTTGTAATGTTGGCCTGACTTTAATGTGCATTGTAAACAAACCGTTTGAATACATCACAAAAAATATAGTATTGATGATAGACACGTTCACATGTAGATTTAACGAAATAAGTTATAGTAAATAAAGTTAAATAAGTTTAAATAAATTAATTTTAAATAAGTTTGAATGGTTCACAAAACGTGTCTAGACTTGTTTTTTTTGTTATAATTAAGGAATAATGATATTATATTAATTAATATATACAATATGTTTCACAGTATCTTTATATTTTGAAAAATTAGTTTACATTTCATATATTCAAAACTAATTTAAAAAAATATATATTAGTAATATGGAACATTTATTCATAGATCTATTTAAAATTTTGGTGTGATGCCAACACCGTTGAATAGAGAATAAAAAGTGCTGAACATCGCTTATTCATAGTGTTAAAACTCTAGTTTTTATTTTACTGAGGTTGTAAGGACTAGTTGTACTTGTTAGAAAAATAGTTTGAGTTAGATAAATTTTCCTTTAAAAATAAATGGAAGAATTTTCTATGCACAGCCCAACGAATTGGTTGTTTAAAACTGAGTTGTGATTCTTGCTGGAGTGATTTAATTTGAACAGAATTTTGTATCATATATTATGATATCTATATTTGTATCTAATATAACTTCGTCATAGTTTTATATTATCTATTTACAAGACTTTAAATTTTAAAAAATTAAGTATACTATCTGATCTTTAATTCATTTAACATAGAAAAAAAAATAGAATCAACTTTCGTATGTTCTCATTATCGATAGCTCAAATCAATCTATGCCAGTGTAAAAGCGTTATGGATAAACCGATAAACGATAATTTGATTATATTTTTAAATATTCTAATACTTATCAGTATGGAAAATTTTATTTATACTATGTTCACTGTAAATCTAACAATTGTAAATTTGGTTTTATTTTAATAATGCTCCAATTGCATGTCAAAGTCTGGTCTGGTGTCTTGCGTGGGAGCAAAAAGCGCGGGGCACTCCTATCCGAAGATCATAATTTATCGCTGACGCTAGAAACTAGAGTTGATTCATTCAAATACAAGTGGATTTTTATATTGTATTCACATACGATTAAATTAAATTTACTGATTTTGGAATCATTATACAATTAATGACATATTGCTAATGTACGAGTATATTATTATTAATAGTTTTGCGCGTAATGATACATTAAAGAACAAGCAATATATTAAAAGATTTTGCCGTGGTTTCTGTCACAGCTACTTTTGTTTCATATCAATTATTGGTGAGAAAATTACCAATTTCTTCTTATGACAATTCAAATTATAATGCTCTTATTTTTATAAAAAACAAAACTCAAGCACTTTTTAATTCCCAAAACCATTCACGTGTGCTTTGAAGTATTCAGAATGCTTAAAAGTTTGTGCAAAAGCTCAATTTCAATTAATGTTTAAAAATACTGCCGATACAAGCAGCCCTCAAGTTGATCGACTCGGAAAACTCCAAATTCTGTGCCCATGTATTCCAATGCCTGCCCGTATATCAGTTACGTAATGTAGGAAGAATGTTCACGTTTTAAAAATACCTTGTACGATAGATCGAAATAACAACATTTGATATTCGCGGTGTACAACTTTTAACGAGGCTTATTTCGAATAGGAAAGCTTTCTACATTTTCTGGTGCAGCCAAGACGAGAAAAGGGAACTTGTAAATGGAGCTATGCAGAAAAACTTCTCGATAGTTTTTGTTCGGTTTACTTTTAGCGGAATTTCGAGTTTAACTGAATATTTCATGCGAACTTTTGTTTTTTTCTTGTAAAACGACTTAGCTGTCAACATTTTTCTTAGCGTCAGTATGCTAATACCTTTTTTTTAAAAGGCTCGGTGTTTTGTGTAATCGCTTAAGTCGTGCTGCTAAGTGTATAATTAATGTAAAATGAAGTCAATGCTTTGTACGTAAGCGTGGACGGAGCGGGTCCGAGACTCGCAACCGAGTGTCTGGACTGAAGTAGAAAAGCTCCTTCTCACGTGTAAATAAAAAATTGCATAATTCTTAAATGTCAAACATATTATGTTTTACTCACAGATCATTAAATAAAATTAAATAATACCTAAGAGAAATAAAACTCAAATTCAATAAAATATAATTTTTTTATATCTACTAGATGTTTTATAAAGAAAATATTATGCGAAAATAATTAAAAAATATGACTTATATTATACAATAAGCAACGACTATCTCTGTGCTATCGTTGCATAATAAGTATTAAATTAACATGAAATATATATAAAATATCGACTTTACCGTTGCTAGTCGAAACATATAATCCTAAAATAGAATACGCCGTATAAAGGGTTCACAGATTATCTTTTCTGCGGTAGCTATACATTATGTATTAGATATTTTAATTACTTTAATATTTGACCAGGCAAGTAATTGAAAATTGGAAAATTCCTTGAAATATATATAAATAAATTATCTTTAAATATTTATCAGATTATTTCTTGTATTCATTGAACAAATGTATAATATATTTATGTATTTAGAATATTATTACCTAATTTTTCTTTTGTCATAATAGTGTGTTTTTTTTCACGGCACATAATATTTTATAAAACATAAATAATTTATATTCCGTTTATTAGGATTTTCAGGATTTTACTCGAAATAAATACAGTGTACCGTTAAAATAATATAATCCTAGACTGTATATCTGAAAGCTTTTAAGACAACAGTTTTTTTTCGTTCTTTTTCAGTTTTCCATTAAAACGACCACTAAACAGATGTTTTACGCATACATTAAAACACTGCAGTTTATCATAGATTTAACATTTTTTAAATATTATTAAATCCTTTTCCATCGCATATTCCACTTTTGTTTTACGTTTTATTATGTGTATTAAACGCGTATTTTTTTTGTAACTTTTTGACAATTTGATAGAGCAATATTTTTATTCGGAAGCTATTTAATCGGTTTTTGTAGAATAATATCGATTTTGTTATAAACCCATAAAATTCGTTTTGCACCAACAGTAAAAAACGGTACGAAAGCGTCTCGTCATCGTGTCAGATTACTTATAGTACACGCTTAGTGATTATATTCGTAGATTGTTCGATATTAATATACTTTTTATTGATGTCAATAATATATTATGCAAAAATCTGTGTAGGTTTCGGAGAGCTTTTTCAATTGCTTGCGTACACACCACTTCAGACAATAACATACTTGTTGATTTAATAGCTCATATAAATAAATGTTAAGGTTAATTTTTCTAGATTTTAAATTATGTGGCCACTACAAATACTTACATAATATTACGAAATTCAAAAGACAGAAAACGGATGCGTAGTGCATAATTTCTCTTTGGTGAGTAATGACGATACAATGGTGCATGTGCTTGAAAGCTTCGGTCTCCACAACGGTATTATACTAACAGTATCACGAGCGGTGGTCTATTCTGTTTACACACAGTATGCTGAAACTTGGCCGGCTTACGGGAGAGGAATCTCGAAATTGATTTAATTCGAATGCCACGGCAGCCCGCAGACAAAAGCAGTGAAATAGCACGTCTACTCGAATACCCGCAGGATGACTCAAAGGTTTAGTACTCACTCTACGCAATATTTATAATTTTGTAATATCAAACTTGAAATACTACGCATGCTGAATATATATTTTTTTTAATTTAACTATAATCATGCTAATAGAAATGGGTGTTGTATTAATTTTATCTAACATATTTAAAAATTAATTCATAAATTATATGTATATATTCTAAAAAATATTTTCTTAATTAGGCTAATTTTTAGTTCAAATAAACGTTTTTTAACCTGGTACCATGCCTAAATAAAAAAAAAACATCTTAGCCATTACGTTACGAATGTATATTTGATAATGTTCTTACGGTAACGGGAGTTCCATTTCAAAGCAGTAACACACTAACTGCCCTAACCGAGCCGCGTCTTCGAATCTTTTCCACGTGAGTATCGACAATAAAGCGCGCTGGTGCCTTCGATAAGAGGCCCTGATTGTCGCAGAAGAGGCAGTGGCGATAGCGGGATAGCGGGATAGCGGGAACGGTCGGATGGCTGGCGGCGATATCGAGTGCCGGAGGGGCTCCGGGCGTGCTGGGTCAGGAGCGCCGCCAAACCAAGCCTACCTGAGCACACTAATACCAAAAATACCCCATGACATTTCGATGCATTACATACATATAATATTTATCACGTTCAATGGACATGTAAAAAAATTAAAAACATGTACAATAGTTTAAACGTATATTGCATTATGACACAGCAGTATCTAACTAAAAGCTTGAACGCATATTTATTTTAATGAGAAATTTTAATACGTGTTAGAAATTATTTTTTTGAACCTAAAATAGCGAGAAAACGTTTTCTTTTAACTTCATAATAAACAAAATTATAAAACGGAACTATAAAATAATTACTTACTTAATAAATAAATAACTTGCCCATTCAATTGATATCTACAACTTTCACTTACAACTTTCGCATTTACAAATAGAACTATTTTGAGTTTTTGTGATTTATTAATGTAATATAAAATGAAATGTTTATTTTATGTATGCTGATTTAAAAAAAATACAAATAATGACTCAAAGGTTTTTCAAAAGAAAGCCACTGAAAATACAAAGCTTTTGGTCTCACAAGACTAGTTCAAGTTGTTAGCGGTTGAAAAGAGAATCGAAATCTTTCCATTTACAGAAGAAAGCCAGTATTTTTCTATCGGAGTACCCCATGTGAAATGTAACACCCACGTGTGACTCGACGCTGAAGATCGACTGCTCGCATATGCAGTGCATGCTCGTGTTCACTAAGCAAGTCGAAACCATGGGGGTGCAAGTGCAGGTAGATACAGCGCAGCAGTAAATCCTTGGGAATCCACACTTTCAACCTGTTTTCTTGTGTGGTTCTTTACACATGCGTGCTTCACTTTACTTGTTTTAACTGATACAGTTTGATAGTGATCGCGAAGACTGTGTTTGTATCGTAAGCGCACTTTCTTACTTTTTAATTTCACTGCCAGTATGAACGATATGCAGATTAAGAGACAGTGGTTAAACCGATTAATTCCCTTATTGTGTAATACGCAACCCAATAGTTTTCTGGTAGAAATACCAAATATTCAAAACTTTCATACTTCCGGACAGGAAGGTGTGCAAACAAACCTGAGTATTAGGTGGGGCGTGTGCCGCACGAGACCAACCAGTAGCGCGGAGAGTACTCGTGAACACTATTATCCACCCGCAAGTAATAGTTTGCCCAGCCTGTGCAGCAAATAAATAATACATTTATAGTATATACCTTTCATTTAAATAATACAACAGATCCTGGAAACCATTTAATATTTTATCTTATACTTCAATATCTCGGACAACATCTAAAACCAAAATTGAAAATTGCCTTTTGTGGTTCAGGTGCTTTTTTACGCTTCACTTCCTATTTTAATATTAAAATTTCTTAAAAACGTAAGAGGTTATGTAACGATTTAAGTATTTTTTTATTTCGATTGTTGCAGTTTTGATGCTCAATTGACATAGAAAAATAGCTTTATGATTTGACAATACCACTCTTATGACACCGAGATCGTGATTGAAATTATTTCTTAAACATAAATCATATATTATTTAAGGAAACAAATTATGTAAATCAATTTATAATTCAACAAAATTAATTTACAGGTTAATTCGTAAATGTTCTCTGTAGAAATAAGCTGATGATTTTTTTATGATAGAACCGGACCAATTCTTTTTCAACTTTAATTTTATCCCCAATATTAGCGAAATTTCACCCATACTGCCTAAAGCTGCGTTTAAGCCATAGCACTTTTATTTTTTCATGATTTGAGTTATTTAAATTTTTAAGTTCTCTAATACTTTTTTGTGTCCAAAAAAATTTGAAGAAAAAAAATTTCAAAAATTCATTACATACTTAAAATTGCTTTTAATTATAAATTTCGAGAGATATTTTGTAGTGTCTTCAAAATGTATGGTACTCAAACACTACCTCATTGCTCCCTGTGTAATTCGAGCTCTGTGTCCTGGAGTCGCGCGTTCCTTGTAAGCCCCATGAACAAACCAACATCGTCGACGTGAATATATATTTCATACAAAGCAAACAGTTCCTGAACTGCATCTAAAATGGTGTAGTATTTGTTTTGAAAAAAACTAACCTCCAATTAACCACGAACATAGACATACGTGCTAGTTAGTAATATTTTATTTCATAATCTATAGGTTCTATTTTGATTTCACTCCAACAAATCGATAGTATTTCTACTTAAGTACAATGAAGCTTTATGCTAAAAAAATTATTTATAAATAAAGTTATGTAACATCCTAATGATAAATAAATTTTACCCTTAAATATATTTAATCGGTGTGTCAATTTTCGTCTTTCAACATTTGTCATACTATTCTTTCTTCTTTTACATTGCAATAGATGTGCATAGTAATTTTATTTTATTTTTTCAAATACAAATTATTCCATTTGGCGTGATGCATTTCGTAATAATACCGAATTTTTTTTTAAATTATAATATAATTGAGTAAAGTTTAAAATCAGTAACCAATATTGAAGCTTACACTATAATAAAATTCTTTCCTCGTGCCCGCAGTGACAAAATCTCTTCGAAGCGCTGTGCAGTTGATTTTTAGAAAACACTTTAAATCTTGGTAAACTGCTAAGGGGACGTGTTTCTTAAAGCGCTGTGGAATCTGAACTGTTTATTCACTTACTGGGTCCCCGCTGGCGGAGACGTCCCGGAGACTCCCCATGATTGAGTTAGGCCTCGCAAGAGGTGCGGGCGGGGCGTCCGAGCTCTGCCGCCGGCGGCCGGACGCAGCCCTTCTCCGCTCACCGACCCCAACGCGCCACCCCCGACATGCACCTGAAAATCACCTTCATTTTGAAAAGAACGCAAAAATGTTTTCAAAATAAAACCGCTTTATAATAAAAAAGTCCAAGAGAGTATTGTGGATAAAGACTAATCGGACTAATTGAGTTTATTCAAAGTTGAATGAAAACGTGATTTTTAAAGCGATGTAATCGTCATACTGTGTTTTTACTTTGTTTATTTTATAATATGTTAAGTTCATCTCATAAATCGCATTCAGCATAACTTTTTTTTAAACACAACCCAATTTTTAAATAGATCATTATATTTAAAAATTTCCTCTTTCCAAAATATGCAAAATGTCTTAACCCTTAAATGCATATTGACGTAAAACTGCAACGTACCACTAAGACGGCTCCCAAATCATCAATATGAGCGCAACGCCTACTGTTATAGAATTACTACTATCAGGATAATATTTTTTATCGAGTGGCAACACTTTTTTTCTTTCGCGTCTGTCAAATGCCAGCTTGACATTCACAAAGCATTGACTGTGGGAAATTTGTAGCAGGTGAAAATTGGAATAGGTCAGAACAAATCATGCATTTAAATGTTAAAATTAAAAATGCCTATAGTGTAAAAGTGCATGTAGCTTACCTCCTTAGTATACAACTTGTGGCTTTTTTTAACAGGGTTGAAGTCAAAATTCAGAGTTCTTAAAATATTTTCTTGATGTAAGACGACCTCTGCAAGTGCCTTATGTATGTATATTGACCCAGTGTTCATAATTTTCTCATGTAGAATACAGTAGAAGGTCTCTAGATTCTTTTACACCACACCTTATATTTGATGGAAAGGTCTGCGTATTGCTGCTACCCACTAGTATTATTTTCCTTACAAAGCTCTAGAATTTAGATCTGATATTCCTTCTCCAACAGACTACAGAAACAATAGCAAGAGCTCTCTCCCCCCCGTTCCCCCCACATCCCACCACAATCATTTTAAGTCTACTACTTCATTATCAGTCATTTACATACGCTTAGAGCACCAAATGGCAGCCATGCACAAGTAACAGAATAGGAATAACAGAGAGAAAGGGAATTACAACCCAATATACAGTAAATAACAAATGAAACTGGGCAATATTAAATAAAATGTTTTTACAATTATTAAGCTTTTTCTATTTAAATTGATTATTTTTTTAGTCTTAATAATACATTCACCTTAGTTGAGTAGGATTTGCGATACATGTGTAGTTAGTTATACAGATTTAAGAAAAACTTTTATAGAACTTTTAATTTTCTTGAAACATGAAAAACAGTAACATCAAACATTCCAGATTAAATAAAACATGGGTTTACATGTAAATCGTAGACCATTCTTTCTTAACGGTTTTGTACAAGTATACTTATTTATTGCCGAAGAGAATATAATAAAAAAGATTAGATTCAGTTAATGTAATAGTGGGTTGCTTGCTCGGCATTTATGCATTCCCCGAATGCTCCGTCGTGCCGCCAACCACCAATTATCGGAAAATTACGTTCTGCGGGTCTCGCCACTTCTTACAAAGTTTATTGATTCTATTATAATTGTCTAGCTGCAAGCTTCATACTATTGCGGGGATTTACGAAGAAACGGGTCCATGTCGCTTTCCGTGTTTCGTGCAAACCACAATCCTCTGAACCGAGTCCTCCTGCTCTTGTTCTCGCAAGCAATGATAATTATTGAGAAATTATTAATAACTCCATATATTTAGCTCATGCAGGTTTGTCATGTATATAACTTTATGGTGACCGATTCTATTTTTAGAATTTTTTTGTAAACGCTGTAATATTGTAACGCTGATATAGTGTATCTCAGAAATAATTTAGAAGGTTTGTCTCATTATTTTATGTAAGAAATTTAATATTATTTACTCTAATGCTCTATTTATAACTATATTACAAATCAATTAATAGTTTTTTATAAACAATTAGTTTGAAACACATATTAGTAGTGTTTGGCTTGTAGCTTTACAAATATTTTTAATTTATCATAGTCTACTGTTGTTAGGCTGTTTCCAAGGGGGTAGCTGCCAAATTTTGAACCTACTATGTGGTTTCGAATGAAAGCTAGGCATTTTATATATCGGATCGATAAGTTTTGTTAGTTATTGTCTCAAGTTGAACTGTATACACCACACTTCTGTTGGTCATCCACTTCATTCTTTCAGTTTAAAGAAAGTGTCGCAAAACAATATCTCTACATTTTAATTTATAAAAATGTGTAGTTAAAGGAAACCCATATATAATAAACTCGAAATATTTCTAAAAAATAAAATAATCATTCCTATTTCTTTTGGTGAATATAGTTTCAGAAAGAGTAATTTTGTATTATTATAATATTATAGGTGTGTTTATCAAACCAAAAATCGTTTTGGTAGTAACTACAATTAATCTTAATATTATCTCACCGCTTCTTTTACTGAAACTTGGAGTTTTCTCAACTTCCTACTCGTGCAACTACGAGCACTACTTTGGAAGGTTTTCAGCAAATTATTTGTATTTCTTTATTTCTGTGAGTATAACCATTTTCCTGGAGTGCCTTTATTGAGTGAACTTTCGAGTACGTTAAGATCGCCGATCTCATCTCCTGGATTGTTTCTAGGAGAGTCTTTTTCTTTTGATTTCGTTCTTTGGATACAAAAATCCTTTGTTTGACGCGTTCAACAATGCCAAAAAAATATTAATTAAAAGGAATCACTCCAGAATTCCATTTCTTGTAAGGATAATTTTTTTTTTTTAATATTACACATAAACCTCTGCAATAAATAAAAAATATTTAATATTTATTTTGATGTTCAAAAAAATATAAGTTTATATTATAAGAACTAAAGACTTAATTAATAAATATTTAAAAAATATTGTATCGAATTTTTTATCTACTCATATTGTACAATTTTTTATGCTTCAAAAATCACTTTTTATGGTGGCTTTTCATATCCATCAAAGCCGGTGCCGTTTTTTTTTAATAACCGTTTCCGAATTGATGCCGTTGTCCATTAGAAATTCGACTGATTTAAATTTAATATATATTGTGAGTTTTCCACGTGTATAAAAGAATATAAATAAAAGTTCTGTGCGTTTTAAATTTTGCATTTTTCAGTGCAATTACATATACAGAAAATGATCTTTTAATTTTCGAAAAAGTGTCTATTAAATATCACTTCACCTCTTTTAGTTTTATCGTTGATAGCCATTCGCAAGAATAGACTGTCTCAGTTTAATTAGATTTGTCTAATGTTAATGTATGATTTTCTTTGTTTTATTTTTTTAATGTACATAAGGTCTATAAACATCAGCGGTAAAATAATATATGGATAAACATACACTAAAAATTTAATTATTTATTTGTATTAACAAATAGAAATAACTGCTGTAAATAATTTGTTATTAATTCAATTTAGAAAATAATTTAATATTTAAGAGAACGAGCACTCTTGCCTTGAACCACGTGCTTAATTAGTAGTCAATATTTAAAAGTTATAATTATTTCTAAAAATCAGTAGTGCGTATTTAAAAAAAACCTATATTTATTATTCTCTCTTTCATTTAATTACTTTGTATATTATTTCTTAACTGTTCTAACAGCCATAGAGTTTTCCTTTATCAATGAAAGTGATTAATATTTTTCAGATAAAAATTTTTGGAAAGCGTGATGTGAAATTAAATTCAATTAAGAATCCATTAATTAACACTCCCTTGGATGACTAGTGTATTTTGCATAAAAAGTAGCAGGTGTGAGTTGAAGTAAAAAAAGCCCTTTTCTAACAAAAACATACCTACAAAAATACTAATTTCAACGCTATACAAAAAGGACCGCTTAATATGGCTTGTGCTCTTGCGAACATTTAAGATCTGTCCGGAAAACAGCTAACGATCCTGCAACATCGGTCTGCCGGACCAAGTCTCTCCTCTATGGTCTTAAAGTTTGAATAGGCTGGTTTATTTTTGGTATGGCATCCCCCTGGTAAGTTTACACATGTTAGGGTCATTCTAGTATCAGAACTCTACCGTCTTTCATTGACACAGAACAAATAAAGACCCATTTAAAAATTCATGTCATACTAGCGAATGAAATTTTATAAATAATTAATAAATGAAAATGAATCACTTTTAATTGTAATTCTTTAATGTTTCTCATTATTGAATGTTAAGTTTAAAATAGTTCTAAATTGATTTACAAAAAAAGTTTAACATACCATTTTAAGAGCTATATTAAAAATATTTTAAATTTTTTATGAAAATTCACAAAGCACACGTCAAGCACTTAACAAGGCATTTACAGTAGTAACACATGATATTTTTTTTTTGCATTAAGCGATTTATGATATCAAAACGTGTATAAAGACATTATTGCGATTGTTTCAGTCTTTTTATCTCCCGGCTATAGAATGAACGTATAAATATATATACCTACCAGATTAAATTAATACTTTGATTTCACTAAGCAAGTGTGTGGGAATCGATCTCTCTGCGTGTAATTGTTCAAAGCCTCCGGAAAGATGTGTCGCTCTAGATTAAGAACGCTAAATTATCTACAATGAACTAGTTAGAACTTAGTTGGACTTTGTTTATCAACAGCCCGAGTCTGAGGGGAGACGGAGGTATGGTCGAGCAAGTTAGCGCCGGAGGAAGTTCCTCGGTCCTTCGATAGAAGAAGCCCCGGGCCTTGTCGAAGAATCTAGAAATGTGTTCTCTAATTAGTACGGCACTTCACCAGACCGCCAACTATCCGCGCTATACTCGAACAAATATTTCTGGGGGACGCTATTCAAAAATTATCCGTTTGATTTTAATCTGATAAAACCTAGCGTATTATTCAGAATCGCGGATTTTCAATAGTTGAATGATTCGATTAAATAACGAACAGCGTGAACTTGAGCACTAATGTGAACTTTATAAAAATCCGCTTATAATTAAAATCAATTTCCACAAACAAATGTCGTCATTTTTACATGTGATAAAAATACTAAAAAATGTGAACATGAAAATTTTTTTTAGGTATTTTTTCGAAGACTAAAGTCACAATGTTTAAATATCAATTTTTTTAAATGGGTTATTTTTTAAACTTGTTTGGTAATGCTAATTTTTTTATTTTAATCGCATGAGGTTTTAACCAGTTCGGTTCCGTGGACGCTTTAATCATCAAGTATTTAAGAATTAAGGATGATTCAATTAAGTACTTCTTAAAACTGCCTACTCAACTTTTCTAATATTATATTTTATATTATATTTATATTTATCAATGATATGTAGAAATATTATCTAAAATATTTATACATAAATACATACTTTCAAATCTATTTTTATAATTCTAGCTTGCAGCATATATTTCCGAGACCACAATAAATCTCACATTTGCGAAATATTTTATTTCTAATTCAGTTATGATTAGAATTTAAAAAAATCTAGTTTTTAAGACATATTTATATTGTGTAGTTGCTTTAACTTCATACGACCGTAAAATGGTATGTTCAATGAATTCCACGCCAATCAATTGTATAAAAATTGAATCCGGACTTCCTTTGCATACACCTAACACATATAAGGTCAGTAAATAGAATTGAAAATAACATTTTATGTATTTGATGCCTCTGCCAATATCATAAGCTGCACACCACTTACAATTATCATACATTGCCTACAGTAAAATAACTTACTCAAAAACAAAACGTCTATTATTTCAGTGTATTTGCAAATGAAATGATTAATTTCACGCGAAAACTCTTTTACTATAAACATATTTTAAATAAGCACAAAATATTTTTTTTTTATTTTCAACATTGGTAATTAAACACATTTCATTATTAATAAATACGTAATACAAAATTTTTTATTGATTAAATTATTAGAATATTTTAATTTATATAATTCATTAATTATCTATCACGTATCGCCTATTTTTTTAAATTGTGTTTTATAAGATCTACTTTTTCAGTATACGCTATAGTTTGCATGAAGCATTCATTTCAACGTTCTTTATTTACCTATTATCGTGCCGAAGAAAAATCCCTCTGTATTTAAAGGGTATCTGAATGCAATTTTGTTGAAGCTTTTTCACAAACGAAGTCTGCACATTTTTTAAATTTTTTCAGGAATATAACCAGAAAACTCATGTCTATTTTTATGAAATACTATAAAATAACAAGCATAATAAGTCTTACGGATAGGGGATTACAATTTTGTCTTTATTTCAAGGCAGAAGATTTTTCAGAAATCTGAATGACGAAAGCTCTAATAAACAAAAATGATCATTATCTCTTAACTTATTTAGATAATCATACTTTTTGTTAGAATGTAAACTATGCTTTCGTGAATTAGATAATTAAAAAAGGCATTTTATTCCTTCGAACAAAATATAACATATAAAAATAGAATATACAACATAAATAAAACCATGTGCATAGTACATATTTATTTATATAAAAATTATTTAAATAGCAGAACCACAGTAGAAAACTATAATGCAAAATAAACTTTAAACTGGAAACAATGTCACTTCATATTAAATATTATCAATTCCACACCCCGACTTTACTGTTCACCTATCTCTTATAGACAGGCCAATAACATTGTAAGAATCTTCCTCCCCAGAGCCTCCATTAAAAGGGATGTCAACGTGGTAGTCTTACCTGCATGGTGCACAAAGATGAAGTTTGAAGGGTTCGGCCATGCGGAGGCGAGGGTGGCGTACGAGGCCGCAGACACGGACCTAGGCTTGATATGCGGCGTCCCTGGAGAGATGTGACGTCAGTCGGGTGAATAAAGCCGCGTCCCCACTACCCGCACAACCCAACTGTAGTCATCGCCTGGATACTATTATTATACTAGAAATGTAGCCCGTCATAAAATGACGTATTCGATGAACGATGCAATAGTGTTTGAACATATGTTTGGCTGACAATTAGATGAATATTTTGTACACATATTTTTTTAATAAGCGGATATTAATTTTGAAACCAAAGCCATTCTAGGAAATATCACATTTCGTGTCACAAACATCGAATCACTTTCACTGCACTGTTCTTTATTAGATGCAGTCTTTAACACGTTCAATTGTGCTATTCTTTTTTAATTACGTTTGCTGTGCTTAGACGGTGTTATTTTTTTTAGGAGGCATTTTAAGTTATTAATGATGCGATTAATAATTTCTAACGCAACTAAAAAATAAAATTGGTACTTGGTGTCAAGCTGACATAAACTGGAAATTTCTTAGAAGCATCATATTTTGTTTTTTTGTAAAAATTCTAAATTTGAAATTCTCGCTGTGAACAACAGAATCATATAATTCGTACATAAAGCATATTTGATAGTTTTATTTAATTAGTTTATGAATAAAAATATTATCCTATCGTCTTGAAATTCGGCACATAACTACGTAAAATCTCACTGAACTTGCGTGCAAAAAATCAGCGTTGTATCTTTAAAGATATTCTATAGTGAACCCAAAAGTGAAACATACACACATACACCCACCCACACACAATGGCTATTATTATAGTAGATAGCCATATGCTGTCGCCTATATGAAAAATTAATGATATTTAAAATTTGATATTGAACAAAGCTAACCATATAATTATATAAACATCTATCAATAATAAGGCATTTGTCAAAACAACCCCTGTTTTTCTCAAGTGTGATTTAAGTTTAAAAGCATTTTTTTGTGGATGAGTAAAATTTTTAATATACTATTGGAAATAACCATACAGTTGACGAAATTAATAAATGAATCAACATGAATATTAAAAAATGTTTGATAACTCATCAGGCTATTTAAGTCAGGATTGGAGAGGGGCCGATTAGTTAGAGAAATCAGAGCAGCGCGCTCGGGGAGGCGGCTCTCTCAGCTCTGAACATTCCGGGCGAGAGACGAGGGACGGTCGGACCTCTCGCCCTGCGGCGTCTCAGATGGATGCACGACATTCATCATCCCAGCGAAGTTGCTGTGCGCTCGTATATCACAGCCCCGCTGGATGGAAAGACAAATTCCGGGCTTATTCCGGCGCGTCGTGTGCAACTATCTCGAGCCTATCTAATACATACATATATTATTAAATTAATAACAATTTTTTGGTTAAAAACATTACCATCATTTGCCAATGAAATCACTATTAACAAGCATTGCTTCATTTTCTAAAACTGTATCATTCGCTCGTTATAAACAGTTTAAGAAGACTCATTCTGCCTGAAGATATCAATCGAGCATGTCGGCTAGGTTTAAATAAAAATAAGTTGTAATAACACTGAATACTTTCTAACAAAAATATTATTTCTGAATCAAATCAAATAGAGCTTTTGGTGAAATATTAAACGCCAAATTGACTTGTTATTAAGAAGGAGAACCCGTGGCCTGGTCTGTTTCATACAGCCGGGACAAATGACGCGGAGCGCCACCCGACAGTGTCTCCGGGGGTTGAAAAAATTGCCTTCGACCGCCGGCCCCGCTCCTCGGGGCGGGTCATTTCACACCCCAGCCCGTCCGACTTTTCTTTGTGAAACTTTTGACAATACACCGAGAAAATGCATTACTCAGGTTAATGCCTGTATTGCATGGGGTCTTATTATATATCATTAAAATAGGAGATGGTGAGATACAGATGAAATCCTACCTTGCGATAAATATTTATTTAGAAATAATCATATTAATGATTTTTTTGTGAAGACCGTCTCTTAGGAAGTACGATTTTGCCTATACAGGTTTGATTGCTGATAACGATTAAGTACATTTTTTCAAATATTGAAAATTAATTAAAGAAACTCTTAGAAAAATATCATCGTGATTTGTGTGGCATTTGAACCCATATTCCCCAAGCTTACATTGCCGGTTCATTATCAATTATACCAACGAATCACTGGTAGTTAGCAAGAATTTTTAACAGTCATATCCTATAAATGAAACAACGTACTTATTATGCCAATTAAATATTGTGTGTTATTCACCGGCCATGTAAGCTTGGGGATGCGGGTTCAAATCCCACACAAATCACGATGATATTTTTCTAAGAGTTTCTTTAACCAATTTTCAATATTTGAAAAAATGAACTTAATCATTATCAATCTAGAAATAATTAATTTAATTTTTTTAATATGATATAGTAATAAGACTGTACATTTTTTAAATAAAAATTAGAAACATTTAACACAGATAAGATACTACTTAGTTTGCTTACTAGCAATGTTTTACAATTCTATTCTTATTCAATTACAAAAAAAACCATCGTATTTATATATTTAAAAAAATAGAGTAGTACGAAATAAAACTTCTCCCTGAAAACCAATCAATCGGCGCTGCTCGGTGTGGAACTCGGCTCTCTCTATTTGACGAACAGTGCATTTCCAACATACTGCTAGCGAGTCGGGTGTAAGTAAACACACATATAATTCAAAAATTACAATAACTTATTCTGCACTATAAATTGTTTTTTTTTTTAAATGATCAGTTCAATATTTCCATTTTTCTGTGTCTTTTGAAAAAACTATTTTTAGCTTATTGTAGTGGGCACGTTAAAAAATTCTTGACTATTGAAATAAAAAAAGAAATTTCAAAGCTAATCAAAATTATCATTTAAAAATGATAAATTGCTAAATGCTACAATCGATACCAAAATCGTTGACGTATTTTTTTAAAAACGTCGATTCGAAAAAATGAAAGATTAGTTACCCATCGGTAAAAGATAAAGTGCTCTTTTATTGTAATAGGTTGAGTATAGTGCAGTGCCTTTAAGTTTCAGCAATCCTATCAATCAATAGAATATTCTGGGCGGTGCTCACGAACAGCATATTGCCGGCCCCGCTGGAGTTGGAAATTCCCCATGTTGACCTTCTTGGAATGACTGGATACTGCAGATACACGACCTGGCGATATTTACAAATCGCATGTTCTGAATTGAGTTCTAATATTAGACAAGTATGCATGACTTTTAACTGTTCAAAAGCAGTTTTACGTACAGGAACTAAGGATAAAGATACTGCAGACTATTGATCATATCGATATACATATAATATATGAAGCAGCATATGTCATACACACACATACATTTACATAAAAAAAATAATTTATTTCAATATACATTATCACTGATAGCATACCGTATTAATAAAATAAAATAGAAATTCAACAGATGTTTCCAATTAGAAGAGAGTAGTTTGAAGAGTTATAATGCAGTTAGATTATCATATATTTGTTAAATTATTTTTGACTCCGAGTTCAAAAGTTGCAATGGCTTGATCCATTTTAACTTATAATCTAATATTAGAATTATCCTCAAAATTCAGTCGAAATTTCATTATAAAAAAAACTTATGCTATTTTCATTCTCAAGTAAATTTTTAAATTAAAAATGAGTAATAAATAATAAATAACGACCTTCACTAACACAGCTGACTCCCTCGCAGTAACGAAGTTAGTCGGTAATAATTATGCGAAGATTAACTCCTAAGCCACGGTTATAAAACCACTCACAATATTAAAGCTTTTTTTACATCAAATTGGCTTTTGAAATTAAAATTTCTATCTGCCCTACTTGATCGACTGCTGGATTTTGAAATTATTTTTTTCCTTTTGACGGAACATAACCATGCTAGAAATCAATATTCTTACCATTTTTTTGCCACTTTTAAACCTCTCTTTAATTGTAATTATTTATTCATATCAAATATTGTAATCAATTTCGAACGAACTTAAGATTGTTTGGTGAATTTTTTTTTTAATCAACAAATGTGTTAAAAATCAATCAGGAATCTCTTATTAAAATAATTGGCATAAATTTGTTATTAAAATATTTGAATAATATTGCCAAAGTTTTGATTTGACAAAATACTGTAGATAAATTTTATTTATGAAGTTATAATATATACTAGTTACAACTTTTAGCCAAATATGCCTTTGCTGGGGAAATTCATTGCGTACTTCGTGTTTGTGGGTTTTATAAGTATAACTCCAGGGCGTCCACTCCAAGTGTACTTCCAATTATTCGTCAGGTCTCTGTCACGTCCTTTGAGCGCATCCATTCTGTATTCATAATACTATTAACTGTAACGCAATGAAGCTCCCCTTTGTAGGGCACAGCGGGGATGCTAGGCCGTATTAAAAGCTTGCAAAAAAGCATTTTTTACCGACGCATTTTTAATAAGAACGCTGATGGGGGGGATTCTACGGAGGATCCGCTGGACAACAACGAGCCGCATTTATATCAATTTTCATAATATATATATTGCTTTATTAATATTAATTTAAATTTATGGGCTTGCATTGCGTGCGCGAATAAAGAGTCTCCTACAAATTTTGCTTATTGTAAGAATAACATTTTTTTAATAAGTTGTTTTCAGTAGCTTTAAGCTCATACAAGCAAAAAGCAACTCTCACGCTTAAATATTATTTAAATAATTTACACCTGAATATAGATTTCAACCATAATTATAAGATTGGCTCGAGATAGAGATATGCTCTGTGAGATGTTCACCAACCTCTCCTGAGAAGCGGCACCTGGAGAAGAAGAAATATAAATATTTAATTGTTTTTATAGTAAATTATATCATCCCAAGAAAAACATGTGTGGTTACAAATTTATTAATTTTAAATATTTTTTGCAGTTCCTACCGGCAAGACATGTGTTATCGGACCTAAAATATACCATCATGGAGAACAATTTTTTCTGGACTGTCGAACCCAGTGCGCCTGTCAGGTGAGTTAACCGACTTGATTACCTTTGCTTTGATTATGCAATAGCTGTTTCGACTTGGAGCTTAAATATTTCATTAAAATATATGTACCTTTATAACCGAATATTTATATATGTGTATATATATACAATATATATATATATATATATATATTTACTACAAACGAAAGTGTCATTGTTTTCTTTGCTCGTGTATATAAGTATAATAACAAGATATTATTACTAATTTCGGTATCGATCGTACTTGGAAATGTTTTTCGTCAAACGAAGATGGGGTGATGGGTGCGTTTTAATTATTGCGACACGTGTACATTGTTTGCTAACAAAGGGCCAATGTCACAGAGGAGTCATTATCGCCGTGAAAATGTAATAAACTATCGAATGTTTTTTTTTCATTTCCATATTGATAAGTTATGCATTGTATTTAATATTTTTGACACGGAGTACTTAGTAAAATTCTATTTTAAATACAATACTTTAGTGATTTTTTAGTTTGATAATGCCAACATGAAAGGTTGGCGAAACCGGTCACCAATATAAATAAACATGTAAATAAATCACTTTATTTAAAATAGTATTTTATTCATTGTAAAAAAGTGTTTGAAAAAAATGGACCAATCAATAAATAATACTAAGTTTTACTTTTCTTTTACTTAAGCATAAACATTAAAACTACGAAATAACATTAATAATTACTCTTAATGATGAGGAAAACTCTAATTGCGAGTATTTTCATTAAGTCACAATTTTTAAAATTAAGTTTTTTTGATAAATTTATTTAATTATAATAAAAAAATAAAACAAATTCACCCGTCTTTACTGTGTAACAATCTCACGACTCTATTTCTTTAAAATTTATATATTTTAAAAAATATTTTATATTTTTAAAACCTTTAAGATTTTTATATAATTGATGTTAAAAATAATCAGAACTCTCATTACAAAAGGGAAACTGTTAGATTTCAAATAATTGTTTCATGTAATAAAGTAATTTTAGGCTCCCAATTAAATAAATAGCACTCAAAAAGTAAATTAAACTTTTTGGTTTAAGGTTAGTATTTTTTCTCTAGCATGAAGTCTGAAATCTCGTTAAAGACAAAAGAATCCCTTATGATGTTGACAATAGTGAGGATCTTTTAACTTTAAACGTTTGAGTTACATTAAGTCCAAATAATTTTTAAAATCGTTGAACCTTTGTCTGATTTTATTAAAGACTTTTCAGGCGAATCGTTTGTAACAAAATTTGTTTTACCAGATTTTATTAAGTTAACTTAATTAAATCTGGTAAAACAAAGTTTAAACTTTGTTTATAAATAAACGTGGAATAAAGTACAAATAATATAGATGACGATAAAAATATATAATATAATTTGAAACATTATATTGTTGAGATTCTATGTTGACAGCATACATTACGAGTCAAAATATAGCAAACACCGGCACGAACCATAACTTAGCGCCGACTAAGCTAACAGCCGTAACCTGTAGAATTATATTATTCTAAGAAGGTAAACAAAGCCACACTCATCCGTTTAATATCTTCCATGGGCGTCGATACATTCAAAATCCAGGAAATTCATTTTCAGCTTTAGAATATAACAACTCGATTGCCCGTCAAAACATCAGTTTTCATGAAAGCATTTCTTCAAATCTGAACACGAAATATTCTAATATATTATCCTAAAACATGATTTTTCAAATGAAAAAAAAAACACGTTCTTAGTTTAATTGAGGGTAAAAATAATCTCTACTGTCAAAGTGATCAAAGAGAGTCATTACTCATTTAACTTAAGGTCTCATATTAGGGGATTTCCGCAGGCGGGAAGATGGCGAACGGCCCCCTCGCCGAGAAGGCCGGGCGCGGTGGCCAAACAATGGCCAGGGAACAAAGCAAACGTCATTCCCTCATTCCAGCCAGTTATACAGTTTGCTTAGTGTGCCCGCTGCATAGTCGTTAACTGTACGGTGGGAAGCAACCTGATCGGTCTCCGCCACTTACCACTGTTACCGCAAAAGCAGAGGACAATGTAAATATTGAAAACACAACGCAAATATAAACAGAAAAATATGTTTCAAATAAATCAATTATTTAAAATTTATTTATTTATAGTTACGTTTAATTTATTTATGTTTATGTTTAGTTTTTAAAGTTTCTTCTGCGAAAAACAAAAGATTAGACTAAATCGTGTTTTTTTAATGAATTTTAAGACATAAATGTATCAAGGATGTTTAAATTATCCAAGATGCGAATAGCTTATTTCAAACAGGTTAAATAAATACCGCAAATTTAATGAGTCTGCCGTAAACATCCATACAGGATTCTTGAATTGGTAATATGGTTCGTTCATTTCGTCGAAAGAATAAATAATGTCACTAGGCTACGATATCTGGTGTGAATTCGAATTATTCCTGTTTCTCATAAAATAATAAGAAGGACACCTTTCGTCTTTTCGTGTAAACCTGCCTTTTATGTATTTAAAATTAGGATAAAATCAATATTTGATTATGTACAGCAGTGTTCCAAATTTTTCATAGTTATTATCTTGAGCAGGAGAAGCCAGGTACGGTTCTTTAATAGGCATGCGTTTGATGGTACATTTCGCTGGCGGAACATTTTTGGCATCAAAATCGTCCAACTGCGTTCAATGAACATTCCGGAATTATAAATTGTAGGCAGCAGTGCAACTAAAATCACTGAAACTCTGTGGTGCATTACTTTTCCACCCATTTGGTCTGGTTGGGGTGGGAGCTTTCATTTTCAGTTTTAATACTGACAGAACTTTGCAACAACAACAAATATATGAATTAAATGTTTCTGAACTGCTTGTTAGAACAATATACATTCGGACCAATTACAATTACAACCGATATACATTCGGAAATGTAAAAAAAAATTCTCTTATTTTTTTGATACGATCAATCTTCATGTATTTGTTGTAAGAGTTTTAAATTTAAAATTATTTTTAATCAACTCACAATAAATAGGTTTATTATTATTAAAACAGCTCTTAAACAAACAAATTTATTGTCATACCCCATCTGCCGTTTTAGATAAATTATGTTAAATATATTATAGCGGATATTTTTAATTACTTTTAACACGTAGCTTTTGCTCAGCTGCTCAAGTTCAAGTCAAATTCTTGTGCTGACGTGTTAAAATGGATTGAATGAAATTCCACCTAAAGATCAGTGATATTACCCATCGTCAATAAATTAATATAGATAATATATGATATTCGACTGCTTCTTGGGATCCCTTCCATGGATACCCACTTAAGTTAATGGATCTGGTTTAGTATACAAATTACCCAAACTGCCTCTCTAGTTAAATGGAGTTTCTTACCGGATCCTGTAATTAATAGTTGATGAGTTTGTTTTCCACATATTTCTACTCGTGTCTTTTCTGGTACATATCTTATTTGTGTATATATATTTAAAAAATATATATATTTATATACAATATTCAAAAAAAAATCAAAATGATAACATATATTTTGATAAATGCCTGCGTTTCTGAGAATATTTTAGGTCATGTTTCTCAAGGTCAATTTTCTATTACCTCGGTTGTTGGTCTTTAAGTTAATAACCAATGCTACAAATCGATTTTTTTCAAATTAAATGTTTTTTTTATAACTAGTTCCTTGCTTTCGTTTCAATAATAATTTATTATTATCCTTTGCAATGATAATTTTTTTTTTTTAAATACATAGGAAAATTTATTTGTTTCTTTACCGGTATTTTACATATCTAATACTTTTGACTAAAAGAATTGTAACTTACGATTGAATCTTCAAATATATTTTGTTATTGTGCTAAAATTATAAAAATACAAATTATTTTTATATTTCACGGATAACCACGGATTCAAAATCCCCCAGTAACACTTTATATTGAATTATATTTAAATGTAAATCACGAACTCGACCTTTTATTTAATATTACTAATGCAAACGTTATCATAATTTATAAATTATATTAAAATATCAAATACGTTATTCGGCAATACGATTATGAAAGACGTTTACGAACGAGTGATTTCGTTTGATTAATGCATTACAGAGATATCGCAAGTGTTCGTTCAGCTGTATATACATTTCATTATCTCCTCTCCATGCGATTATGGACATCTGTTTTTAACGTGGAGTATTACAAATTAACTCAAGCAATATTCAATTTATAAAAGCTACAATAAAAACGGTTAAATATACTAACGATATTAATATTTCATTTTGCCGATAAAAATGCTTTGAAAGCAATTTAGCTCTTTAGCATGCGATTGGAGAAACTGAATAATTTACTGCGAGAGGTAAAAGCTTTATAACTTTATAATTTTTTCAATCATCACGCTGGCCAAGCATTAATTGATTGTTGAAATTGAACTTATTCAGACGGAAAACGCACAATCTCCATTCTTAAAATCACAGTAAATATTTGCAATTAGTTTACTTAAATTGCTTCACTTTTATATTCCACAGAAACCATTTCAGGTAAAATTTATTTAGCAAAACATTAGTTTCATCGTTTATTTTTTGTTTTGTTTTTATTCAAAAACTTAATGAAAAAAATTCAACATATATTTTTATCTTTATCGTATTCTTATCTTTCTTTTCCAGAGGAATAATACTTTGAGGTGAAATATATAATACAGATGAACCCATTGATATACCTTGATCTGATTTATATCGCATGTTTATCTCAGTATTTAAATCGGTAAAGACAATAATTAATTTGTGAGTAATTTTTATTGCTATCGATGTATATTCGTATATGACAATTTTTTTACGGTTTATAATCTAATCATGAAGAAAAGTAATATCAATGCTTGAATCTAATATTTTGAAATATTGATGTTATCAGTATTCAATTTTTTAGAAATGAAACATCAATAATTACAAATTATGTAAGACTCGACTTTCGGATCTCTTATAGGCATCTCTATAAAAAGACTGCAGTGGAGATACAAAAATCAATAAAAATTTGCGTTACTATTAGATATTGCATACAAAGAAATCATAATCGTTGATTTGACTGAAATAGAAACCTATCTTTTAGTCATTGCCTTCTGTCCTAGCAGAGGAGTACCTTTATGAGAGTACCTTTATGAGAGTACCTTTACCAGAATCGCGGAAGAATGGAGACAAGATGAAGATTTGAAGATGATATAAGGAAAAATATAGATTACAAGCATTCATTGGATAACCTTCAAAGCTATACACGCTTGTTTAGTAAAAAAAACTTTTTGTATTCGATATTTTTATTTTTCCAATGGGTACGACACACAAAATCATCTTAAGAACTGTACATGAACTGTATTCATATTATTAAATCTCAAATAAATACTGCTTTATATTTCAGATAACACTATTTAATAACATGTAATTTTAAGAAATAGTGAATATTAACGCAGTTAAAAACGAAATTTCATTGGTTATGTGTTTTGGAAAGAAATTTTGTATTTTAAAATATTCAAATTTAATACGATAACAAATTAACACTTTAAATATATTATGGAAAATACATTCTATTTTATTGTGCAATTTGGCACAACTGAGTACTATAGTATTAATAGCATTAAAATATAATAGCTTTAAAAATTTGTCATTTTATTGTTTATTCAATTTCCTTGATTCCAAATGAATGCAAATGCAAAGAATGTTTATTTCTATTGAAAAAAATGCATTTGATTTTCTTATAAAAACTATTTACTTCATAGATATACAAAAAGACAACAAACACTGAAAACAACAAAAAAAGAATTTTTTCTCACAGCTGTTCATTTTCAATGAAAAAAATTCATTGAAGTTAGTATTTTCTCGCCTGTATTATAAATCAGAATATAAATTTTGATACCAGAAATTCAAATAAAAGGTTTACTCTTATGAAAAGAGTACATACATTCAAAAAATATTTAACGTTAGTGCATAGAGTGCGGTGCGATGGCAGTAGCCCCGAGAGAATTATTGTAAAAGAAAATACTGCTTTATGAAAAATTTCTTGTCAGCTTAGTTATTTAAAATATAATTTAAATAATTTTAAATTTTATAAGTCTAATAACACACAACACGCTTATTCAAACCTTTTTTTAATACATTAAACTAGATCGTATTAACTTTTTAAGATCATTTGTTATTATTTTACTTTATGAAAAGTTTGATCTGTAGTAACACTACTCCAGCATTTAAAATCCTATTGTTTTAAACGTCCCGATCAATAAAAATAATTAAAAAAACAACGTGTACTTTCAAAGTTGCAAAGTCTTACAGTTGGGGTTTTATTCGCTACTTTCCATGAACCCTGTAATCTCTTCATCAGGTGCTTGGTAAATTAGTTTTGTTAGGAATCATAACGATTCCATGGTTTTCGAATATTGAAATCCGCTTTTAGATAACAAAGACGATTGTTGAACTGCGCTTAACGACACGAATGAACTTCAAAACGATTCCAGAACTGTTTATTCATGAACATACACAAAACATTAAATACGATATTTCACCGAGCGATCGACAGAACTGATTTTCTGAACACTTCATTAAATTAAACAAATATATATATATATATATATATATATATATATATATATATATCCGCGTTTTCACCACATCATATTGTGCATATATATCAACTAGAAAAAAATTATACAAAACAATGTTATACATTGATCAATTGTTTTTTTTTTTTTAAATATCTATTTAGTAGTTTATTAAATAAATTGAAACTTTCTTTAATACAAATACCATTATTGGTTCATTTTATTAGAATAGATTTTCGATATTTTAATGAAAAAGTGTGTGTGTATAAATATATGTATATAAATGTGATGTGGTCTCTCTTTTCGTAATCTTCGATGGTGTTAATGAATTTTTTATTATTTATCTTTAAGAATCACTAAGGTTCACTGACATTTAAAAAATCAAATATAAGTTTATCTGTGCATGTATTGTATTTTTTCATCAAAAAATATCCAAATGCAAATCCGAATACCAAAAGATTTATTCATTAATAAAAGTTTAATTATGTTGCATTAAAATGAAGATTCGTGAGTGTTAAACGTGATCTTTGTTTTTTTCTCTACTTCTACTTCAACTCTGATGTCTTCTTGAGAGATTGATTCATTCCCATCACTGAGTACTACTCTAGTATCGAAATCGATAAGTTAGAAATAAGACCGTCTCAAGCGAGAATTGTCAATCATTTTTAATGATGATCGCCGGAGCATGCGAGCATATTTATGTTGAATATGATGACAATGGCATGGCGCAGTGGTGTACGTGCGTAATGTCGGCAGAGCTTTATCGCTTGCAGCTTACAGTTAACTTTCGATTACACTCGGCTTGCGATAACACATTCAAATTGTGTCAGACATTTTCTGGAAGTCTCCGAGTCCCGGATGGAGGGGCGGGGAGGGGCGCCGACACCGGAAGCAGAAAACTTTGGAGTCGAATTAAAGACAAAGACATCTCGTTATTATAAAGTCAACAAAGTTGCTACTTGCGCTGCTATTTTAAGGAATTAACGCTTATTTATATAATAATTTATAAGGGTTATTTTACGAAATAATAATTAAAAATAATTAATTTTTAAGTGTCACAACTGCATCTGATATAATAAAATATATAGGAAATAGTACAGCTTAGTTCAAAACCAAGGTTTCAAGGAAGCGAGGCAATATTCTGTGATTGTACAATTGTTATGTATTGTTTTCGGCATTGTTTTAGCAGTTTAAGTATATATCTATCATTGCATATTTGGAACTTAAAGTAATCGATTAGGATATCCAAATAAATTTATCAGTGAAAAGACTTATAATGTATTTATTCCAAAAACTCATTAAAACTAGTTTATTTAAGCAAAAACATCCACATAAAATCAGGGTTTAAAATATAAATATCAGGATATATAAAAATAAAAAAAGACTTATCTAGAGAACATTATAATTGACACGTGTGACAAATTAAAACGTTCACTTTGTAGAAAATCACATTGAAGACCAAAATACAGTTAAAAATAGTTATTATTAATAATTTATTATGCACATCTCTTAAATTTAAAATCGATTCATAATCTAACACCATCAACAACGTCTAGTCTTTAAAATTTTGTCCAGAACGAGTGTTTGAAGCATCTAATTTTCTCTTGTAACTTAAATTGCTTGTCACAAACTTGAAAGTTTAAACTTCCACGTTTCAGTACTTGCGGCAATAATAAATTTTAAATAGACCAACTTTAAATATCCGTGGGCTATCTTCATAGATGAAATGCATAGCGAAAACAAACCAAAATTTAGATTTCAATTTATACACAGTTGTTCCCAACAATGCGAATGGTTAAGCAGGGCGATCCCGTTCAGTGGAGTGTCTTCATTCATTTCAGTTGAAAAAATAATTTAATGGAGCGAGATTCAGCGCACGAATAATCTGTTTACAGTAGACGGCAAGCGGTCGCGAGGGTAAACGAGTGAACACCCACTTACCCGTGGACGTGCTATAAAACCTGGAGTATTATATATAATAAATTATCTATAAGTTATTATTAGTCGTCTGTTAATTTTTTGTAAATGGTAGCATTATTTTATTACTTTACGTAATCTCCACTTAACAAAACTTTAAATTTTATAAAAAGATATAAATTTTGATTCTCTCTCTTCTTCTATATTTCAGAATTATTTCAAGTCTAATTAAATGTTAACTGCCACTATTTAACGCGTATTTTTTTTATAAATTGTTAAAATCGTCATATTTCTAGTATCAGCTCTGAAATAAAGACATTTTTGTTTTTTTGCACAATTATATTGATCGATGACATAAAAGGGTTATTTATAAATCTGTAATATTTATAGCTAAACATTTCATTTCAACAATTCATGATATTTTTACGCTAAAAGGTTTTTTTATTTGTCGAAATTATCCGATGTTAATTTATTAATATTTTAAGCAAGCCGCATTTTTCTTATAATATTCTTATTATTAAATAAATAATTTTTCAATTAATTTTAACAAGATACCTGGAATACTAAACCAAATTTGGCCTCGCTAAGAAATAACAAATAATAAATCTAATGGAAGTTTAAAAAGTATTAATTAAAAGCTCATAATTCAGAGCTTTGCCCTTCGAAGCGGCCGCCGCAAAGATCGTCGATTCCGCCGAGAGGGAGAGCGCTGATAAAATGTGACTACAACATTCATTTTTACGGCTCAGTGACTCCAGCCGCAGGGAGAGTTTCGGGACTGCTAATAATGTAGGCTTTTAGGTCATATTGTAATAGCGAAGATTTTATATCTTCTCAGGCATTGGAACTGATGACGACGATAATTGCGAGCTTTTCTCTCCCGGCCGGACCCACTGACGTCATCCATTTGAAACCGTGACCTGGAACAGTCTGCCGGTTTTATTGGAACACTTTGCCGTGTAAATGAACTCTTGTAATTCTCTCATAACATTTTGCTTAAATGTTTGTTTTATGAACTATAAAACTTGCCGCCGGAGACAATTTTCTGCTTCTTGACAAGAATGAAATAATAATTATTTATGGCTAACTATTAATCAAATTTGTGAATGTTCATGAATTTGACAAATAAACTCCTCTTGAGGCCATCTGAGCGTTTTGCGAAACAATTTGATTATTTGACTTAATCTAATCATAATACTGGTTAAATTATACGTAAACTCCATTTTATATCGCATGTTTTTTTTAAACAAAGAGTAAAAAATTATTTCATTTCTTTATGTATTCACCACGCCATTGAGAACTTATTTAATTTTTCTTATAAAATTTGGTAAGCTAAGACTGTTTAAAATTCTAAATTCTGATTGACTTATTGTTGAGTAGTAAAAGTTTTTTATTGGAAATTTTCTGTTTCAAAAAGAAAAAGTGGCTGTCTTTGGAAGCAAGTTTCGGGAGGTAAGGCGGATATGGTAAAACAGACCTGTTATGTTATTTTTTTTCGTCAAGACAACCTATTGTATATTTTTTATCTATTATTTTTTAACTCTATTGTGCTCATTAAAATTATAAGGTTTCTTACCCATACTTTTTATTCGTGTACTTTCGTTGTTAGCCATCTATTAAATTTAGTATGTTGTTGCTTGGAATATGATGACGATTATAAAAATTAAGATAGGCAATACGAATCCTCATAATATTTATCCAGGAACTAGCATTATATTAAAAAAAAACTACTTGATCGTATTTTTTAAACCTAAAATAAATATTGAAAGCTGTGAGTAAGTCGGAGAACTACGCGTTCTCTTTACAGCGATCATTTTTTTCTTAGTAAAATAGATCTCGGATTAGCGCCCTACATACTGAGAAAAATCACTCACATTATTCGCAGTAAAAAAACTTGTTCTAAAGATGACACTTGTCAACACTGTGAGCTGGTTGAGACTTTATAAAATCTTTTTTATAAATCAAATGTCTCTTTAAATTCGAAAAAGAACTATTGCTTCAAAAGATACTAAATTTATTATGATGTAGTACTTGTAATGTTAAAGTTGCATGTAAAAAAGTATTCTTCGTTTTGTCGAGTGCTACTTACAGAACACTCTTTGCAGTACCGTTCCCATTTTAGCGCAGTACTTTTTGAGCAACTTATATTCAGGTCTAGCTCAAAGGACAATGGTACTTAATAGCGGTGAAAAGATACCTTTTTGTATTTTATTTCCTCTCAATATTAAATCTTCAGTCTTTTGATAAATATCAAGATATTGAACCAGGTGGTTTCATTGTAAAATCCAGGACCCTTGGATAGAGTGTATTTATCATTGGCAAATATTCTGAATTATTATTTAACGTGTGTTTTTTTGTAAATTGTTACATTAGTAAGATATTTTTTTAAAAAATAATTATATTATCTTTAAAATCAGTTAGCGTAATTCATATAATGATTGAGCTGGATTTCATCATTTTTTTCATCATTTGCCCAATTCAAAATTTTCCCATTTCTATTTCAAAGCTTTTCTAATAAAGCGGACACGTTCATAGGGTGTTATTCCAACCCACCGTGGAAGCAGGGTCATTTTTCACTATTGACAATGTTCCGTTCACCGGCAATTTTCTTCTCGATTGCAAGTTGTTCACAGAAATATTTTTTACTTGCAAGAATGCGAGAATGCATTTCTTTTAGTTTTTGATTTTCAAAATTTACGCGAGGTAAATTTCTTTCTTTAGTTTTAACATTGAAGTTCTTTTCTAAGTAATACTTATTTTGATATTCGATATATTTTAAAAGACGTGATATCCGGTTTCATGAATTGTAGTTTTCAGGTTACTATGCCATTTTTTAAATTTAATTTGTTTTAAGCCAAATCGAATTCCAATAATTCTGTCACATTGCTTGAAATTTCATAAAACATTAACGGGAAATTCCGGTTTTCCTAGTTTAATTGAAAAAAATAAACATATAAAACCAAATCAATATCAAAAATAGACATTTTTTTTAAATATGTGATCTCACATTCACATGTTTAAGAATATATAAATATGATGCTATGGGTCAGGTAAATAAAAAAATGACCGTGTGAGCTCGACGCGTAGGTCGAAGTTTTCAAAACTGATTGAATGAATTGAATTTAACTTCATGAGTGAAACTTCTTCCAAGCTTGGACAAACTAAATTCAATTGGTATGTGTGTCTCATGGCTTTGGAGAAACTAGAGACTACAGGAAAGATAGTACAAGAAACGATTTGAAACGTTCAGAGGCAACTGTAATTTGCCAAATTATTTTGTTTGCCTGTGGTAATCAAACAAATATCTAATCAAATTTTTTTATCTAATACATTTTAATATTTTGTTGGGAGAAAAGTAGACAATAATTCATTAGGATTATCTCAATACTCATATTCAAACCTTGTACTCTATAAAAGTTAGCAAACAAGGGTGAAAGCTAACTACCAAGCGATCACTTAAAGAGGGATAAAACTAAATAATAAAGTGCGAACGTTAAGTTAATAATAAATAAGTTAAGCTTAAAATCGATTGTAAAGCTTGCCAAGAAGAATAGGCATACTTAATTTTAAGCGTCTCTAAACTCAAACTAATTTTGAATATTTTTTGGTATGCAAATTTTGAATGTAAAGCTTAATTACTTAAATTTTCTTATGAAAAACAAAATTTTGTTTACATTTTTGAGTACATAATAATAAAAACAACAAAAGATTTTATGTTTGCAACAAAAAATAAGAATGATAAATATTTTTTTCTATATAAGAACAAAATCAAAACAAACGTACAAACGTACAAACTTTACAGGCTAAATTTTAAAGCTTCTTTTGTGCTGTTTGCTAAATGCTGTTTAAACAAAAGCGGTCATGCATTAAGAATAATCCATTTTGAAGAGTGAGTCTAATGGATCCTGTTAGGAATTCAGAACTGCATTCTGGCGACACCCAGCCGTGGCCTCGCACTCGGTCACGCCGCAGACCCTTTAACGAAGCAAAACCGGCCGAAATTTGAATGCCGTGCATAAACAATTGCATTTCAATTCACAATGAGGAAGCAGCACAAGTGGATTAACAGACTCACCACCAGTCCATATTGATCTACATACGTTCAAATAAATGCCCGCGGGAGCGAGCCGGTCATGAACGTGAACACTCCATCATTCAGTGCACTGAGTGGAGGAGCAATAAAGTTTTCTTTGTATCTGATGCATTGTATTGAAAATTCTCGACCGATGGCGGTATTTGTCCGACAATAATCAAGATCAAATCGATAATCAAAGCCAAGTAGTTCTTTTTTTTTTACAAGACCGATAAATTTATTTTATGTAGAAGCACACCTTCAAGATACCAGAATGGTTAGCAATGCAAAATCCACACCTAATTTATAAATATAGCCAGGATATATATATATATATATATATATATATATATATATATATATATATATATATATATTTATTTATGTATATGAATTAATGAATACTTTACTGTTAAACATTACCAAGAATTAAGATTTTCTCAAAATGTTTAATGATTGGGAAAATCAGATGTAAAATGTAACTTCTAACCTAATTATTAACATTACGCCACTTGATTTGTATATTGAAAAGTTAAACATTGTTTTGAGTTTAGCTGTCTTCGTCGCTGTATGCTTTCATCCCCTAAGGAATTCAAACGTCAAACTTTCCATAGTAACTCTTTCCCGATATCTGTTTTTCAAGCTAATTTTTAAATGTAAAATAATATGACCTAGATCTCGCTTTCCGGAAAAATGAATCTTTTCTCTGTCGCCTCAGTCAGTCTTGAAGCAAAAAATTACTACTGGATAAATACTGCGACTTAATAAACGAGTCTGGGAAATTACCATTTAAAGGAAAAGTAATTAAATAGAATTTTGATTCTGTTAAATTTCGATTAAGTTGTACTTTCAAATGACGTTTAACAGGTTAAAAATACGAATATGTCATTTTTAAATTAAATTAAAAACCATTTTATTTTTGCTTTACTTGAAAATAACCAATCAATTTTGTTTTGATATTTTGTATGTTTTTCAAATTATATCGAAAAAAAAACATTTTTTTTTTCAAAAGTTTTCAGCAGAATGTTTTTTTTTTAATATTGACACGTAAAAAATTTTTTTTTTTTTAATACATAAGCAGATTTCGTTATTATATCCAACATAAAAATATCAATATCATATTTTGAAAGGCGTCTTAATTGACTTTATAATGAGATGTTTATTTTAACATGAAATAAGGGGTATAAAATAAAACCATATATTATGTTATTGCCGTCATACTACGTGATTTCACTTGTTATGCCCGTACAATTTATGTAAAATATTACCGGAATAATTTTAACGCAATGCTCTATTTATATTGTATACCTTTAATGCTCCTTTACATTTCAATGGGACAGTATATTTTTTAGTTGCAAATGAATGAAAACGAAAATCTCACGCTGCAAACAATCTCCCCAATGACTTAATTTCTTAAAGCCCGGATCTCCAAAAAAGATCTAGCAATTATGTTAGACGCGAAAACCCGCCATTCGTATAAAGCCCCACACAATGGCCGCTGCCGCTCCCGAGGATCTTGGGGGAAGCGGAGATTTTTCGTTCGAACAATGCATTTCACCAAGAATTACGATGTACCCGGGCCGCAGTTAATTACCTCTGAGAGTAAGCCAACAGCAAGACGGTCACGTGGTCGTGGAGCTTAATTACCTATATAGTTGAACGGTTGTGTAGCGCTAGCCGCTGGATTGACTCCCTTGGGCGAATGATTATTCCATGAACTACGCAAAGCAGAGGAAGGAAAACAAAAGCTCCCTATTTCCACCAAGAATAACAACACTTTACGTCCACATATTGAAGTACCTGCTGTACTTAGCATTATATTGAATACTTCTCGTCCGCTTGGAAAATTTTACATTAGCATTGCTTATTTTTCAACATCAATTAGTTTCAACTATAAGAAAAAGAATTGTTATTACAAAATAACTAACAACCACTTTCACAACTTGACACTTATAGTTCTTACTTTATTTTCTTATTTAAAAAATATTTTTTGTTTACATAATCATGACGCTTATACATAGATTAGGATCCCCGTACGTAATCACATGTCTTGATCACGATTAGGTGGAGAACCATCGATCTCCTTGATTTTAGTATGTTACGATTTACCATGTTGAGAACACTTCCGCCCATTGATACTCTTGAAAGGTCTGTTTATTGCGATTTGCGATTTTCGACGACTCCAACAGGCTCATTGACTAGCTCGACTGTGTCATTATCGCATTTTGAATAGGCATGAAAAATTGTCATTCTTATATAAACTGCAGATGAAAGCTAGCGTTACGCCGCTATCGTCTTGGAAATTCATGAAGTTATCAGAATCATTTATATATATTTTCGAAAACAGATTATAATGATGATATAATATTGAAAATGCATTGTTCTACGTACATGGAAGTATCGAGGCTCCGGTGTCTGTAATATTTATTGAATTCTCCCCATAAAAGACTGCTGCTGGATACGTGGTCCGCCGTATTGCGGCAGAAGAACTCTGAAAGCCCATGAACAATGCATTTAGGTCAGACCAGCCAGGTGCACATTTAAAGAAATGTACAAATTTTCTTTGGAATTTTCATAATTTAATATTTTTAGTGATATTTCAGTAAATAATATTGATTGATTTAATTTGAATATTTCTAACACGAATTTTTGAAAATATTTGTTTCCATAATATTGTTTGGGAAAGTGTTTCTAAAATATTAAGAATAATATTTTAAAAAAAGTAGATATTAATTTTTATGTGATTTATGACCATCCATAAAACAATTTCTTTTTTGACACAAGTGTTGCTTTATTTAATAATGGCGAATCAACAAGTATCTTGGATTCAATTTTTTTTAACTATTTTGAACAATTCAAGAATTAGAAAGATAGTTTTTATGCTTAATTTTCTAGTATAACACGATGCATATTTGCTTCTCATAATAAATATGTTAATCATTACTTTGATTGTTTTAATAATACTTCATGATTTGACTATCGAAGTACAGTATTTTAATTAAACTCTGGGTTACATGATTTCGGTATAATGTTATGAATTCAATGAGAGTTATACATTTTGCAAATTTTATAAAATTACAACTATAAAAATATTGTTTTGTTGTGAATTAACCAGAACCAGACACCAGTACTGCACTTTATTTTATTACTCGGTGTTTAAAGACAGTGACCAATATTTGCAACAAAACTTTCTTTCATGATCGGAAAATTTTCTCTATACGATTTTCCTGTATCTCTTGGATATATTTTGATTAATTAATTTAAGTATTCTATGATGATTTTTTTCAAATGGTTTTTTTTTTTATTCATTTACATATATATTTATTTATATGAAAAATAGGTTATTTACAGTTCGGATTTTATTGAAAATATTTCTACTATAACATTCGTACTTTTTTGATATCTGTTCTATTGAGTTTTAACATAAACGATCAATCATTAGTAAAATATCATAATGGTAATTACACAACAAATTAATTGTCAAGAACTTTAATTGTGTATCAAATACATTAAGAAATTCAATATTTTTGACAGAGAGTACTTGGTGGAATTCCATTTTAATATTTTGAATAAAAATACTTGAGTGATTTTTCACATTTTTGTTTTTATTAGTGACCGGTTTCGCCAACCTTTCACGTTGGCACTCTGTTTGATAATGCCAACGTGAAAGGTTGGCGAAACCGGTCACTAATAAAAACAAAAATGTGGAAAATCACTCAAGTATTTTTATTCAAAATATTCAAATACATTACTTATAATCATACACTCACCTCATTAAAATAAAGTAATAAGTTTCTAACCGCATTTAATTTGTTATAAAATAAAAGTGAATTTGTATCGAAGGATACTCAATAATTTTACATCTAAACAACTGTGTAAATATTTTATCGTACATAGTTTAGCTCGTTACTCGTCAGGTTAGCAAGAAGACTCATTAAAGTTCCCTAGCTGGTGGAGAGCTTAATAAAAACATCCCCCAACGACACAATTTTATTTATTAGCTCAAACTCATTTATCAGATTCATATTACATGGCTCTAATCAGCATGTACTTTAATCTTGCCTTGCTATTTTATGGAAGAGAAAATTTATTCCAGAAAAAAATTAGTCCGACCTCCATCGAAGTGCAGGGTCGCAATGCAAGGGACGGAAGATTTAAATCTCATTATCTGTTTGCTTCCTAGATTTCAAAGCTTTTCTCCAAATTGAAATTTTATTTTGTACCTGTACACTCTGCATAAATTGCCGTTTCCGTTTGGTTATATATAAAGTTTGACTGAAAAATTACTATTACTCAATCTTTCATATCTATTTATTAAAAAACTGACAATATGTTAAAATCGATCAATATATCCCGGTTAAATATCACACCAAGAATAATTTTTAAAAAAAGTTTATTTTATTTTATTCGCGATAGTTGTTAGTAGTAATACAAACCAATTCAATCGCAAATTATTTATAAAAAAACTAAATAAGAATCTAGATATTTTATAAACACGTGTGTTTGACTTGAATTTGAATGGATGCGAAGTAAATTAAAAACTTTTTCAATTGAAATGATTTGTTTACAAATCATTAGTAATACATCAAATCGAAGAACTAAGTCATCTTTTCTAATACAATCCAAGAAGTCTCTTCTAAAATCTGTCCGGGCATGTTCACATATCGATCTCACTGCGGTGTAAGTTTTAACACGTATTTACATATTTATTACTTTTCAAGTCATAAACTTCAAGCTCATTTTGTATAATCTAATATTTTATAAGGCATTATTATAAATAAAAGACACTGAATAATTCATTTACAAATAATAAATATTAAATTGGTTAAAAAAAGTATAAGCGTTTTGTGATGGTAAAAGATAATAAAATTCACATTTCAATATTTTGATACACTGTGTTGTTTTTAAATGAGACTTGCTATTTTTTTAAATTAGAATTCTATACAAATAATGCAAATAAACGTATAGTTGCCATGTCTTAATATTTGGACTGTTTTACACATGTGTAAATATCATAAAATATTTATTGCAGTTCTATAAAACTATTATTGATGCCAACCTAAGGCTTAATCCAGAAACTAGCATAGTGTGTCTAAGGTCGTAGTTCCATCTCAGGAGCATCTAGTTTAGAAGTTTCTTTGCTATGGAGCAGGACTTTTAACTGCATCGCTCAGTCTAGCGACGACAAGATTTCCATCACTAGGTTTATATTTCTAACTGCGCTCACTAAAAACTAAAAATACATTAAAATTTCGTAAATTTAAATTAAGTAATTTGTGATTTTTAAGGTATCAGTGCTTTAAAACCGCCATATTTACTACTATTGCAATGATTAAATAAATGCATGCCTTGTGACAAGTAACTGATATTATCTGGCGAATCAAATATTACAACTTAAAATTTTCCTACCATTTGATTCATTTAATATTTTTCAATATTTTATGTTCAAACTAAAATGACAAGTTTTAAAGTGGCAATAGCCTCTTCGATGAGGAGCTATAGCTTTGATCATACAACGGTAAAACGTAAGCTCTTATTGCGGAATATTGTATGCTACGAGGGGCTCTGTTGGCAGTGTGCACACATCTTTCGAATGAAACTTAAGACCGAATACGCGGACACGGGAGCCGTTGCGCAGGCCGGAGTAATGTCGTCTCCATTCCGGCTGCTCTCATTAGCCTGCATTAGTTGTATTGTTTGAATTAGAGGATACTTTTCAGCTAGTTAACACGAACCGCTGATAATCCCCTGCAGTCTGTGTCGGCACAGCTTATAATGCGACGTGGGCCAACTGTCGCCGTGTATACGTTAAGCCAGAACTGTACCTTGTACCTGACTTTTACGAATTACTCTAAGATTACCTTTATTTCTCGAGACCGGAAAAGTTCGTCTTGCCGCGTCTTTGTCGCATACCTCGCTAGAACTTTCGTGTCAATTGTTAAGTTCTTAACAATTATAAAACACAATGCTTAAGATATATGCCTATATTCTTACATTGTATATTTTTAAAACAATAATAAAAATAAATATCGTACCTCTTTATTGAAATTGTTATCGAAAAAGTATTCCCATACTAAAGTTTAAAAATTACGCCTTTACTCGTACGTTGTATTTTTACAACTAAAACAATAAAAATATTTAAATACTTACACTTTTTACTTTGTTTATTGGTTTTGACGCTCTCTGTTATTTCAATTTTATGTTGTGTACTCATGATTTAGCCACTTCGGTGGATTTTTTATATTATATATATATATATATATATATTTATGATTTGTGAGTTACGTTCACGGTGATGCTAAAATTAATTAAATCCAAACGTGAAACGTCAAAACTTACAAGTAAACATGAGCGTTGCAGAGATATATTAAACAGAATTACAGGTGAGGGGAGGAACTCAGTGGTCTCCCTAAAGCGTCAGTCGTCCAAGTAAGCGCTCTAAGCTCTGGAGACTTACAGGGTAACTAATTTGACGGTACACGATAGTGAAACATCGCGAGAAGAGGGGTTATGCAACTTGCACTAAACGATCAAACGACTTTTTTATTGATATGTTTGATAATTTTACTTGTAAAGTCGTATTTTTACTGATTTGATTTATAACTACTACAATAAATTGCAAATATATCCACGTACTATGAACCTGTACCCTTGTGAAAATATAATCTTGACCGTTTAACTCAACTATTACCGCTGTCCAATATTATTAACTTGTTCGATTAAAAAAATATTTAATGGTGTAAAAAATACAAGTAACGATATGGTAACCGCTTAACATGAAATATTTTGTCTCGAAGTCGAAGTCGGGGGCATCAATCTAAGCGAGTGAGCTATCTTTAGATGGAGGCTCGGTTTCAGTGGGCTGCGATTGTGATCGGAGACATGTTGCAGCCTGATCTGATGGAGATGTTTTGTTGTTGCAGAACGGCACGTACGCTTGCTCGTCGCGATGCCCCCGTGAGAACATCGCCCCCCGCAGCGACTGCCGGCGCCCCCGGCTGGTGGAGCTCCCTGGCCACTGCTGCAGGGAGTGGCAGTGCGACGGGCCCCCAGGTAAGCACCCACCCCTTTTTACTATTTTATCCCTAAATTTCGACTAAAAATTAATTAGCGTGTCTTTAAAATAATAATACGAAACTGTATTTTATCCATTCATGCTATACTCTTCGTGTCTAAAATTGATGCTCTGAAATCTTTTTGACACTAAAATAGACATTGTCTTTAGTGAAATTATTTATTTTAAGAAAACATAATTCACGTTGAATGAGATGCTTCATAAAATATGTATATTTATTCGGAATTATATGTATATATTATTCGGAATAAATTAACCACATCCACCAATAGTACACTAAACGTTCGAATATATTCATCAAACGTTTTTACAAAATTATTAGAGGGAAAACCTTATTTAATAGGAAAATTGGAAGAAAATAATTCCGTTTTTGAATTGATTTATATATATTTTATACATACTATACATATTTTTCTTTTAAATTATTATACTTCATCAACATATTCTCTTAGTTTTTGAAAAAAGCATTTTTTTTTATATTAAAATATAATGGAGACTTTTTCTTTCTGAATTGAAGTTTGCGCTTTGTGTAGCCGATGCGAATAGCGGAGCGGATCGTGTGCTCCGAAGAGACTGAAAAAGATACTGCTGTGAATAGCGTCTCTCGCTTCCACACATACGAAAACATATTATCCCAACCCTCGTCGCCCTTGTACGTGGGCCGCAGCTTTACAATCAAGTTTCACAATCCACGCCGATTTCATGAATTTTAGTCTCTTAACAATCTAAATTATAAGTATTGTATAATTTTACATCAGGGAAAAATAAAGTTCTCTCAATATTCTAAATAAATCTTATATTTCTGATCTGAATAATATAAATTCACACATTATAAATAAAAATTTGACATCACATGTACCTTCCATACAGATGACATTTTTTTTTTGTTTGGTCATCAAAATATTTTTAAATTAATATTATCAAATTTTATGAAAATCATCATATTTTTTTTCAAAATTAATATCTGTCTGTGTATCTCATAAGACTTTTAAAAAAAAATCCCTAAAAAAATCTCCATCCCCATTAATCCGAGCAAGTTAAATTTAATATTAAATGTTGTTTTAGTTAAAATAAATATAAGCCACCAGAAATTATGCTTATTTCAAAAGTTTTAGTACAAAATAAACGGTTTGATGTGATTTAAAATAGTCCTTAAAGGTGTACAAATTTACACATCAACAACCGCACTTAACAGAACCCTTTATGTAATGTTTGTAAACTTTATAAAGTATTATTAGCATGGAAATACAGTCAAACCTTTTAGGGTGATACGTTTTAATGTAATCAAACATTATATGCAAACGCTTGTACCATCTTCACAAAGCAGCGCTAACTTAACGTTTCGGGTAATTTTTCAGAGTGCTTAATTTTTTTTTACTTTTAGGTAACCGAGGGTTAATCTTGGTAATAACGTATTTGTATTAGCATCGCTTTTTATTCCTATAGATAATACAATAGAGCAGTGATATTCAAACTTTCAGCAACTTCGGAAAATATAACTGTAATAGTCATTTGTGATGCAACATACTACTACTACATCCATACAAAAGAAATTAAAAAAACTTGTTGGTTTAAAAAATCATTAGTCAAATTGAAAATAGCAGATTCGTATTAGTTTTATCAGTTTAATATTTCAAATGATAAGTTACTAGAAAAAGCTCCGTAATTGAATGAAATGTATTATGTTTAGTCTGTTATCTACAAATTCAATGCGTGTTTTCCAATTAAGGAATCACTTAGGCAGATAATCTCTAATTTACTTTGCGCGTATTGTTGAGTTTACTTGCAACGCTCGTGTTGAGATTATTTGTGTAGAAAGAAAGTATTGTTTTTGAAAATCCATAGTGTAAGAAGAATAATAAAAAAGAATAATTAGAAATAATAGTAAATTGTAAACTGCGGGGTATTTTTTGTGATTTTTATTTCAATGCCATCATATTTTAAAAAAAATAGTTTTGGACTATGTTTTTAATGTGTTAATATAAAAAAATATTCCTCAATATTTATAATTGTTCTAAGGCTGCTTATACCTATTTACGTATTATAAAAACTTATATTTTCTGAAAAATTAATCAGCTGCTGAGTAATCACCATCCATCAAGTTTTCATTCTTTTGTTTTTGAAGCTTTAAAACCTATTTTTTCTTATATATACTGTCGTTGAGTTTATTACTTATATTTATGAGAGAGATAATTACGAGGAAAATACTTATTTTTCAAAGATAAGATATAATGTAATAAATGCAATAGGCATTTACGTTAAAAAAAAATCAGAAACAATACTTAAACTTTCTATTTCAGACAAATGCCTCAAAACATAAAGTGATCTGAATGCACTTAAGTGATCGACCTCAGATTTCGTTAAAATTTACAATAAAAACAAAAATGGTATTTTCGAATTGTACTTTGTTATTTTGATCGAGTTTACAATTATGATATTAAAAGACCGGTTATTACTATATACTTATTATTTGAAAAAATGAACAAAATTGGTTTAGCTTTCTTTGTAAAGTCACTCGAAAGAGGCCCTCCCACAGTTTGAGCGCCACTGGAGCAAGGCCCGGTTTTGATGATTGGGCAGACCATTGCGTGATGTTTTACGGCCCGACCGCACCGAAAACATTCGCATACGAAATTATATTCCTTCTGCCTTTTGTTATTTGATTTTACATGATAACGTACTTTTAACGATACTACCGTGTCGACCTTTGTTTTACAACTGGAAAGCGATAAACAAATAATGTACTTCGAATTCAAAATCTGAACCGCTATTGATTGTACAATTGAGGACTTCCTTTATAACGCGATTGCCATAAATAACTCGGCCATACAGTCTGCGTCTATGTTTTATCTCAAATTCAGTCAAATATTTTAAAATGATGTTTTCTTGTTGTTAAAAAAATGTTACGTAGACCTTTTTAAATATAAGATTTTGCACCGCATATTCAACTACCTTGCTTTTGAAGGCTATTGTTCAAGATACAACAAACAATACTGTTTTTATGTATTAGTAGTATATTATATATAATATGTAAGAAAGAAAGCTTTACTCTAGTCTAAGACATTTTCAAGCTTTTCAGTTATTACTTTTCACACATTGAAAATGATTTCAAAGAAACTTTCAGATAAACATCATCGTGACTTGTGTAGGATTCGAACCTACATCCCCAAGCTTACATGGCTGGTGCACTTACGCTTGTGCTAACGAGCCAAGTCACTTTTGTGGAGAGTTTCTTTGAAATCATTTTCAATGTGTGAAAAAATGTGCCTAATCATATTAGTAAGTAATACAAGCCTGTAAAGGTAATTAAAACGCACTTGATTGACGTTCAATCCACAAAATAGACATATATTACTTTTCAGGCAAGCTTGTTGATTGATAAGTTCAAGAGAAATCTCGTTGTTCCTGAATGCCACGGTTTATCGACCAATAAAAAAATTTAAAACCTATATTTATTCAAAACATAAATGTTATCGATAATGATTAAGTAATATATATTTTTTCAAATATTGAAAATTGATTAAAGAAACTCCCAGAAAAATATATTCGTGATTTGTGTGGGATTTGAACCCACATCCCCAAGCTTACAACGAATCACTGATACTAAGCAAGAATCTTTAACAATCATATCCTATAAGTGAAACAACGTACTTACTATGCCGATTAAATATTGTGTGTAATGCACCGGCCATGTAAGCTTGGGGATGTGGGTTCAAATCCCACACAAATCACGAAGATATTTTCTTGAGAGTTTCTTTAATCAATTATCAATATTTGAAAAAATGTACTTAATCATTATCAATCAATAAAACCTGTATATGCAAAATCGTAATTCCTGTGAGACGGACTTCACAAAAAGTCAATAGTATATAAATGTTATCGTTCAATTAATTAAAAATTTATTTATTATTCAGCAGAACGTTTTTTTTTTATGTAGGATCCATAAAGCAACGACGCTCAATTCGAAGTCAGGTTGCCGACGCCGCCGGTGTCTCGGTGCCGCGACGCCGCTCATATTCCCTCCACACTCGGCTGACACATTCAAGCCGAAATTAGCATTTTTATTATTTTTGCCACTCCCTCGGCCCGCGGTGCGTCCGCCCCTGTATATTTCACGCACTCGGCAATAGCACGTAAAAACTGGTTGCCATTTAATTGGCAAAACAAGCAGGAATTCTACGCCCGCTATGAAGTAACATCGTCGCACAGTGTTACCGGAGTATTTTATTGAAGGCGTCTTCGGGAAAATCCATGACATATCCCATGAATTTCTCGATTCAAATTTACTATCGTAGAATACTGCGGGGAAAAAACGTGCAAATGTGTGTAAACGTTGATGAAAAAAAAACTTTAAAAAAAAACTTTTTAGATAGAAGAATTAAACGAAAAATGTAAAGACTTATCATTTGTGCTTTTATTCTTCAAATCGATTAATTTTTTTTAAAAATATGCAAACAGTGAAGAAACTCATTACTCAATAGTTTGAATGAATATTTTATTATAAACTATTTACTTATATATCATTATTATCTGCTTTTTGTTCTTGATACTAGGCAACTATATTTTGTTCCGTTCAATATCCGCATCCGGTAATACTCGAAAGCTTGTTAATTTAAAAAAATACTTTGAAGCTTTGGTTAATTTGAAGACAAAATAGGTTCGTGTTTAATATTTTTTTTATAAACCATAAACTATTTATTCCTAACATAGTTTTCGTAAAAAAGGTTAAATATTGTAGATATCTTATATATTTGTAAAAGGTCACCAGTATTTTATTTTTTATGATATAAAATTATTATATTTAACACCTATTTTTATTTTTAAAAAAGTGCATTGATTGCATGCTTTAAAAACGATCTTTTTGTTTTTTGAAAATATTAATCCCGATAATTATTTACCAATGTTTTAATGGATGGGAGATAAAAACCTTGCTTTCTTGTGCATGATAATCTATACTGGTAAAAAAAATATGTAAAGAAATATCTTAGCTTCAAATACAAAACATTTCTTGTCTATATTTATTTTTATACTTAAAATATACTTATTATAAAATAAATATAATATTGCTGTTTGAATAAATAAATCAGTTTATTCCTAACGTCAAATACTAAAAAAATATACATTGCTGATCAAAAAGTAACCTGTTTATTTATAGAAATTAATTTACCCAGATCTCTTAAGAGTAATTCTAAACTTGAACTTCCTAAATGTTTTCCAACCTTTAATAGAATAGAATAGAAAAATTAACTTTTCTAAACCACAAATACATCTATTTATATTTAAATTTATGATATTTAACCTGTATTTAATGCGATATAATATAGTCGTATTGAACTCACTTGGGAATTTTCTCAGTGTTAAAAAATCCAAAACCAACTTTTAATTAAATTTTAAAAAAATCTTCTAAAAAAAATTGTTTTGTTATGAAATATAATAACCCTATTTAAATATTAATAAATACACTCACGCACATAAGTTTACCATTAGGGCATCACCGTAGACAAAAAACTATCTTTCTAAAATATAAATAAATGTATACGCTTATATCAGAAATCTGCCCTGATCTCTTTCGTGTATTTAATAGTCACTTTCAGTAGGTGACCATCCCAGCCGGAGCTTAGGGTAGGTGGGTGACGCAGTGCGTAGTCGCAGTTTCGGATGAAAATTCGTTTAATCCCACTGGAACCAGTCCCGGAGATAATCAGGCGGGAAGGTTTAAACGCATGTTATATCGTACATTATTTGGGACAACACTGAATGCGCCCTGCGTCTAAAATTAATATATCACTTAAAACCGACCTGATAATATTGTAATAAATTTAATCAACCGAAACATAAAGTACTTGTTATTTTGAAATCGTTATTTATAAAAAATATAAAAAGTAAGAACCAAAGTATATCTATTACAGCATTAAAAAAAATTATATCGTTTTCTTGGAGTGTCAGAAGATTTTCCTAAAGTTAAAACAACAATATCATTTTGAAACTCTCATAAAGTTGAGACGTGAAGCTTACGAACATCTCAATATTATGTACATTAGTCTTTTAAACTCGAACAAAAGTAGCGGATATATTAGAGGCCACGTACAAGACAAAGTGCATGTTAACTGATCACATTTCTTGGATGTCGAGCTACTTGCGGACTCAAAGCTTTAACTCAAAAGAATTAAATGACCTTTTGCGCTTCAACACGAAGTAATGAAGCCCTTAAAACAGGGATGTACGGAAGAACCTGTCGAGACTCACACAACTTTAATTAACGTTGTGAAAATAAAGTTGCTTCTCGGTTTTGTAATGCGTACCTATTTATTTTTTACAGCTCACAAATAATAATAAAAGAACTTCTAAACTTTGTAAATAAACAAGGATTTAATTACATAATTTTTATTACAGCAATGATAACTTATTTTAGCCAAAGTTACATCTAGATTTTGAATTTTAAAATCGTAGATGATTTGCTTAACCCTACGCGGATCTGACAGACCACCGCTTCAGGGGAACAATTCATCGATTTCAAACCACACCACATAACACCAAAGACAGTCTGCAAACTTAGCCCTTTGAAGTATAGAAACTTCTGGAAATAGCTAAAGCTTCTTGTGTACCCACTACATACACCCCCTGAGAGTGACTGGTCAGAACTACAGGATCGCTCCATAGTAGCAACGACACAACAGACTTATTGTCTAAATAATTATATAAAAAAACATCTTAGTACGTCGTTATTAATTTGATCGTTACATATGAAACGACGTTACACATGAAACGGCGAAAAAAATTCTCAAACATTATTTTCTCAATAATGGTGGGATTCGAAGCTAACGCATCCCGGTGCTCTCACTAGTAAAACAACTGCACCATAATAACAAAAAGAGAACTTTTATCGTTATGAAGACATATTTTATACGCAATATACCTGTTTGGATAAAAAAATGCGTATTTTCAAACAATTTAAAAAAAATCATTGGCTAAATATTTTCTCAGCTCAAAAGTAACAAAATAAATATTTCATTACTTCAACTAATTTTCCTTACCTAGCCACAAAACTAACAAAGCGTTTTTCCTCTACACAGAATACTAAAATATACATCATTTATCATTTAAAAGAATTCATTTCATTGTGCTTAAAGAGTAATTTTTATTTTAGCTAAAATTTATGCAAACTAATTTAAGTATTTGTAAAAAGATCGTGTATGAAAATTTATCTATAAAATTAGGCTTGAAGTCCTTTAATTAGCACTGCTTTTTTCTTCTACGAGTATATCTTCGAGCATTTTGTTCTGCAGTATTAAATTCTCCCCGCCTTTGTGCTTTTTCATAATGGAGATGAAACCAGTGCCGCGGGCCTGTCCTTGTCACCTCCACTTCAGAGAAACGAGAATGAGCCCAGTCCGAGTCTCTCCCTTAGGTTTTTTTACGTTGAGCTTCTTCTGCATTCCGTTCGCGTGCATTTAAATTATATGGGTCTCACGTGATCAATGACAAAATTTAAGAATTTTTCACAGTGTAAAAATCAAAAAATAAATTTAAAAAATGCTTTAATATTAAATAATAATCTTTATCATATATTAAATAATCGTTTTAATTAAAACTACTCCGACTAGACAAAAATTGACGTTGGTTACGGTATGGTTGCTGATGAAATTTATTTTTATCCAAATAAAATGTAATTCATACACATATTTATATTCATGAATTCTTAAATTATGGAGAAATTAAGAGACGTTAGGTAAGCAAGTAATTATAATTACTATCGGTGTTTTTCTGTTTATTAAATAATTTAATATATCATTTTTTTGTATTTAATAATTAAAATTATATATCATCCTGTGATATGAGTATAACAGATCATACTCTGTCCTACAAACCATAGTATTTGAAGTGTCTTAGGGTGGAGGCGAAAGTGAAGCATACGATCAATTGTATTGAACTTTATAAGGTCAGAGGAGCAGAAATATTAATCGAATACTAAATTTAACTACCCACTAGTGTACAATACTAAAATAATGTTAGTCAAAGACAAGTGATAACCAAGTAGAGGAATTTTCTTACTTTGAATTGAAAATTCAATTGAAACTGGTATATTGGCATTCCTTGACGGGTGTAGTTTTTAATCAGAGCTCTCTCGGTTTTGTACTGAATACCCATTGTGAGTTGTGGAGAGTGGGTTGCATGAATCTAGGCACTGGGCTCTGCCGTCCCTATATTATGAGACTTTAAAATCAATAATATATTTATAATGATAAATTCAAATTTATCAAAACAGTATTTGGGTTTTGATTTATCTGATCATATTATAATACACCGAAAAATTATATTTTTGTGGTTAAATTATTATTATCTGAATACTAACCATGTGGTCGCTGACTTAATTATTGCAAAGCAACAGTTCGCTTTTATATAAAATTTGTATAAAGTATATTTTTTTAGGATAAAATCTTTTTTGGAAAATACCTATTTTAATAAGAGTGTTTAGTGTTGTTTTGTATACTTCGGACATATGTTAAAGCTGCAAGATCCATTGATTATTTTAAAGTGTTTGAAGATATTTGAAGTATTATTTTAAAGATTAAGATGTGATATTATTATTAGTATATAAAAATATATATTATATATTTTAATTAATAGTTTTTATATAAATATAACTTTTTATATGAACAGTAGGAAAATTTCTGACCTTGTCCACTTTGTGGCGTCACTTTAAATTTAAACAATCAGTCAACAGTTTAAATTGATGTTGTATTTTTGTTCTATGTTATATAAGTTATAAACATATTTCATGTGATATTTCTAATTTGTTACTATTTTGCATAGATATAAAAAACAAAAATTTAAATATTGTTAAAGGTACGTCATATTTAAATAAAATTGAATTAAAATTTAAATAAAATATCGACAATAACCAATTAACCACGATGTTGCTTTACGTAATCCTCGGAGTCTTTAGAGATGCACATTTTAACGAGTACATGACAGCAATCTGGCGCACAGCTAGTATAGCTGCAGACGCCGGGTATCCATTTTTGTTTCAGGACTCGCCATAGCTGTTTTAACGATGAGACAAAACAAAGAGGTTGGTGGCTGCGGTCCTCTGTCATTTGCATTCAATCCACCGGTGGGGATTAGGTACTTGCACGTTGCATAGACGCGAATTTTTGAGCTTTTTTTATAACGTTGCCGATCTCCATAAATTGTTCTCATTGGTACATTATCGACGTTGATTTTTAATAAGGGCCTCACCGTATTTACCATTTATTGAACATCGGCTTTAGTTAAACATTTTCAGTTTGTACTATCTTATCTTTATATTTTTATCTTATCTTATAAAGATAGTTTAGAGTTTATCTATTGAAGAAATCCTTACTTTGAAATTATACATTTTAAATAAATATTCAGATATCAAAAAAGAAATATAGCACATAATAATAATAACGATACTACTTATTCACACTGTCGTGATGCGGATTTAGTAAATATTTATTTTATATTTAAGTAAATATGAAATAATATTAAGTAATCTGCATTTTTCAACTAAAAAGGTTAATTGTACCAACTAACGGTTGTAGTTCGATTACCTAAAAAAATATTTTTAAGGCAAAAACCTGTATCGGTGGAAAATGTATCATCCCTTGGTAAATAGACTAAAAAATGTGTCCCTCCTAAGCTGTAATTATAAAATTATAATGACCATGAGCATTTGCGAGTTACATAATAAGCACATAATCTTCGTTTTTACACAAAACAAACAAGGGCGTATTAGTTCGATTGGTAAGAGCACCGGGTTGAGATAGCCGTGAAGGTGTGAGGTTAAATCCCACTCGTGTCGCAGATTTTTCTTGAAACTTTTTTTTATCTTCTTAAGTGAATCGATAATCTAAAATACCATAATTTAAACATATTTTCACTTTTTTTCACGCCCAAATAATTGGTTTATTACCAAATAGTTGAATCTTTCATAATATGCAGTATTTTTTTAGTAAAAGCTGAGTTATATCTGTATTATAAACTAGAGTATTATTTTCAGAACGTAAAAAAATCTGGTTTACTAAATCGCCATTTTCATACAATCTTAATTTTTTTTCAGATTAACTTTTCTAAAAGCTAAAACTGTTATAATAATAATTCATCAATTTTTTAAAAATAAAACTAAACCTTTCATTTAATTTTATTTTAATTAACTATAGCGTTTCTGAAACCCATATATTAACATCAAACCTTAAATTATTTGAGAATGGCGAGACTCATTCGGCTATTCTCTTAAAAAGAAGCCAAACTGATTATATTTCATTAAGTTTAATTGAGAAAGCTAAATAAGTTTGCAAATTTAATTTATTTTTCATTTTTATAAAAAAATACTTAGCCTCAGATAAAACGCTAAACATTTACAATTATTATTCACTGTGTTTTTTTTTTACGTTTCACTTTTTCTCTAAAATCACCTTCTCACCTTCCATACCTTTGTAATAAGATTCAAGAAATTCTGGAATTATATCTTAAATAAATTAATTAAATTAATCTTTGTAAAGCTGTTTTGAAAATATAATTTTGAGGTAACACGAAAAGTTGTCCCCAATTTTTAGCTGGTAAAAAAGTGACTTTTAACTAGAATTAACATACTTCAAAAAGTATATTATTTAATATGAAGGCCTCCAAATATTCAAATTCAGCCGCCAGAGGTTCCTTCCTCCAAGGATTTAGCATTTCCGGACTCTGCGTATATTTTCTTTTGATTTTCTCGGTCCATAAAGGCGCTCGGTTTTTATATACGTGGAGTCTATAATAATACGTATTAAGTAAAATTCTGACGTTTTTTTAAACTAAATGTATGATTGAGTTAATCTCAACTAGATTTTATCACTATCAGTAAACGTATAATCATTTTAAATTTACTAAAGCTTTTTATTAACTTATCTTTTCAATACTTGAAATATCGTCAGGTATATTTATTAATCCTTATTTCTCTAAAACACTTTTTTTTCTCTAGATCTTTGAGTAACAAGGAACTCTTTTTTGTCGTATAGTATTCCTATTATGCAATTTTATGAAATTGAAAACGTCAATTTATATTTTTCACTAATTGAATATTGATTTTCAATTCATTCAAATACTCCCGGTGGCTCGGTTCTTCGCAGAATTATGCTGCATTATGTAGAGTAAAAACCTGTGCCATTGTTTTTATAATTAAGTTAAATAAAAACATATCTTCTTCTTGCTGCATGTGTATTTATGAAACAGTTATCCTTTATTAAATTTTAATTGAACAGTATAAGTTGGACGTACAATGAGCTTTGAATTATATTATACATCATGCGTTGTTATTGGGTGTAATTCATCAGAATAATTTGACTACCCTGGCGGCGGAATCAATCAATATAGCGAATAGCACGGGGAGTCAAACCAAAGTTCAAACAATGATTTGCAAATTATTTTACCGCTCGTTAGCTGTGGATACAGCGAGAGCATTTAGACCGATGCACCCAAACAATACACCGCGCACGAACCGTTCAAGTGCGTGACCTAAAAACACTTAACTCATTCTAATGAAACTGCTAACTGACAATTCTACTTAAAAGTTATGGCTGTTTTAAATTTCTCATATTAGTAGTTGTTAAGGCTTTCAACTAAAACCAACCATAGCGTTAGCCATAAAGGAAATTAATATTTTTATTTTTATTAAGCTATTGACCAATGACTATGAATCCTACGAGCAATTTTTTATCAATATTGCTGTTTCGCGTTAAATGATTTCAACCCTATTTTAGACTAATGAGAAACATTTCGGTTTTGTTGTTTACAAACATAGAACTCAAAATTGGGTTTTTTATTGCGCTAACTAAAGAACAACTCAGAAAACTAAAGTAAAGTAACTCTTCGTAATTGGGAACCGCGCACTGAAAGCATCTACTTGGCTTGAATTATCTCCTTACGGAATCAAGTGCGAATAACTTGTGATTTTTTTGCTCATATTATTTACAGACTAATCTTTTCATTTGTGGTGTCTTCTAAAAATTAAAAAAAAATCGAATGCGGGATGAATTTATTAATTGAACCAATAATGTACTGCCTGGAAATTTTATATTTAAAAAGGTTAATGTTTCTCACAAAATTAACATAAAAGGATTGTTCATAGACAACATTTAAGAATTTTTAACTAGTTTAAAAAAAAAGATTTTATAAAATATTTAAAGAAAAAATATCGTTTCGTAGGAAAAATAATGTGATTAATTAATAAAAGTAAGACCCTTTTAAAACATTATTTATTGACCAGATTTTGCAATGAACAAAGCAGACAGACGTTCACTATGAAATCTCTAGAAAGATTGTAAAAACCCCAGCTGGTCTATTGAGCTCCATGGATCGTATGCTTTTAGAGCTATTAGATTTCTTGACTAGGGTTGTTTATCTTGTATTTTCTAGAATCCATTTTATAAATAACAAAAATACAATTGTGACTGTTCTATAAACTAATCACCTTACAATTTTAAGTGTATTTGTATATTCTAAGCGCAGATCTTCGCTGTCCAATAAGCGAGTTGAGTAACATAGTTACTATCACTAATCGAAAATGACATCAAAGCATTCGTTAGTTTGTACAGTTTTTAATGAGACGCCTAGTCACTACCCCGTACGGCTTTTGATAATAACGACCATGACGTAATGTACATTGTGTTGAAATTGTTACATAAGCCACACAAGTATAAACTATATGTTAATCTAATCAATATCGTTCACGGATTACGGATTAAACCAATTGACCGAGGATATCCCTAATAACAATCTGGCCCCCAAAGGACCTCGAATGCTTTAAGCTGCTCAAAACATACCAGAGTCGATATCACTTCTCACTGCTGCCAGAATACTAATACTATACACAATTTTCAATTACACTCCAGAGGCTAAAATCATAACTAAAATATTTCTTGAGACCGGAACCTATATAAAATTCAGTTTGATTTTACATCAACTAAAAGACTTTTTTATTTACACAATATCGTTTATTATTTTTAAATGAAATTCATTATTTTCTCTTAAGTAAATGACAAAGTACAAGAAGATCTCGTTAAATAATAATGATTAATTGTTTACTAGTTATCTCAATGACAAAAACAACAAACCACCGGTCGTAATTTCTAATGTTAATATTAATAAAAATTTCTTAGTTTGTTATATTTTAGATATTTTTGTTTATTTTACGTATCAAATTTCCATGATACCTCCGTCAATAAATTGGAGTACATAACACCCAGACTCACAAAACCACACGCGTCTACCCTGTCGAAATACATCTCACTCTTCACAGTATCATTTAATACGAGGCTTAATACAATTCCATACTAAATATACTGGCGCCTTAGTTTTCACCCTTCTAGCAAAATCTAATTCGAACAATGGAGGCCCCCACAACTCATTGTGAGACTGTCTACACTCACCCATGAATACCTTCGCCAGCCGTCAAGCGCAAATAGATTAATTCACTGTCGTGCACCACCCACTCGTGTCTTTTTAAATCTATGTCCAACAAAGATTTTAAAATGCTGCACTGATATTCAACCTATAAATATTAAATGATAACAGGCACCTTTTTTTCTTTCTCGGCTATTATACCTTTTAACAATTATGCCATTTATTTGTAATATCTAACAAATATAAATACAGTTAAATCAAACAAATTTAAACGAAATTGTTTTCGCCTTTCAACAACAAAAACTTTTGATTATATAATACAAAGGTAAAAATTTTTATAAATAAAATAAAACAAAACATCCACAAAAAAAACATTTGATGGGATTAATACGTCACTAGCGGCACTGTTTAGTCCATTAGTGACCAGTGTTATCGACAAACAAGCATTTTTTAAATCACTATATTTTTAATCAAATCCATCAAATGTATTACCATTTATTTAAATGATATTAAGAGTTAAAAAATATGACTAACTCATTTAATTTCTTTTATCTGGGCAAGATATTTTTATTTAATTCTTGTTGTAGAATTTTGTAATTGGGTAGCTAAATTCTAGAACAAGCAACATAACATACTCCATATTCGTATACTTATATAGATACAGTTAAAACTTGAACCATTTAATATGCATATTTAAATATGTTGTAAACCTAATAACTTTTAATAGCCTAATATATAAATAAAATAAACATCACAAATGCAATCTGTTTTAATTAGGCGTACTTCAAGTTAGAGACTTGCATTTTAACCACTCAATTAACCTGTCTTTTAAACACGATTTCATTTCCTATCTATGTATCGTCTTTTGCGTTTCCTTTAAACGAAGCTGCTCGATATTGAAATGGAATCGATGTTCCCAGTTAAGCCCTGCTCGGAGTCCACGCTTGCTTCTCCCTCACGTAAGCCGTGCGACATGTTATTTATGAAAAACTTCTACACTTTAAGACTCGGTTTGGATACTTACTTCCACTTTGATTAAAATATCACCTCTCTCATATAAATTCATAGCACCTAGCATCAGTTATAAGATTATTATTTTGTTTTACTTGGTCGTTAAATGCATGGGCATGTGATATGAAGGACACTACATATATTCAACTAACACAATTCAAATAGATGTTTGAATGAATCTATCATATAAATAAATGTTTAGATACATTTAAACACGTTTATATAAATAGAGATTATTTATTTAAATGTGTGATCAAATGATGTCAATTGTAACATGTATGTTCATGATACTATTATATATTAATAATGAAAAATAAAAATCTAGTCATTTCATGGTTTTAAACACGTAAATGTTCTAACAAACGGGGCATATTTAATTAAATGTGCATATGTTTTTTTTTTGTTGCCAAATATACTTTAAAAATCACATCTGGCGCACGTGTTTGGGCTTCGTTTAAAATCATACCCTTTTCTGTATAAAAAATGAACGAAGCCTCGGTTTGTTCGCCGCATTAACCACATGTCAGAACAATATGCCATCGGGTATTGGCCCGACGCCAAAACTCTAATAAATTTATCTATTTAATTCAAATTTATTGACGTCTCTAGCAGTTGTTCCTAACATTCACGTATTTGCATAGGTATATTTTCCGAGACAGTAAACTGCTTCTCGTGGAGAGGGGGATGCGTATGATGCATGAACATATTACGGCCCGTATATTATACATCGTATTTTAAATTAAATGCGTAGCTTGTTGCTCCAAAAAAGAAAGGATTGAAAACTATATTTTACTAAAATTAGAACTTTGTTAATTTTTTTTTTATACTCTATGATTTAGTGAAATTCAGTTCTTGGTTGTGTGTACAATACATACATGTTTATTCAGATCTTGTTGGTTTACATCTTACTGCATGTTGTTGAATATCGTATAGGTTTGCGTACAGTAATGCTTGACAAATTTGATAACATGGTCATTTTCAATATTTTATACAAATGTTGTAATTAAATCCAGCAACTAAGGTCTGTCTGAGAAAACAAGAGACACAAATGTTTAATACATCACATTGACAATCATTACAAACTCGAAAGTTTGGAATTTATAAATAGTTCCATAAGAAACGCTATCACGCGTGGAAAGCCTCTTAAAAAATAAATGCTCAAAATAAAACATTTTTTGGTTATCTACTAGCCATTTTGTCTAATTTATCTGCAATATACTTGCCGTGGGCATATTGCTTCTTCCATAACTATACATCATAGCATCATTTTTCACATTCTCATTTGATCGGTTTTTATGTATTATTTATATTCATATATTCTAGTTAAACATTAAGTCGTATTGATGAAACTTCGAGTAATATAATTGGCTTAAAAATGTTATTTGTAATATATTATTTACTTATATATGACTTCATAAAAAAGAATTCAATATGCAGTTTGCTTATTTTTTATTATAATTTGAGAATAAAAGTTAAATTTCTTTGTGAGGCTCTTTAAGCATTTTTCTGATAAGTCAAACGATCAAAATCATGCAAAGCAGGTGAAATTTAAACGATATTTATATAAGTACCCGGCAGCTGAACTGCAGTGAAAATTCAGACTTTTCTCAAAGTCTTTTGAAAGTTCACTTTTGACTTTTTTACATTGTGCAATATCGTAAATTTGCATGAGAAGCAACGCCATATATTCGGAATAAAACAATATGGAAGTATCGATTCCGTTTCAAGTATTTTGCATTGGTACTCTATGTCGAGTTATGTGATCTGCTTAAACCTACTTATTTTATTTGTACACATTTCAGGAAGATTGTTTTAAATCAGAACAAATAAATTCATATTTAATCAAATTTATTTAAATTTACCTGATTTTGTTACGCCTCCAACAAAATCTTTGAAAAAGTTAAATAGTTTTTATGCATACGTCGTGTTATCAAATGTATATTTTAAACGATTTTAATATGTCATTTCAAACCACCAAACTGATAAAAATAACGTGTTATCCGTTTGCTACAAAACAGCATATTGTAAGTGCTGTGTTTATTTTTGAATGGTAAAATTTTATATACTTGATACTTAACCGAACTTATTACCTAAAAGAGGTGTGAGAGTAATATTATATGAAGGTAATATATGAAATTTTTCGTGAACATGAATGGTATGTTACAGAAGTTTTTAGCAAGGGTTAAGTTAGGTTAGGTTAGATACCTTTTCCAAGTTCATTGAATGCGCTCGTGACTGTTACGTATTTAGCATGTACCTTATTGTCGACAATCAAGCCTATAAAACTTTTATTTGACCAGATTATTATATTTTCTGCAATCGGAAGCTACTATATAAATTAGATAGTGACGTAGTTTGTCGATGATATCGAGAACCCATTTCCTTGCGCTGGAATTAATAAATTACCTTAGTTTTCTATTTTACAGCACAAGAGCCACCCAAATGTGTGGAGGAATCCAGCGAGTGGAGTCAGTGCTCCGCCGAGTGCGGAGGCGGTCTCTCCCACCGAGTTTCCAACGCCAACTCGCGTTGCGTGGCCGTCAATGAGACCAGATTCTGTCAAGACACCAGCTGCACAGGCTTTGCGTTCCAGGCCAAGCAAGAGAAACTTCATCACCACGTAAGGGTACGTATGCATACATATCCTTAATATTAATTAGCTGCAATGTCATCAAACCAAACGAAAGAATAGAATCCATAAAAACATTATTTTAAGATTATAAAAATCAATTATTGCTGATCTGATAGTTTTTGTGCAGCTTTCATATTTAGTAAAGGATATATCAGTTTAACTTATATTTAACTTAGTTTTCATTCCTTAAATATCAATTGCCATTGTTACGGGTTTTCCGTTTTTTTACAGTTAAAGGATTGAAGCACTATTGAAACTCTTTTACTCAAAATATTTACAAAAGAATCCTGTTCTGACACAGATTTTTGATGATTAGTTACATGCGATATGATTTATCTGTGGTTAGTAAATTTAAACAATATTGGTGATTCTTTGAAAGGTGTTTAATCAGACAATAAGACGTACTGTCAATAATTAAAAAAAACTCAACACTTTCAAATAAGTCTTTATGTAAAGCAGGGCTCGTAAACTATATCATTAGTGTAAAATATGCTATGCAAAGCCAGCTTTCATCGTTACAAAGCATTTAATAAATCTTCAAGTGGAATATCTGCATTACTGTAATGCTCTTGTAACTTTCAGTTGCTGTGTGTATTGCTCAGAGACCTTAGGGTTTTCATTATAATTTACCATTTAGTTTGCCATAAAAGCTCAGGAAGCGAACATCGGTAGACAGTTGCTCTTTTAACGACGGGCATTACTTTTAATTTGCTGACTTCTCCCGTGTTGTATAACTTCATCTCGCAACGTAGAGCCAGCCAACAACTCACTCGAGCTACAGCTGCACAAGCGCGGAAAGCAGCCACCTCCTTGACTAAATAATTTTCCAAAATACGATTAACACTTACTTTACAAATATTCAGCTGCATTTTGGATTTCATTTTGGATGTCAATTTCACGACATATGTGCTAGAAATTTTTAACAGAATGCAGAATAAATAGGATAGGATTTTATGTGAGAGCATAGATGCAAACAAATATTTTACTGATATTTGCTACAGTAAGTGCTTGGTGGAACTTTGATATTTTTTTAAATAAAAAAAATTGTATTATGACATGTTTTAAAATTTTATTATGACTAGTTATCCCGTTAGCATTTTCAAACTAATTTATCTGCTGAAACTTTTTTCTTTAGTTTAGCTATTTGTCTCGAATACTCACTATTTAAATTGCGGTTTCTGTAATAAGCCTAAAGAGGAAGGAATTTTGTCATTGTCGAGTATTTATTCAACTCGTGCTTGTGTACATTCCTCATTGTCTCTTTCACGTTCAGAGCACCGAGTCGGGGGCCCCCGCCTTCTAATTACATCCTTATTATGTAACTGCGTTAATTTTAAATAACAATATATCAAATATTATTCACGGTTATCTTGCGATCTAAAAATTAATTTCACGTATATTTTATTTGTGGCTACAATACCTACTTTGGATTAAAATCATTGTCCATAGAAAATATGCAGGATTGTCGTTGATATTTATAAAAACAAACACAACTTACTAAAACTATTTTAATATTAATTAAGTTTAAGATACATATTTTCTGTGAAAAATATGAATTAAAATTTAAACAAAACTGAACAAAGAAAAAAAATTGAACATATCATTTTAAAAATCATTTTTTTCTGTTAAATTACTAATTAATTAAAAATTGTTGACCAAAATCAAATTTTTCTTTCATGGAACAATTCCATCTTTTTCGCTAAAATGTTAGATAATTATGAAGTCGTAAATCAATTCTCGGGATTTTGATGAATTTTGTGTAATTTATAAATTTTATATTAATTATAAATTATTTTTAAATTGAATTTTCATAACTATTTTTTTTAAAAGAAGTAATTGCTTATTCCAACTTAAGATTTAAAAAAAATTAGGAATGTTAAAAACAAAGATGTTAATTTAAAATATTATTATTATGAATTATTCAGAACCCAATAACAATTATTATTTAATTGTCAATATATTTTTTCCAATAACCTGTTTAGCTTAATCTGCTTCTCGTCTTCTCGTTACCGATTAGATTCCTTCTTGCGTACTGAGTATTCATTTTGCAAGAGCATATTCTACATTTATTTGATGATTTTACCTGAATTTAAGTAAATTTAAGCGTATAAAATCATAAGTGGTTCTGTTCTATATAAATTGCCTATTCAATCAATAGACCACATAATATATAATGACAAATTTATTGAATCAAAAGACATAAAAAGTCAATCAATCAATACGAAATAACAATTATCAATTTCGCACATCGTGTTTACAGCGTCGTTTCGTTTCGCGTACACAAAACTTCCCTGCTTCAAGGATGGCCGGAAATTGACGTGATACGCTGTATTATTGGGAGATGATTAATATAATCGAGGGTTCTCAGTGACAGCTCGTTCCGACTACCCAGCGATTTAGCAATTTTTTTATTTCAATTTTTTTCTTTAAACCTCGTGAGTTTTAAAATTAATACACAAATTTCGACCTATTGTTATTTAATAAACATATTTTGTATAAATTATACAACTCACAAAATGTCAAATACCTCACGTAGATTCCATGGAAATCTATTTAAATATTTTTTAAAAATACAGATATATTTCAAAATTATATCGGTATTGAGACATTATTAAAAATAAATAAACGTTTCAGATAAAAACAAAACAGTTTTCTGTTAAAACCGCAGACTTTTTAAATGCTAAATTATTCAGCGTGCGTTTTTTTATACCATTTAGAGCACTTTCCGGATATGATCAAATTGGAAGAGATTTTTTAGTTTATCATCCGGGCTGAACATACCGTTAAGTCCTGAACAAATGAAAGATGTAGTGTGGAACTTTTAGCACTCTCAGGGATGAAATAAAATCTTTTTACGTCTGTCTAATATTCCAATGCTTACTCGAATAAAATCCAATTTCTCTCTTTTTACGGTTTTTTTTGTTGATATGTGGATGGAAGTATGCGATCTTGTATACGCTTTACAGAAAAACATCAAAATACAATTAAATAAAAGGCCATGCTTCTTCAAAGGGAAGCGCCAAGTGCCGAAGTGTTTCACCGAGTAAATATTTTTCTTGAATCGTATACAAAATACTGGGCTTCTTTTACATATAAACTTTTAAACAAAGTACGTTTTGAGTATTATAAGTAAGTATTTAACTCGCTAAAATACTTTATATTGAACCAAATAAATTTCACTTTAGGAAATTTCTATTCAAATTAATTTTAATGTGTACCTTTAAAAAAGATTTAAATAAAACACAAATATGGAAAATAGGAATCAGTTTTTAATTTTCTGTGGATTCCAGGCACTAACACAGAACAGGTATTTTTTTCAATTAGATATTCAATTACGGCGTGTTTAAGATTCAACATTTCGGTCTCGGTGCTGAGGCCTTTTTCAGAAATTTAACATGTACGTGTAATAGGAAGTTGAGCGCACCACTCCATTCACTCTCCCGGGATCAATTTTATTGAGTACTTTTTCGATAAGACATAATCGTGTAGGCCCATGTTGAAGCCAGTTCTTACCTTGCTTAACCAATCTAAGTCAATTTAGGACTATTTATCAAACAGCGCCGTGTAGGCACAGATCGAACTAGTTTTAATCTTGTTCTACCGAGCTTAGTCAATTAATCACTATTTACCATACAAAATCGTGTAGGTCCATGTTCAACTAGTTTTTACCTTTCTCAACCTAACTTAGTCAATTTAGCACTGCTTACCACACTGAATCGTGTAGGCCCATGTTGAAATAGTTCTAACCTTGCTTAACCAAACTAAGTCAATTTAGCACTTTTTAAGGTACTGAATTGGCATTATCAAACTGAATCAAATCAGTTTGATAATCTCAACGTAAAAGGTTGGAATATGGAAAAATCATTAAATTTATTTTAAATATAAAAATAAACTACATGCATATACCAATACATTTTTTTAATTTTAGAATATACCGTTATTTTTATGTTTTTTTAAAGACATATTTAGTTTTATTTTACGTTGAAATATATTAATGAATTGTGCACATTTTAGTTTGTTTTCGTTTTACACGGTTTAACGTATACAACCTATCTTCAGTGTAAATCGAGGGGTAGGTGTTTATTCGTCAAACAATACGTGAAATCCAAAATTTAATATCTTAAATCTATTAGAAGCGTAAAGCGTAAATGAATAACTTCGTGCGTTGTCGCCACAAAATACAATCGGAATTGTGTTTCACACTGAGCGCGAGCGAATCTACCGTGTCACAATACGGAGTTTAGCAGATCTACCGCACACTTAATCCGGGCGCTTCCCCCGGCCGCAGAGTATACTCGCCCAGGATTAGCGACTTAGTCCGAGGTTTAAAACAAATCGACCCGGCCAGAGTTATGAGAGTGCCAACAACTGTGGAACGAAGAAGGGTCTATTATGATAAACCGAACGACAGCTTCTCCTTCGGATAATTTACTTTTAAAAAACTAGACTTTCATTTTAAATTCGAGTGCACATAAGAGAAAAAACTTTGAATGAATATAAACCAGCAAACGTACCTAATAAATTCGTTTTATTCTGTTGTTATATAAATTATGATAAAAGATTTCATATAAGATGAAATATTTTGAAGGGAAAAATCACCATGTATACATTTTTGCATGCCGGAAAAATACGCTTTTTGTTTGAAAGAATAAAGTAAAACAAAGCTCTGTGCACCCATAAATGCGCCTGGAGCGGTGCATTTGGTCAACCCATTAGCTCCGCATATTTTAATTTTATTATGCGCAGACCAATTCATTAAAATTTACTGAATATATATATATATATAAATTTTAATTTTCAATTCAAACTCACTTCTATATCCAGATAAACTATGCAGTGTCAAAAAAATAAACAGCTTGCTAGTTTTAGAAAGTAAAATCGTTCATTATGATTTATAAGTAATTATTCTTCCAGGCGCTCAAAAACGTTATGTATCTAGTGACAAGCTTGCGTATAAAAACCAAATTTTGACAATTGAATGAAGCTACAAGTTAAGGATTTAATTCATACTTATTTTTATCGTCTATTCAAAGAGTTCAAAAAATGACTTAATTAAATGCAGTCCTCACGAGAGTATAATTTTGATTTCTACGAGCTCTAATATAAAAAGATACCAAACCATCACAAGCACTGCCCTGCAATATCATCTCGTCGCGGTATCGCATTTTTGCAATTGACTTTCCGAGAAACTGCATAGTCGTTTATTAGAAAAGTAAATATTTATTCATTTTCATTCAGCTTTATATCGATAAAAACTGATAAAATATTGATCAAGTGAATTAGTTATTTATACAAAGCAACGTTTAATTAAATAGAGTTGGTGCTTTCACAGATCTTACTCGAGATTTTAAAATTTAAAATACACCAATTGATTTTGTATAATTCTTTTTCGGAATTATTTTTATACGTTTCACGAGAATTTAAAAATAAAAATTTAAATTTATACACATAAAATTGAAAGATATCTTTTGGTGATTGAAAGGTAACGCTTTTAATCAATATTTTTATTATTCAAATCTGCATGTTCAATGCTTGGATTGATTCGCAAAAATTAACAATTGCTCCTGATTCTGATACAGGCCAGCTATAACTTCGCTAGCGCAGGGACTCAGGAGCGAGTAGAGCCTATTGATTGCCTTCTGAATTAGGTGGCTTATAGAAAATCAAAGCAGATCTTGATTAAGCGGGTTGCGGATGCGGTCGGGGACGCGGACGGCCGCGGTCGCAGGCCTCCCGGCGAGCCATCGCGACACTTGGATACTGAAATACGTGTAGCCGGCATCGTTCCCAATACAGACGATAATAATCAACACCACACTCAAGACGCTCGTGTACCTTGAGCTTTTCACCTCCATCCTAATTAAATTTGCTTTGAAGCTTACGGGACTTATATTATGGGATGTATTCACAAAAAAGCTGTTATACATAAAAATGTCCTTATATTTAGAAAAAGTATATTATGCTTGGTAGCATAATATATTTATTTAAAAAAACCTGTCTGTTATTAAAAATAAAAATAATAAAATTTACTCAGTGCAGTGCAATTGAATAAAACCAACAATGAAATTTCATTTTCTTCTTCGGGCGACTCTTCTTAGAGGAGGTTGGCGACCATCTCACTGAACATAAATTTATGCTGACCCAGTGTACCTGGGTTCTTCTGCACCGCAGTTTTACATTCAAAATAAAAGTCTGCGTAATAGCATTATTATATAATCCTTTCCTTGCAAAGCTCTGGCAGTTGAATCTGATACTCTTTCTGCTGCAGGCTGCAGAAACAATAGCAAAAGCCCGCCCATCATGACATGGTACTTCCATAGCATATTCCTCCACAACCATTCTAAGTCCACCACTCTATTACCGATGCTTTACACACGCTCGGGGTATAGAATTCTTATTTGAAATTCATGAAAGGGGTATTGAGATATTTGTGTTGGTTTTAATCCTAAATATATTTTTTATACATATTCTTTTAAGTCTATTCTCTTATTTAGATTTAAAAAAATATTTTAACAATCATTCCAAATGCATTACTTCATTACCGATCCTTTACACATGCTCATAAAATCGGTTAAATGAATAAATTTAATTATTAACGCAATATAAAGCCAAAACAAAATACTTAATCACAGAATGTTAGAATACATATAATCAAATTTAATTCTGTTTGATTTTGTATTTAGCTTTTAAAAATATATCCTTAATGTCGTCGAAATATTATATTACAACCAAAGTAAAATAAAGACACGAACAAAAGTACACAGCGAAGTGAAATCAATTTGATACAAACTCATACAACCAGGCGAACAATCCAATATGGATTACGGGACAAACTCACTCTCGAGGCTTGGACGGGGATTATACTCTCAGGTTATTTTTTTTTTCTAAAATAAGATCAATCATTCCTATACTGGAACGAAGAGGTAAAATATTTAGTTAAGTTATTTGACTTGAAAAAAGCTCTACTTGTTCATATTTTCAGCTATTTGCTAAAAAAGCACTAGCTCATTAATTTTTGCTGCTGCAATAATTATGGATTACTGTATTTTTAGTTATTGTTAAAAATGCACATTACTCAAAATATGTTTACTAACATAAAATTTCTTTATTTAACTCAAATTTCATATCATATCTTGACGACTAATTATAATTAATCTCTCATAAACAATTACCGAATATAAATTAATTTATTAATTAGCTAAATCACGAACATTATTGACGAAAACATATGTATGCAATTTTATTTTTTTTTGCAAATACTCTATGATATCTATTTGTTAAATAAAAACAACAACCGAGAAGAAAATGTTACAAAGAATTTCTGTCCGTGCCATAATTAATTACCTAGCAAACCAAATCTTAATTAAATGGTCTTTCTATTTTTGCGGTTTTAAAAACTACTGTGATGTATAAATCAGTTGGGTGCACCTCGGAGATCCCGGTCGCTGTTTCGTTCCGCGGTCCACCCGCGGAGTCTGCGGCAATCTTCAAAGCACCCTTTCTATGACTGAATAATTTGCGGTGCCTTTTCTTGCGAAATGACCTAATTAGGCGATAAGACTAATTTTCTGTCTTCTAAGAAAACAACCGCTAACTGGAATACTTTAAAAGTTTAAAGCATTACGTTCTCCTGAGATGCCCCTCGGACCCGAGCCGGGCTAGCTAACTAAGAGTGCATTGTATGTGTCACAGTCGATGAATCCAGATTGGGATTTAGGCACCTTAAATGGAAAAAAAAATTTAGCTCTGATATAATTTTGAATATAATATCTACAATAGAAATATATTTGGGAAATAGGAAATTAATTTACACAACTGCAATTTTACGTGTTTACTTCTAATTTAGTCACTTATACTCAATTAGAAATTTTTTATGTTTAAAAATCAACAGAAATAATTACAATGCAATTTAAAATGTTGTTTTATGCCGTGAATTGAAAGAACTCATTCTATACTTGGATTGAAATTCTGAAAAACTATAATATAAATATTTTTGTACTCGTGAGCAAACTTTTTTTTATATTTAAAAATTACCTATAGAAAACTTAATAGCAAAGATATAACTTTAAAATATATTTTCGTTGAATAAATAAAATTAAAAAACTAAGCATGTTCGGTAGTTAAATCTATGGATTTTTTTAAAGGAATTCTTCAGGAAACACTAGAATTGGAACGAAGTTCGATAAAATAACAGTTCGGGTAAAATCTAAGCGATGCTTATTTAAATTAAATTATCACTGGGCCATTTATAAATATAACTACTTAGCGTAAACATTTTTGATGTTTTAAAGCAAGCATGAATTTTTTTCTTTTTGGTATTAATAAATAACTCCTTAATTGATTCAAACCATGTATTTTTTAAACAACATAAGCATCAATGAAATGGATATTACAAATCTTCTCGTAATTGGACTGATTTAATTTTTGATATGATTACTTGTATAAGTTAATATTATTATTTTTTTAAATTTTCGGTATGTGACGCAATTTCAGTTACAGATATCGTTTGTCTATCGAGGATGCACTTCGCCTCGCATCAAACGCATTAACTCAGTGATTGTTATACGTAAAACACTTTTAGCTTGATGTGGCATGTGATTGTATTATTCATGGTAATTTATAATACAATATTTTATATTAAAATGTTTTCTACTGGTGTTTAAGACTGTATTATATTTTAAGAATGAAAAAAAATGAGCAGTGGCTGTCAATTCTTTACAATAAAATTTGGATTGTTAATTCTTTTGGATTCTCATCTTTAGACAGTCATTAACTTTTTACTGTACTTTCTGTGATATTTTCCCTTCAACATTTCATCGCTTTCGATTTTCTTTTCATTAAAATACTCATTTGGCTAACTCAAGTTTTAATAACTCTTGCAAAGGGTCTCCTTATAAAATTTATACAATGCTAGCGCAGAGCTACAGCGAAGATTCTTAGGAGTTACTCCCATTCACCGGTAATAGAGTCTGTCGACTCGGTCGGTGCACAATCCCTCACCAATTAGCTGCATGGTGCGCAGTATAATCACGCGTTATTACCAGGCAACCCCTAGCCGGTGTATTGAATCTAATCGAAGTATTACCTATCCCACCAGTTATTGATAAATCAAGGATTCAATTACGAGAAATTCAATGAGTTGAAATATCTGGCTGCTTAATCCTGATTCGTTAATTCTTTAGCCGACGTGTCATATAACTTTATTTAATTTTTAATTTAAACTCATTCTATGTATAAATTTAACTTACCATATACTTTTCACTAGTAAAGATATTTAAATAATACTTACAAAAGACTAAATCTACAAAAAAAAAATATTATTAATATTTATTGTACAATGAGTGATAAGTGTGTTCATGATAATCGTTTATTTCTGTACACTAATTAATACAGAGTAGTTTTAATCCTTATCGTTAATAAAGTAAAATAATACTTTACTGATCTTTCTGAATTTAAATGTTTATCATTTAGTAGCACCTAATTTTTAGTTTAGTTTTTAAACAAGACAATTTAGCTTTACCAAAATATGAGCATTTGAAAATAAAATATATTTTCTGATTTTGTCAATTTTAATAACACGCGAGACAATAAAAAGTAGTAAAAAACTCCAACTTGAATTGGCCTTCATTATCATCAGTTTTTTTGTTATTCAAATATGAAAATTCACTTTCCAAAAATATTTTTTTTTTAAATTAACGTTTGTGATCTTTTTTGTGCCGGAAAAAGAAATTGGATTCCGAATTACTATAATAATTATTTCATATAAACAAAGAGAACCATTTAAGTTATTACGTACGTAAAACATTTAATTCGTCTTATGGAATATAAATTACCTTCGCGTATTAGAGACTTACAAATCTGAACGTAAAAAACACAGCCTTCAGTGACATTTTCATACCACGTTACCAACTGAATAAATAAACACAAAATGGCGCAGGCCACTGCTTTTATCAAAAGAAATATTCTGCTATACATTTCTTGGAAGGCGGCTGGATGTAGTTTTGTTTATTTTTTCACTAGTCTACGACGACTTTCCGGGTCCATAAAACACCTGGAAGTCTCAGTACGTCGAGGGGGTAGGCGAGCTCGAGAGGGTCGCCTACTACTTGCGGCCAAAGCTCGCTCCGTGGACCGCTAAGACGCTCTGGCGGCGCCGCTCGGTCCGGGCGCACCACAGAACATTATCTTTAAACTGAATATCCTCGCACGAAAAGCTTTTGATAAAAACCAACAGAATTTACACGAGGTTTTTTCCAGAATGCTTAGAAAAAAAACACATGGTGTTAAAATTCTCATTACAACAACGAAGATGTTCACTAACCGTATTCAAAGCTTACAAGTGTAATAATTGTAGGACAGAAAAGACACAGTGACAAGATATTTTTTAGCATCAGAAGCATTTTCTCCAAATTTATGCAAAGATAATAAATTAAGTTTTTGAATATTCATTCATTTTTAACTTATTTTACGTTTAATAAATCTTATTTAATTTATATCTGGTAATAAAAATACTGATATTTTGCAAAAAAAGATGCCTTACACAAGTGTGGAATTTTGATTTAGACATGTTGTGCTACAAATATTTACTGTGCCTCTTGTGTTATCACATCCACAGTTTTAAGACGTAATTCATTACTCCTATAACTCTACTAGTGTATTATATTTGCCTCATCCATTGTGATACTGTAGATTATGAATAATTTGATCATGGATATAAAGACGCACATTTAAATCTCGTTTCAAACGTAAGTATAAGAAACGTGACATCCATACCAAACTATGTGTTGCGGCTATGAAATAGTGAAGAGAATACGAGTATATACTAGCTAACAAAAGTCGTATCAGACAGCTCTGATCAGAAACGATGATCACAAACAAGCTCAGTTAATCCGTTTAATATCTACGCTTTTGGCAAATGTGTTTGGGTGTGAATTTGATAAAGAATATTTTAATTCAACTTATAAAAACAATCACTTAGATCATTTATTTGAAATAATTTTTCCATATTCTTTTATATATTATATGTACAAGCAGTATAGGGTATATATTGAAATTAACCGTACAAATGTGCACAAACATAATATTTTTCGCGAAATCGATATTATAATGGTGTATGTGATAATATGTCTTACATGTTAAGAATCTTCACATAATATAAATGTGGTACTACCTTAATTTTGGTATCTGGTTTTACCCGTTGGGAAAAAGAATATCAAGTCAAGAAAAAAATATGAAAGTTTATCAAAAATTCATTATTGTACACAAAATAAACGACGCATTGTTGACATTATTTATAAAAAACTGATTATCTTATTTATTCTATTTTTGTGATAGTACAACAATGAGCCAGTGATTTCTAATAAAATTATGTCAAAAATTGTTATTTATTCAACAGAGAACCAACGCTGCGAAAATTAACGATGCGGTCAGAATCAAGACAAACGGATTCGTTTATTTACTTGTTCGGTTATTGAAACACGTTTCATATTTTTAAAAACCTAAATTTTTTAATGATGTAAAATTCATCATAAATCGTCACATGAAGCGAACTTCCATTTATTATATAAATATAGGATATCAATGGCTTCGTTTTAATTTTCAGTAATACGTTCAATTAATCAATTACCTGCATTTGTTGAATATTAAATTAAAAAAATCATTTTTTCAATATTTGTGATTAAATTAGTTTATCACAAAAAACTCTTACTTATGTATTATTCGATAAAAAAAATAATTTATAGTTGCCAATAATTTATTTAAATTACATAAATATTTTTCTAGTAGTATTATGGAGTCAATTTTTGAATAGGGTCATGTTCATGGTTATTTTAGTATAATTGTTGAAAGTGAACTTCAACACATTTTTAAAAAAATAGCATCTTTCTGGTGGAAACTCGGCAACAACATAAAAAGTTGTGCTTTTGCATGGTATATTGTTACAAAAAAGATAGCAAGTAGACGACAGAGTAATGCAAAGATAAAGAGTCATTTAAAATACTTGATTATTCAAGAAGAGAGAGAGAGAGAAAATTATAAGTCATTTCAGGTAGTTAATTATTTATGAGGAGGCATATTTGATAATAACTGAAGACACTCCCAGATAGCAACATGGCAATACTCTTTAGATGAAAGTAAATATACAAATTATAAAAATATTAGCTACAAAATACTGAATGCTCTGTATAAAATCAACCTATAATTAAATTGTAAAATACCGATATAAGAAATCGAAAAATGCAGTTTTATATTTTTATCCTTTTTTATGGGTGTTTCTAATTTGATATTTTTAGGTATAAAATTTGATACTTTTGTACAAACTTTAAATATGTAATTTTAAGTCAAAATCAGATATGATCGTGTGTGTAGTTTTTAAATTATTATAAATTTCTCATGTTTATAAATATTTGAAAAACGTTTTAAAAAATTGATAGGTTGTATTGATTGAAAAACTGAAAGAACTAATTAAGAACCTTGCAAAAATGTTATCCTGGTATAAATTAAAACCATTGAAATTTTGTTAGTTTTTAAGTGTGTGTAATACAACACGAATTTTATTTTAAATATCGTTTTTAAGATTTTCATTTGCAATATGATTAAAAAAACACAACACAATCTGTTTTTATTATCGAGGAAACAGTATTAGCTATATAAATTAGATGACATAAACAATATTCAATTGAAATGGATCATTATTTTTTCAAAAAAGACACCAGTAATATTCATCAATGTTTTACAATGATAAATGTAAATATTATCTCAGAATAAAATAATAAAAAAACTCAATTACAAAGTATGTCGTTTAGAGTCGTCAGAAAATAAATAAATTTAAATTCACAACAAAGTACGATGGAAAATTGAGTGATTGATCTAGAGAAGGGGGGAAACGTGTGTAGACTTTGAGAAATATTAATGGGGACGCAAAACGAACTAAAGTCTCGGTATTGCCTTGTACACTGGGCTTATGTACGCTCCGTAGTAAAGAAAAATTATATCTATTTTTTGTGTCTCGTTTTATTTTTAAACAAGAAATAAACGCGATTTTAGTAAATGTCTATACTTACTTTTGTGTACTTAGAGTGAATGTTCTGATTGTTGACTTACAATTTAAAAACGAGAGTAATAAACCCAAAATCTACCTAAAGATGACGGATTGGACAATATAAAGCCATCATAGATTAATACAGAAAAATGAAAATTACCGGTTGGCCATTCACAAAACATCATTACCCCACCACTATTGATTCACCCATTTTCATTTAATTTTTTTATTCATGAGTGGGATTCAAACCCATACCTCCAAAAATAAACGCGACCCAGTATTCTAGCCGCCCTACGTCTAGAACGATGGACTCTGTTACTAAGCAGGAAGTTGAATTAAGTACCTAGTGAAACAATATTGTGACGTGCAAGTATTATTGACATATGTATAACAATATTTTTTATCCATCTCTAACAATAATCACCGCTATCTCTCTAACAATGTATCACATGCTCTTTTGTAATTCATGAAAACTTACTCTGTTTGAAAATACCAACATATAAAGATGACGAAACTAGTCACACAAAGCAAAAATAAAACTAATTGACTTGTCACTTCTCGGCGTATGAGCAACACCACAGTTAGTCGCGGTGGATTTTTTAAACCTCTCACGCAGCAACGGGAGGTGCTAAAACAAAACAAACGATAAGTATTAAGCGGGGGAGTTCAGACGTTTGCCATTGGGTTGAAATGTTGACTCATGAAAGATCCCTGTAAGTGGGAAAATTGTCACCCCCAAGATTCCATGAATCAATCTAAGTGACCACATCCATAGTAAAATGAAAATGATTTATATATTCTAAAATGAATAAAATATATATATATAGTATATACTTATTGAAGTTCAAAAGCAAAATTTGTTAAAAAAATGTAAAATTGAAAAGTAGACCGCAACCTCGTAGATAAAAAAGAAAGTGATTTTTTTGAATCGATAAACACAATTTGTACGGGCGGTTATTGAATATGCAATAAATTTCACACTTTTAAACCTGCACAGGTCTTATTGTATTGACAAATTATTTTAATATACATCAAATGACAATTTTTATCCGTTGGGATCTAGGGACACACCTCGGCTACGAGTAGCAGTCACACCTTCTGAGTTATTGGCTTGGGATTGACATTGAATAATTACTTATTCGCGTTTCTTGTGCGCCGTGATTACCTGCGGTAGTACTTAGAAAATCATTTCTAATTTGAAATGCTAAAACCACTGGTTAGTACAAATGTTATTTAAAAGTAAGAATATTTAAATATATAGAAGTAACAAGTCTTACTAAAGAGAGTTACGATAAATTATTTTCAATATATTTCTGATTTGACACTTAGCTTCGGTTGCAGTAAAAGTCAGTATTTGTACACTTAAAAAATGGAAAGTCAAACTAACCGCCTCATCGGCGTAAAGACCGTAATATGTTGAAAGAAAGCTATTTGTTGTTTATTTTATATAATTATATAATCGGATACGTTACGCCGCGTCGCTCTATTCTTTTTATTCATATTATTTAACTGTTTAATCTAACTACCTAGCTATTCTATAGTGATAAATCAATGCTCATGTTGGTGTATATATATATATATATATATGGTAAATTTGTGTGCGAGAGTGTGTATCCGATTGTATAAAATAATATTTAAATTGGGTTATTATATTTAATTACAAAACAAATATATATATATATATATATATATATATATATATATATATATATATATATATATATATATATATAAGTGTGTGCTGTTAATTTAAACTGATGCTGCGGCTTGTTTTTTCTAGCGCAGTGGTGCTAAACTAAATCGTTGAAGCTAAATAAAAACTACGCATATGCACGCTGAATATATATCCAGTAAACTCAGCGCTTTAAAATTAAGACTTTATCCACTCAATATAGTTGATATGTTTAAACAAAATCTTCAACCACTGGGAATGAATGTGCAGACATATCGCAAATTTCCCAATAATTCAACGCACTAATGTAATGAACAACATCGGTTCCGATGCGGAATATTGTATTTCCTCTTTCGGCGTCGGTCCCCGTTCGGCTCCCGGCGCCCTAAGCCTGAGTGACAGGTGGCTATTTCACCCTTAATTGTCATCCGGTTTACTTCAAACGTGAGAAGTAAGTTCCGACCTAGAAAAGCTGAAATCGATTTGTCAAAGGTCGTTCTCGCAGGAATACGTAAGCAGACTGGCAAGCAGCTCCGGTGCGCCCGGTGTTTGTTTTCTTTCGTGGAGACCTGACTAAATAAAAGATGCAAACCAGCACACCATCATCAGATGTATCGTGTTCTATTAATTTTTACATTACAGTTTTTATAATCGCCTTGGTTAGATTTTCAGCAAAACGACATTAACCAAAACTGAGTATGAAACATAAAAAAACTTTAATTTTAAAATTGTAGTCAACTACACTATAAGAGTATGTGTGTTTATACAGATTTATAACTTGTCTTTTGCTTTGTTCCGTGTTCATTTTGTTTTTCTTTTGAATGATATGAATTATGTAGACTACAATATTAACAAAGTGCAGTCTCTTTACGAATGGAAGATAAAGCAATGTCGGCTTAACGTAAACCCCGCAAGCCAAACGCTCAGTGGGCGCAGCAACTTGACGGTGACGTCATCATAACTCGTGTGTCGACTCTACGGCGTGAGTAGTAAAACAAAACCAATTGAAGAACGCGGGTGAACTAGAGTGTTCCGCATTTCCTCATAACCAAAGTGCACTTAAAATGTGTATTGTCGAAATGCATCCCTTCCATTGAAGCGACATGCGTATATCGCCACTCAATCGTACTACATTCCCAAATTGTACAAAATACGAATCTTTATTTATTTCTAATATCACATTCTATCGGTGGATTGATTTCTCACTTGATACGTTTTTTTATTACATTTACTAATATCTGTGATCCACAAAATAAAAACATGTTGATCAACTGTGACTCTATTCTCAAGATCCACAACAATCGTACTGTGAATCTTGGCTTTATAATCAGATAAAATGTTGAAAGATGTATAATATACGTTGATACATTTTGTGAATGCGAATGTATGAATATTTTTATCAACGATAAATTTCATCAAATTCGATCAAATATGATCAAAACCAAAGAAATATTGAGTTTTAAATGCTCATTTTGATAAGTACGTTCACTCTGCGAACAAGTTGCGTCAAAATTAACCACCAATGAAATGAATTTTCTGCTCGTACTCTCTATCCAGGTATTTCCCAATGCATGTTTTCCTTTTAAATAAAACGAACTCGATGCGCTTTGCGAGTAACAATTTAAATGGAGCTTTTGGAAAATCCAGCTCCACAGACCCTCATGAAAAGTGACATTAAAACTATTGCACTCTACTTTAAAATACAAACTTATTTTTAATTAAAAACATCGAAAAATAGTGATGAATTTATTTATTCATGTCGTCATGAGGTTTTCTCGGTCAAAGGATTCTCGCTAAAGCCAATAATTCGTTATTAAGTTTTTCAAGTAATATTCTCGCTAGAAAAGATAAAAAACCAATGATTTCATTACGAAGGCTACCAAATCAAACTTGCAGTGGATAAGCTTTAACTGATTTAAAAAAATGTGCTGGCGCAAGGTATTTTCAATTAAGGATCATCCAGTGACGGCTCCTAAAAAAAGGTGTAATGTAATTTATTTGCTTTCATATTGCGAGTGCTTTTTGAAGAATAAAAAGAATCCTTTCAATCGTCGTACTTATTTGATGAATATAATATAACTTATACTAATTATAACTTCAACAATCTTTACATGTTTAACCAAATATTTATTTTGTGAAATTCAATATGTTTTAATTAATCAAATTTGTTATAATTGTTATAAATTGTTATAATGTTGCATATTTATTTTAAGTTCTAGTTAACATAAACAATTTTTTTGTTTATTTGACTTGATAGTTTTATGTCTTGATAGTAAATGGAATATTTATAGTAAAACTAGTATCTTTACAATCCAGATTAAGAAAATTATGTATTGGTATGTACTCTGATTAACGTTGTTTAAATATAAAATACGTCTGTTTTTATCTGCTTTGTAATATATGCATTCTTGAAAATATCAAATAACTCGGCAGGGGGGTGTACCAAAGAAAACACAGCGCTCAAGTCATAAAAAAATCTTGCTGGGATTTTTTCCTACCCACGTGTGATCATAAGCAGATAAAAGCAATGGCAAATGTTAATATACAGTGTGTTTTACAAGAACGTAGTCACTGTAAAAAAATGTTTTCGGAGTTTTTTTGCAAAACAAAAGAAACGAGCAGGTAGCCCAACATTTTGTCCTTAATGCATCGTAAAAACTATTCAGTTTTCGTGTTCACTTCGCACAGAGTGCACATTTTCAGAGATAAGTGGCGCGTATGCTTCCCGCTATAAGGCAGTGTTCCTTTGTTCGCACCCTAAAGGACCAAAAATGTCACGCAAAGTATATGAATAAGTCAAAAACGTTTGTGACCAAGTGGGTGAACCGATATTTAGAAACAAAATACTTCGATGACCTACCAGAAAGTGGTAAAACAAAAAAGACGTCGTCCGCCAAGGATAAGCGGATAAGGATTTGCGATCTTGCGATCAAAAAAGACTCAATATATCTCTAACTATAATAATAAGACTTTTAATGGAGATTAAGTTAAAATACTGTTGCACATTGATGAAACCGCTTCTTTCAGAAAAGCACGCTAAAAAAAGAATGTTCTGGGCACAAGAAAACAAAGACCGCGACTGGGACAAGATAATCTTTTTTTGACGAAGCTTCGTTTTGGGCAACTAGTATCTCACCTCGTGCTTGGTCAACTGCCGATAACAGACTGGTCGAAAAAACTGTTAAACATCCGGTAAAGTTGCATGTTTGGGGATGCTTCTCAAAACGTGGTTTTGGCAATTTGAACTTGTTTACCGGAACTTTGAATGCTGTAAGGATGAACCAAATATACCAGAAAGCATTATTACCATTTGCCCAAAGACTGATCCCAGGCCCAAGTGAATCATGGATATTACAAGAAGATGATGACCCCAAACACCGAAGTCGCCTATGCAACGCGTGGAAACAAGATAAAGGCATCGAGGTCTTGGATTGGCCCTCACAATCTCCTGGCGCAAACCCAATTGAAAACGTTTAGACGTTGATGAAGCTTAAACTTTGAAGAAAAAAAACGGTAACTGCCGCCGAGCTTACTCGCAATTTAAAGGCCATATGGAAGTCATTATTCCGTGAATATGCGGAAAAATTAGTTGAAATTATGCCTCGAAGATGCCTGGCTATTATGAACAACGGAGGAATCTGGACACCTTATTGATAATAAAGTATCTAAGTATGTATGATTAACTACGTGTTTTATTATTTTTCAATGCTAGACTTAATTTTTTTTATAATTTATGCCGGTTACGCTCTTTTGTTACATACTGTAAGTCATTTTATAAGAGTCGACAATGACCTAGTAAGAGCGATGCATGTATTTCGTACACCAAGTCAACCTAAAGGTTTCACGAGCCCGAAGATGCTTTTGAAATAATATTTCAACATAAATACATTAACATAAAAATATGTATGAATATCTAACCTTTTCTTCTGTCACGCCATTTTGAAAATATTTATTGAATAGCTTTAAAACAGATACTGACAAATAAACATTGTTGTCAAATATATTTAAAAAATCACCGGATCAAAAATAATAATTTTTAAATTTGTTGCTGGCTTAAAAGCTCAAAACTATGATATTATTAGGTTTTTTGTCGTTTACATAACGTGAATCTATTCGTATCACGCCTGATGAGACCATGTTTAAAAATTGTAAACAAAATTATTAATATCTCATTTTCGTGATGAATACTTTTTTTTTTTTTTTTAATATTATCAACAAATATTTATTTATCAAAACATTATATTGCTACACATTTAGATTACTGAAAATTTTAAAAAATATAACCAATCGAGCGACATTGCAATTAAACCTTTACGCATTTGCTTTTGCTTTTCGAATCCACCAAATATAATCGACAGCCATCTATCACATTCGTGAAAGGTAGTTCCTATTTTATTCTAAAGGCTCCTCGTTTTTAATTCAGGATTATTCAACGCTTATTCCGGTAAATTTACATGAACGGTTTTACATAATAAAAGTAATAAAAATGTCATTGTTTGAAAATAATATATTTCTCTGCGTAAAAATCTATTCATTTTCGCTTGCTTTTTAGAAAACAGCGAAACGTTTTTTATATTGTTTTTGATAAAGTATATCTTTGGCCGAGTTTCAGTTTTAAATCCTATTTTTAATAATCTTTTTCATTCTTTATTTATACGTATATATATATATATAAATTTATATTTACGTACATATAAGCTTATATGATTAACAGTACCTTAACACAAGGGTGATGAAAAGTCTGTCATGCTAATTATGCTGTTCTTTAATTTGATTGTGTTAATTAGACTGGCGTTTTTAAGTTATGGTTTTAATTAAAATTTGTCATAAATAAGTCTGCACGCTTCCCTGTATTAAAAATATAAAAAGAGTGCTGGGCTTGGAGCGGTCGTGTCGCGGACGGGGTGGGTTTAACCGCAGCCCGGATGTTAGCAACACGATGGCATAATCACTCTAATAGCTGCGCACTGAAAAAAACCTGAAATCAACCACAGCAAGTAAAACGACACGTTTATTTACGAACTTAATAAAAAAATGTCTACGTTAACTGAATTACTTTGCTATAGAATTGTTGAAGCCTTTCAGACACTCCCGAGAACCCAGGCTAAGTGGCCCATTAGATTTCCCTCTCAATACCGCAGCGTGAGGGTTCGATTCCAGCGCACGCAATCTACCGCACCGCTAGATAGACTGCGGTCGGTGATGGATGCCAGAGGGAAACGGTATTCCAATGGGCTGGAGTTTTAAATCCACAAAAACCCTGTTTACTCTCTCACGTGTGTTACGTCAATCTCTGCATGCCGGCAATACTTGAATTCGTGAGTTTGTATGCAATGGGATGTTGCGAACTTAAGATTCGCTAACTGAATTTCAAAAAAACTTTTTAGGCTTCTTCTCGATTCTCCACTAATACGTTTAAGTTTGTTGATTGTGCCACATTAAAATAGACGTGCATTTATTGATTCCAATTTTTGTTTAACCCAAATCATGTTTTTTTTATGATCAAGCAAATTGAAGCTTAGAGATATAAAATACTTCACTATATTATATTTTATTCCACCAGCAAAATCAAATCTTTTTCTAAAATCTTTCACTGGATGAATTTTACAATATTTTTTCATTTTAATAAATGCTTCTTTGGAAGAAAATTTAATTGCGAAGGATTATTACGGGATTTTTTTTTCTGTTTTATGACAAATAGTTTAATTACTACGGAGCACCGGCAAAAATATTAAAATAGCTTTTCAATTCGTTCAGCTCGGGCAGGCTTTGCCTCCGAAGGAGGAAGTGTATTTCTATTCGGTCCGGGTCGGGAGAGTTTCCATTCAATTATATGATGTAGAAGGTCTATTCTGCCGGCGGCCACCGCGACGCGGAGGAGCTGAGCGCAGCTCCGCCTCGCCTCGTCAACAGAACGTTCCGAAACGATTGAACAAATGTCTTCAATAAAACTTGTATTATTTCTTATCTGACCCACGACTCTGCAGCCTGCGTTTTCTTTATAACAACAAGATGCTGGAACAGAGACTGCATCAATTCGCAGTCGATATTCAATCGGGTAGTAATACAACATTTCTATGATAAAATCAAATTAAAAGATTATATTGTTGTTGCAAATATTGATAATTAATTTGAGCAAACAACTATATAAAAAGTTACCTTTGACATTTAGTAAATATTCTTGTTTTCATGGGGGACTATTACATGCAATTGGTTTAAAATTAACTACACGCCAAAAATACATTATTAATGGAATGTCTATTATTTTTACAAATTATCTTTTGACAAAGTAAATATTCGATAATCGGGTGTTATGTTGCATATTTTTTCGTTGGTAACAGGGATTTAGGACCGAAAAAGGCTTGATACTCTTGCTCTTGGGTGCCCAGCAAAATGGACCTGGAGTGTGGTGCACTTAAAAAAACTAAAATAAATATTTATTTATAATAAAATAATTTAATATCATCTCGGGTTATGCCGATGATTCGTAACCGTATACAATTTAGGTCTAATTAATTGCATTTCCAAAATACCTGTTCACAAATTTCAAACTCGATTTAACAGTTTAGCCTTTAGAGGGTAGCATCGTTAAAACACAGGCTTTGCTGGAGTGGTGCCAGTTAACATTATTTTAATATTTTAAATAAGTAAAAAAGGGAGTAAGAAACCTTGATAAACAACAAATAAGACACTTGAAAGAATTTGTCTCTTTGTTTATTTATTTTATAATAATTATTTCATGTTTTCATTCATTTAATTTTTCTCAAATTATTGTTTTTTTTTTTCAATCTCAGTTTATTTTTTAAATAATGGTTCTACTGCGATAGCAATAAACAAGAAAAACACCTGGAATCAAATTAATTTTCCTTGGTTTAGTGCGGGTGTGGTATCTCACAAGTAGTGTGCCACTAGACTCGACTTTCACTGGAGCTTCTGCGGATATTCGAGAACAGCCGAGAAGAGCTGATCATTTTTTTTCCTTCAAACATATCCGAAAAGATATCAAAAGCACTCGTAAAGTAGGTGTCAAAATACGCTGCATTTTATAAACACTCATTTGATTTTCTTCGTGAAAAGGAAAGTAGTGAATCAAATTAAAAACACGGAACATGCACGAAGCGAACAGAAAAACACTTTGATTTTTTATTATACTTCCGATATTTTTTAAAGTATTATATATCAATGTAAGTCAAAAAAGTATTACAGGAACGATAATATACTACAGTCTGTTAGTATTGTTTTTTATTATATTTATTACGTTGTTGTTAATGAAAACCAGTGACACAATATACGGCGTAAAAAAAATAAAATAACTCATTGGCTTCACTTATCACCCGTGAGAGGTGCCCAGCTAATATTCCTGATGATGAAAAAATTGCCGGTGTACGACCGACGTAACTTAAAAATTCCCGTCTTTATTTTTCTTCGCCGGTAATGCTTTTCTATGAATAGATAGAATATTTCAGCGGATGTTTGGATGTATACATAAGGGCAGCAATAGGAAGCCAAGCCCGGTTCATTTTCGGAAAAGAGGAGCGGTCAGCTATTGTTTCATGTTCACTAATGCAAAATCTTTATTTACTTTCATTATAAAAAGTTATGTGTAATAAACGCTCCTAAAATTGGTCATAAAATATTAAATGGTTACTTAATAGTGTGAAACATAAAAAATGGTCGCATTCATAAGTACTATAACTGCTTTCATTTCGGTAGTTTCATAATGTATTGGGAAAATATTCGTAGCTATATTTTAAAAACATATATATGTCCGTCCGTACGCTAGATTATTTATATAGTTACATTATTATTTTATGAAATAAAAGGTACAGTTTTGAAGACTTTAGAAATTCATGAGAAATTCACAATCACAATATTGAAAAAATATTTTAATAATTCTAATAAATTTAAAGTTCTCCTCGAGGACCTGCGAGGCCGGCTGCTCGCCGCTGGAGATCTCGCCGACACGAAGCTGTGCCCTTCAGGGCGTTTCGGTGCCCGCCTGTTACTCCCGTGGACAAGGCATTGAAGCTGCAAAACGTACAAAATAATAATATTCAGATCGTGGTTCGGATCAGTTCTAACATGGCGCAGTCAATTTGTTCTAGCAACTAAAATTGTTTGACTTGTCACCCAAAATGTCACACTGATTATAATAAATCGTACTGCTGAGATGTTTGGAGTTATTGGATAAATGGCACGCCCGATAAATACGCGTGTCACTATAAACTACGAATGCTTAAAACAACATTTTATTTTGTAAATTAAAAGGGATAATTTCTTAATTTTGAGTGATACCGTCAGTTATATTTATGCTACATAAAATGAAGCATTTAAGAATGAGTAGCACTTTAAAAATATATCAAACCCAAGCACGCCAACAGTTAACGAATATTAATTGGTTTTAGATTAAATAAAAAAAATTAAAGTCATAAAAAAATAGATGTGTTGTTAAAACATTATTAATAATGCAAGTGTTAGGTTGTACACAAAATAGAAAATGTTTTTTATGCGCATTTTGCGGTGTGTTTCGGGTATGTTTCATATAGCATAAAAGATACCTGAGGTGGAGAGCTCGCAGCATTTTTAGAATCATAAATCTCGCATTGTTTCGCAGCTTCTCCGCCAACTATCTTATTCGCCGAGTGTTTGGGTTTTTCCAGAGGCGTAATTAAAGTTTTCACCCGGCTCGTACTGAAATACACTTTTTCATCCTTTTCCCGGCCGGTGAACACGATATTAAACCTCATGCCGGGCGAACTGGGCCAAGGTGGCTTTAGCATGTATACGGAAATATTATATCGATCGCGATGGGTGCTGAAACTACCTGGCTAATGCAGAATTATAAGCGGCAACTGTTCCCGTACACGTGAGTTCTGCGGAGCCTCGCCGAGCCGGAGTCCTCCGACTGCAAACAAACATAGATCAACTCCACGAAATATCCGTGGCGGTACGTGCGGGCGATCCGCTTAATTAATATTCCGTCTCTCGGGTCATATTGCAGTTTATTTTTAGATTGTGTGGTGCTCAGACCTTTTTTTTTCGTATCTTAAATATATTTTTTTCATTAGAGGAATAACGCTGGTGAAAATTAGTGGGAAAAAAAAATATATTTTTTTTTTATAGTTTCTTCAATGAAATTTTAAAGAAAATTTAAATTTATATGTAGTGAAAAACTGATGTGCAAAATCTAGTGAACATAACGACTCCGTTTGATATCGCACGAGTTTCAGAATGGTTTTGGAGCTCTATGCAGCAAATAGTCGGGGTGACTAGTTTCAAAGCACAATCGATGTGCCTGGCTAGTTTCAGAAGCTTTATATGTGCACAGTGAAATTGAATGTTTGCACATAAGAAAGCTAAATTCACTCAATTTTAGACCAGTGTTCACTATTAAATTTGATTGGCTATAAAATTTAATTGCCGTAAAAGACAGCTGATTTAAATTAGTTTATGCCTGTCGTGTGATTTTAATTTCTTATTTTTCGTGCTCTTTTGCTATAACTTAATATTTACCGTGAGAAAGGTTTATATTTAATAATATCCTTGGTGACCGGTTTAAATACTTTATGAATACTAAGTTTATATAATGGTTTTTTTTAAAACAAGAAACATTTTAAAAATCTGCTGTAATAAATCATGTCATTAGATGTGAATATCTCAGATGACACAACTCTCCTTGAAGCTCACAGCCGCCAGACATACAATGCACGTGATGAAGGTGTAAAATAATGGACAGTACAGCCGTTTTTAGAGCATACTTCCGAGGTCTCTAAAACCACCTTCGGAGATGGACAATATTGTGAAGCACTATGCTATATTATCTACATATCAACATATCGTAATTGTAATATCGCATCCCAAGATCAGCAATGTCGAGGATACCAAATAAATACAATTAGGTAATGCTCACGTTTTCCTGTGCTATGCGTGTATTGTGACCGTAAAGATCTAAATATATTTATTTACAATTCATACAAATACCAATTTGTATGCATATATTAAATACATTAAAATAAACTGCAAGCTTATACATGTTCAATGTGCAATGACATTGGTAAATCAGTAATTTCAAATTTATTTCATGGTGAAATATATTTAACGTCACCTTGAACTTTCAATTACTAAATAATTTATTTTTACAATGAGTCATGTTTTACTGAAAAATGCTAGTTTTTTCAAAATTGCGTCACACAAAAAAACTTTAAGTTATATGCCAAGCTATGTTTTGTATTTTTTAATAATAACAAAAATAAAGTACACCCGCTATAAAGCCAATATTAGAATCTATTAAAAAAGTAATTGTATAATATTAATGATTGAATATTTTACCTTTTTATAAATTATTTATATTTTTTCCGATGCCTTAAAATTTTCCGCACGAAATGAAAATTACATTTAATGAATATTAAAATGCCAGATGGAGATTCATTTGGTATAATCGTAAACAATTCAAATCCAGTTTTCTGTGTTGTGCGGGAGTTTCGCCAATCAAAAATGTTTTAAAGACATACGCGGCATTTGAAACTCATTTTATACCTGTGTTTATTTATCGATTTCATAATGAAAAGTTCCATACGCATGACCTGGCTCCGTTTGCCATTACTAGAAAAACAGCAAAAATTTACCAAAGCCTGATTCAAGTACATTAAAAACCTATTATCTGACATTATAATTGTAATGAAACAAGTATAATAGTTATTTAATATCCATTATTAGAATTTTCTTTTATTTTTCGTGTAGGGTTTTTTTATAGTAACTATTCCAAAACAATAAAATTTAGCTTAACTTTGTTACATTTGTAAAATTTCACTCCATTAAAAGTTTTTTTATTTGTACACCTGTAAGATCGTTAAATAAAATCCGGTTTGTATCATTGGGATATAATTATTAAAAAGGACGTGTTAAGTCTTTTTTATATGTTTAAATTATCTTTATTATTATACCATTCATACTTTTTGTACTATCGGTTTAATTTGTAGATTTGGTTTGAAAGCTCTCTTATCATTGTCTTAATGAAATAAACATGTGCTTTCTTTAAAAACAAATGTATTTTTAATTTTAAGCCATCTTAATAAATACAATCATCAAATGTCTGCACATGGAATATGCCAGAATATGGTATGTTGGACATGAATTCAGTGTTATCCTACAGTGGAATAAAACTCGGTTGAAAAAAGCTTTGAGAGTTCATTAGAATATAAATGGCTTGATTATGTTTTGTAAAAAGTAAAATGAATTATTATTTTCGAAAGCTTCACTGTATTAAACTTTTGAATGTTAATATTATCATTAAAGCTGGATTAACTTATATGATATTTATATATATATTTTATAAATATTATCACAATATTCCAGAAAAAAATTCAAGTTGATGTGAAAAGTTAATTAACAAATTAATTAATTAACAAATTAAAAATTCATATGTATCGTATAAGGTAATATTTTATTTTTTAAAAAGTTTAATCGATTTTTTAGAAGAATGCTACATTTTCCCAATTGTTTGTAATTAAACAATTTTGTAAATATATTATATATACATATATATATATATATATTAATATATATAAAGCATATTTATCTCTTGGGTTAGATGAAAGATATCGAAGTCTGTAGATTGTTTACATAATTGTTTTAATTCAGTCCTTGGGCATGTTGAAATTTGATTCGGGTTATTCAGTTAGCTCTAGGTTTTTAACACTCTCAGAAGTCTCTTGTTTTTCAGAATATTCAAAGAATTTAATGATACATATCCATCGCGATGTGTTTAATGCACAAAGGCGGCACGTGAGCACATCATTAACTCTACTTCCGCGTGAAAATAATTACTAAAACTTACACCGCCTTAGATTCATTCACTTCTGCTTTAATTTCAAATAAGAATTATTTTTTTTGAATGAGAGTGGTATACTTATTTTTTCATGATCATTAAAATTCTGGCGTTAGTTTGTTTGACCGAGCCAAAAGAAAAAGTACAATTTTTTTACGTTCCTTTACTCTGTGTTATTTTAATTTGTTCGTTATCAAATCTTTTTAACAGATTTTTTTAATGGATTTCATTCAACATATATTTTTTTTTCATTAAGGCTACATAATTTTATGAAAAACATAAAGAACATATTTTATTCAAGAAGCTATATTATTTTATATATAAATTTCATAAAATTGTTCTTAAAATGAGAACTGGTTGCCTCATTTGATTAGCAATTCTTAAATACTAATATTTATAAATATGAATAATTCATTAAAAAAATCACTGCAAAATCTTTAGCGGTTATCTTAATAGCAACTTAATATCATTAATAACTTAATAACAAATGCAAATAGCAATTTTCGTTTATAATTTAATAAAATGAAGACGTATTACTGTCATAATCACTTTTTTATTTGACACGTAAATAAAATACAGCATATTAACTAATTTCAAGGATATCTAAATATTAAAGTTTCACCTACTATCCACAAAAAACAGTTTTTCGTTCAAAACCCTCTCGACACGAGCGTCAATTTTCGAGTAATAACCAAGTCCTGATGACTGGATGAAGTTCATAAAAAACCTTGTCTATCGAGTTGCTGGACTGGCGAGCTGGAGTAATCAGAGGCGTTTGATTTTGCTGGCCGAAATCAGGGCAGCGTTTCAAAAGGCCGCCAACGATGTTGCCTCGTTTTCAAAATATTTCACATCGTTTGCATCCCGAAACTTTGTTATTTTACTATTACTAGACATAACATACTTTTACCATTATGTATAATATATATAATCGGAGGACACGTCTTAATTTTTTATATTTTAACTTTTATCAAACTTCTACAGGTTAACATAAATAATTTTATTTGATCCGATAATAGTCTTTCGAACTACGAATTGGAACATAATTACTAAAAATAATCTAATAATACGAATACTGATAAACGAATTGATTAAATCATGTGAGCCAGTTATTAACGCCGCCCAGAAGCAGCACAGTGAATATTGACCGGCTGGCCCTTCAGTGCATCCGGTGGCGGCCATTTTTGCCGGGCGCTTCGTTGATTTTCCTGAACGTCATGCATTATTCCGGTCAGGCCGAGATGAGCGTCCGACAGCTAGAGCAGCGACGGCTAAATTAGTCACGACAGCCGCCGACCGAATTATGTCCGAGACGAGTCATCGATTGGTGGCGATACCTACCTCGGCCGATACATAAATTTAAAAATAAATTAAGTATGCTATAAAATATATTTTTTAAATCTAGCATTCAAATTAATTAGTTGAGATATGAATTTGGAAATGTGTTTTTATCGGTTGAAAAACACACAGATATTTTCATCTGCCAGGTATTTGAATACCACGAGTTAGCCAAATTTTAATAAATAACGCAATGGTAGCTTCGAAATTGAATTCGAAACTTATATGAAAGGATTGCGGTTTAACTTTTTAACTTCATTCCGTTACTTTAGTTATTCTTAGGGGTATCCCGCCTTGAAATACAGACTTACATTGTGATTGCCAATGATAAAATGGTGATGAGCTTTTAAAGGGCGAAATCTGCACCTCGCTGAAGACAAAGTCACTGAAAATATTAGTGTTTAATTGCCGCGTTTCCTAAGCACTTCCTTGATTAAGTTATCTTTTTTTAAGTTTTTTTCAGTTTGTGATGTGATCATTATTTCATATCAAAATATTAAATTAAATTGAACGGAAAATCCGTCCATGTATAATATTTGTAACTGATTTATTTGATTCAAGAATTCCTTTTGAATTATAATGCAAAAAAATTTATATAGAGAACATCGAACATCGAAGAACATCGTTAAATTTAAAATTTTCGCAGCAAATATTACTTCCAAGAATTTAATCGCTAAAAATACATCTGACAAATTTGTTCAATATATTATATAATACTCTACAGGTATTTTATTAATATTTTACAGATTCTATATACTTCGTCTATTTTTACGAGTCTTTCTCATATACATGACCGTTCCATTTTCTTCGCATCACAATGTTGTGTTTTCAGATTCGATTCTAATCCGACAGGAAGATTGTGTTTGTTGCGCCTGATGTCAGAAAAGATTTTCAGGGAGGATCGTTCCTCATTTTACTTTAGGATTTTATTTTTATTTATATTTCTTTTAAAAATTAAAAAGTTTCCATTGAAACATTCAATATTTCTTAAGAGGAAGATTTGTAATTTTTGGTTATTATTATTCCGTGCAGACTACTTATTGTAATATAAAGTTGATACTTGTGCACGTGTTGATGTTTCTATTCAAGCTAGCTAATTTTTACAACAAAATAATTGTTTGGTGACAAAAAAATCATTTTCAATCTTTGGCTAAGGAATTCGGACATCTTAAAAAAATACATCAATATCAGAGGAGTTTTCCATACAGCGTAATATCAACAGTTTAAATATTTTCTTCAATGCACCAAGTTATGAAATTATCAGTATGTCGTCGTCTGTAGCTATTTATTCTTTAGATGATATTACAGATTGGGCATGTACACAAAATCATAATGAACTTTACTCTAACGCATAGGTTCCCACAGTGGTCAATATCGACCCCCAGAGGTCGATTCCACCCTGCAAGGGGTCGACGACAGCGAAAAATTAAATTGGGGGTCCATGAACTGTAAAAGGGGGTCTACGAGAGTAGATCTCATACTCTCGAAAGTCATACTACAAGAAGAACTGATCGAAATAAGCACTAATGAAGAACTGACGGTGCAGCTTAGAAAGGGATATCAGCCATTTCGGCTTCAAAGAGACATACCTGGTATTTATCCTGCACTCTGGACTATCGCAAGAAGGTTTTTGATAGCTTTACCATCTTCATTACTCGTGGAAATGAGTGCGGTTTCCATTCTACTTACAAAAAAAAATAGATTGGAAATCACTGGGCGAGGAGATTAAAAATTAAATCTGACTTATTTGAAGCCAAATATTGAAAAATTGCTATCAATGCATTGTTTAATGAATGTTACTATATTTACATTTTGTGTGTTTTTATTTATAAAGGTATACAGTAAAACCTCGATATAACGGACCCCTGTTTAACGGATTTCGGATATAACGGAGAAAATATCCGGTCAAATGTAAAAATTCAATATTAGCAAGGCAGGGGGTCTACGAAAAACAGGAAAACTCGACAAGGGGTCGACGGGACAAAAAGCTTGGGAACCTCTGCTCTAACGCGATAAAACGTTCGTCTGAGTGAGTGTACACTTGCAGAGCTACACTCCCGTTACAAGGCGGTTACACTGAACGGCGTGCATTTAACATTGAAAAATATTGATGTGAATTAATCAAGGGGTGCGGCGCTACGGCAAATTACGCGGAATCCGCGAAAGAGCGCTGTTCCCTTAAAAAATTGATATGACGTAATATTTCACGGCGTGGCGTGCCGATAAGAGTGCGCGCCGCAAGCTGTGGCACGCCACCGCTGCCGCCCGCGGCGCCCCCCAGGCCCGTGCCCAGCGAGACCCGCCACCTTGCAACTATCAACCCCGATAGCTTATTGATCTCATTAGCACTTGACCGTAGTTACACCTGTTTGATGACTATACTATAAACTTAGCACATCGGGTAACATATACATATGATAAGTTACACTGAAATTTTTAAAACTTGACTTTTATCATTTTAATTCTAATTCAAATAAATATACGTATTAATTAAAAGCCGACTGCCTTATCTATGTCGAGTAAATGTGTAAACTCTGTATTAACGGAAACACAAATTAGCGCAAACATTTATTTAAATATTTTCACTAAATAACTTATACACTAAAAGCACTTTCAATGTGTATGTCCATAAAATAGCATGACTTCGCTGTTCCTTCTTTTATTTACAGATAATAACGGAGTGAAATTGAATCGTGCTCCAGCAGCCCCACGAGGGCCGGTCTTCCCCCGGAACAGCACATGCAGGGTTTCCTCTCTTCCCTTTTAAAGTGGTCTTCTTTACCCCCGCTTGATTGGGTCTGGTATATTATTGGGGGGCGGGAGTGCGGGGGAGGAGGGAGGCGCTCACTTTGCCCGGGATGCAAGGATTTTGTTTGTTCTCCGGTCTGAATTCGAAATCATATTATTGGTTTAAGACCACTTGACTGTGCGCCGCTTTATTAATCCCATATAATTCATCGGAAAACCTCAAGGTGATCAGATTCACGCTTCCGCGATTCTGGAGCATCCTCTTGGTTTTCTGATGTTAAAATACTGCGTTGAGATAAATTAATTAAAAGATGATTAACATGTGGAAAAATCACTAAAGTATTTTATTGAAAATATTAAAATGGAATTCCATCAAGTACTTTTTGTCAAAAATATTGATTAAATAAACGTATTTTTTGGCATTTACCACTAATTCTAATATATATAATAACAGTTATAAACTTTAACTTTTTGTCTTTATCTTTGTTTAAACTTTCGATTTCAAAATAAGGCATCAGTAAATATATTATTAATTAAAGTATTCATATTTTTATCAAAATTTTATTACAAGATAATCATAAATAATATAAGATGCATTCTTCGTATAAGGGGTAATAAATTTTTTCTAACAATAAAATTCATAAGTAAATTGTATACTTTCACATATTATTTTTGTGATTTTTTCACATTATTGTTTTTATTGTGATTAGTTTCACCATATTATTTCGTAAGAATTTTCAAACGAGAATTGTTTGAAAAAGCCAACGAAATAAATTGGATAAACTAGTTATGGTTAAAACTAAAAAAGGTAAAAATCACTAAACGATTTTTTTATCAATAAATATCAAAATGGAATTTTACCAAGTACTTTTGGTAAAAAATATCAAATACATGTATATTTTACTTGTTATGTATACACAATTAATCTCATTCTGTAAAATTACTGAAATATTGAGCTATCCGAGATAACTGAAACAAATCATATCCTCTTCAATTGATTGATTGAAGTAGAAGTTTTAAACGAAAATACAAGTATCAGTTACGATCGTAAAACTATAATTTACTAATAAGTATTATTTTAAGAAAGTTCCTTTACATAGAAAACGTTGTACGAGATTCTCCAATCTTCATGCATGAGGAGTGTGGATAGTTGATTGCTTGCAGCTTCTTTTTTTTCGAGCACCTCCGTCTCGTCAAACAGACACACTAGCTGGTACTGCTGGGTAGTTTCTCAAAAGCGACTGAAATGCTTAGCCGCTAGTTTATTCTAGATCCTGCAGGCAGGCTGACAAGTAGGCAGGTCTTCCAGGAAATGATCAGTGGCAAGGCCGGTGTACATCTATATCTTTTACTAATTAATAATTATATTTTATCTTTTATATCCATATATATTTATCAAAATAACTTTATGCTAATTGATAATTTTGTCTTTTACTACCGCGTCCAAGTTAAAAGTCATTTAACAAATAATAGGTAAAATGTACATGCTTTAGGTTGTTGGTGACTATGTTTCGGTTTAAAATAAAGATAGCAAGAGGAAAAGGGGCAATAGTGTTAAGCAGTTTTCAATCAAATTTGATGTGTGAAAAAATAATAATTTCAAAAAAAATGTATTTAGTCGAAAAAAATATATGCAAAGCTCGCAAGTCTAAGAGAACTTGTATACACAAAAAAAAACGACTTTATCTAACTTGCCAACTTAGATTTGGAAGTCGTCAGAAAACAGTGGTCAGGCGACTAAGAGTTTTTAAATGGTTGAGAGCATTGTAACTGTAACATGAGCAAATTATAAAATAATTATGTACCCGAGAATTTTTATTGAAATGGGGGAAATTATATAAAGACACTGTTTAATTTATTCTTAAAATTAATGTCGACATAGCCAAAAAAAAATGAGCCATGAACCTCTAGTTACTCAAAAAAAATCCAAGAGGAGGAGGATTGTAAGAGAGATGTAAGACCTCCTATTCAAAGAATTTTTCAAAATTTATGAACTTATTTTTTCCATGTTCATTAATTTAAAATTTACCTAGAATATTTATGTTCTGGGAGGGTAGTGAGGTTGCTTGTTGCAGGTTATCTACAGATTTTTCAATGTATTTATATTATTTTTTATAAGTATATATATATATATATACAATCTCCAGTTCAAAATACTTTCCACTCAATATCACAACTTTTTGATGACACCGGTACCTGCATCCGGCAAGAGACTCCCGAGTTCCGTCTTCTGTTCCAAGTTGGGAGCAACTCCTCACAGTGAGCTTCAGCGATCTAAGTCATACCGCCCTGCGCAGTATACTAACCGAAGCTCTCAATTCAATTAACACCGGCACAATGCTCTGAAGACTCCTCCGTTGATGGACTGCGATGTATTTAATTGAAGATTACTGATGGTTTTGAACCATAGAAATGCAATTTAGCATTGCATTTAATTGAATACCAAATTTAAACATTTTATTTCTTATTACTTTTGGATGTTTTATACAAATGCACATGATTACCCAACAGTTGATATTTAATAATATGACTGTGAACTTTGGATTAGGAAATAAGTGAAAATAGTACAGAACGAATTTTTATGGCTCGTCGGTTTCCATTTTACTAGTTACGGAGTAAAGTGTAATACCTAGTCTGGCGAAAGAGCATTGTGGAAACTTGGAACCTTAATCGTAAAGTTTGACTCTGTTTTTCTTTGCAGCCTTGTAAAATATGTAGTCTTGATTGCCATGGCGGATGTTCGATGCGAGAGCATAGACAAAGTGCAGAAATATTGTGGCTGACGACTGAAGCTTTTCCTCTGTCTTTAAATTCTTTGAATTTGAATAGGAAAAAATATTATATGAATCTCAAAATAAAATTTTAAAAAATGTCAAATGATTTAAAAAACATGGATTAATTTTTTTTATGGTGAGGTTTTATGAAACATTATTTATAATATCAACTTTTCATTAAGTCCCAATGCTTACTTAAAATTTTACTAAAATTCTAAATTATACCTTAGGTTACCCGGCTAAAATCCATATAAAAAGTCCCTGAAACATAACTGTTTAACAAACATACAATAAATAGGTAAAAAAATATTTTTGAAAATATACTATTAAAGCTAATTTAATTTAATACTCATTAATTTTCTTTAATTTTTTTATAAAAAGCTTTTGTTTGAATTTTGCTAAAACTCTGGAAAATTAATAGTATATAAAAGTGTTTTCTATTTATGTAGCATTTATTAAAGACTTAAAAGAATAAAATTAAAGATTTATTTTAAAGCCATTTTTTTATACATTAATTAAACATTTTTAATTAGTTCCTAATGATGTATTTCAAGTCGCAGTAAACTTTAAATGAATAATACCCTCCTTTTCCACTTGTGACAAAGTTCTGCATTCAGAGCTTTCCAATTAATCGAAGACTCCTCCGTTCTCAGGATCTTCCATTTCGTCACAAATCAACTTCGGCAAGCGAAGTTCGCTACTTGTTTGTTGACAGTTCCTCCTTCGAGAACCTTCTCAGTTGCCGGTTCCCTGCCAGACTCGGTTGCACCACCTTTAGAAGTAAAGAGCAAGCGTCGACACCTACGGTTTAATATTTACTATGTTATTAAGTGGTTTGCAGACTCTCAGGGCTGCACGTGTTTTAAGTGTTTGTTTTGTGCATGTTGAAATCATAAAATCATTTTTACACCTGCCTGCAACTGACAACCAAACGGAAAGTTAGTCAGTCAGGTATGCGTTGTTTTTTTAGACAAAAACATAAAAAATACACAAATTAATTGAATGCTATTGGCTTATTACCGTTGTTTATGGTGTAGCGTGTATCACCTTTCATAAACAGCAGAGTATTATAATTATGACAATCTTCTTCAGCATGTTTTCATCGTAAAGCAAAATCTTTTTTGATTAAATTAAACTCATAATATTTATGATTCTACCTTTGACTTTAAATATATAGTAGAAAAACATTTTTTAAATATTATAGTATTTTTAAATAAATGATAACTTGCTTTTGGTAATGACTTGTGTATCAATTCTTTAGCGCCATAAACAATGCCAGTAGAGATTGTCTTCAACCAAACCTAACCATTTTTTTTACCACCGGAGCTGGGAAACCGTCAGGTAATCTTCCAGTTCCGGCAGCGACTCCTTTATTCCTTCTTAAAAATTACAACTTTAAAATAATAAAAAAACAAAAAAAACTGAAAGAACCAAGCCTAACCTAACCTAACCAAACTGAAACAGGCGTGAGCTGAATATCTTCAACGAGGGCTTTTGCGCCGAGTTAAGAATCGATACAAGAAACTCACGTCCAGAAGTCACCGACCGCAACCTCCACGTCAACGGGTTTTTTTATTTATAGTTTCGAGGGCTTAAATTGGATTGCCTGGATATATGAATTTATTCATCACGTCAGACAATAATATACCAATATTGTCCGTATCTGGTTATAGACTGCGCATACAAAACTTCATTCAATGAATAAATGCCATCAAATGAGTCTTAATTGAGACATCATTTTTGATTAGCTAAATATAAATAATTCTTAAAAATTTATTGAAAGGTTTGAAATTCACTCTTTTTACATACTATAAACTACTGTAAGTAAATATGTAGATATTATTAAAAACCGAACATTTGCATGAGAAAAAAATTATATTTAAACATTTATTGAGTGATAAAATAAAACCATAGCAATGGTTTGCGAGAACAGATGACTGAACCTGTCCCAAGGGTTGGAATTGTTAGCTTTCGATTTCCACAATTTGCAGAGTCCCTGAAAAATGAACCAACCCTCAAATCTGGAATAGCCTCCACGGTCATATGGTTTGCCAATCAAAATATTGATTCGCAAGCGAAAACTTTGGATTGATTCACAACATCGGTGCTTTTCTGGGAAATGCTATAAAATCATGTATGGTCTTTCCAAAATTATGTGTTAAATTATACCTATAATACAGCAAATTTCAAAAATATGTTTATTTAGAAATTATATGTTTGTATTTACATAAATATATATTCTGTTATACAAGCCTATAACAGAAAATCACCAATCAATCAATCAGTGTCACCTGTATATTTGTGCTAAAGAGAAATCAAAGGGGAATATTCAGGAGGACTGCAACTTTTAGAAAAAGTTGAAATTTTATACTGCTTTATAAACCAAAAATTTCATCGTCCTTGTAAATTTCTACGAGATTTTTAAGCAGTAAAATATTAATTTATTGTAAATAACTTTTGTCCTTTAGCAATATAGTGTCAAAATCAGTAATTTGATTTACAATTTCAAAAGATACCTAAATGCAGGTAATGTTTATACCTTAAAAGAACAAAGTCATGTGAAATTATTTTTTTATTTCTACTAGACTAGAGAGCACTAAAGTGTGTATACATATATATCTCTTTTATTTTATAGCAACCGATTCAACGGATCGACCCAACTGCAACGTGACTATGCTACAGTGACTGGGCATGGCTTGGTTTTTTGCACACTCACTCAGATTCTCACCTTGTTACTTAGTCGCTTCGTATATGTCGTATTTGTATTTCAAAACATTGAAATAACTATATCACTTAACACTGGTTAAAAAAACAAGTGACTAATACCCTTTTTTTATTAAAATCGACATCCATTTTTCAGGTAAATGTCTATTTTGCGTACTTATAACATTGAGATACTTCTGAGACAATTTTAGCTTTTTATCATTTGTTCATTACTAATTTGCTGCTGATTTCATTTTAAGTAATTATTTTAGAGTAACATTAAATTACTCTGACACTTTTTCTACAAAAAACGTCAATTCACCTGCGCCTGTGCCCACTCCCAGCCGCGAATGGAGCCCTTTACGCGCCGGGACCGTTCAATCACTCACTCCGCCTTTGCCTCCGCGCCGGGCTGGCAGCCTTTGAGGTCTGCGCCGCGACGCACCAGCGCTGGCGCATTATTCAAATCCAGGACCAGGTCTCCGCTTTGACTGCAAAGGGGTATAGTTTCAATGAGAATGCTTTTGTCAGGAGTCACAGGTCACCACCACTCGGGCTCGCAGTCAATATATTTCAAAATATTAAGCCGTAATCTAATCAGCAGAGAATCATTATTTTTAACTCATTGAGATGCAATCGTTACATATTTATGACATCTTAAGTTTTCACATAGCCACGAGCAGGTCAGATCTCTATAAAGATTATTAAAACATGGAGTGAATTTTTTTATAACCAGGAATATGCAAGACAGATTTACAAGTAAAAGAATTGTTTATATGGCTTTTCATATAAAAGGTTTTATAGTAGAAACTTAAAGATGACTTTTAAAATGAATACATAATATTGACTACCAACAATTTTTCGTCATTTTCTTGCTTCAAAGCTAATTTATTACTGCCTTTATTATGTTTTCATCTACTGTTTTTTTTTTTTGTTGTCATGTACACACTGATCACATTTTTAAGTTTTTTTATATATTTATTTTCAAAAACCGTAATTTCCAACCATATTCCATTGTAGGAAGTTAACTATAGTTAAAGAAACAATGGAACGAACATTACTTTTTCTGGTGACAACTTTTGGCAATCATTCATCATCTGCATGTTTTCCATGGCTCCAAATAATACCAGTCTACCAGACGCAGTCAAATTTTATAAATATAACTGGAATATATTTTAGAGACGGAATTTTTAGTTATTTTATTGAAATCAACTGCGTGGTATTCTACCGGTGTAATATATATGCACGTCGTAATTTTAATATTTCAGGTGATCCAAAGCAAAACTTGAAAGACGGGAAAGAAGAATTGCCTTAAAATTAAAATAAATCTGAAAATTAATTTCGCTGCTTGTAAACTAACCTAACGTTAGTTTCTATCACATTATAAATCAGTTGAACATGCATTGTCGTTCTTAATATTACAATCAGTGCAGCGGGGCGAGTCCCAGTGTGCAGGGCCCCGCTCGTTACACGCGCGATATGGCCACTTACTTGTCTATGGACGTGCCGCAAGCGCTGCGATTTATTCCGCTCTTTTTGCTCTCTGCGGTGTGTGCAGCGCCTTGGCTGGTCGACTGCGTTCAGAACCATGCCCGGGGAGATTGTTCAGCCAGCACTTTGTTTGCGCGACTATTTTCATCTTTAATTCACTAACGCTAAAAGTGCAGTTTGTATCCACCCCATTTTCGTAATGAAAATGTATATTTTTTAAGTATTTTTGTACTGTGTTCCGTTGTTAGCATTACTATTCAAGTACTGTGCACACTTTACTAAATTATGTTTGACAACTTCAAAGTATTTCTCATATCTCAGTCTAACTTTCATAGAGTTTCATTACAAGTCATGTAATGTTTATGCGTCTTTCACATAAAGTTTTTATCAAAAACATGCAATATTTTAGCCGTAGATGCTTCTAGCAAGCATAATAAGCCATGTCTCATTATTCTCGGAGTAAATATTCTAGTCGCACCTCCCTCGCTTTATTCCAGTCGCACCTACACCCGCTTGGTAACTGTGAGGATTTCTTAGAAAATTTATTTTCTCTGAGTTGATAGTCTTTAGTTGTTTTCAGAATGTTAAAAGTTTATCAATTTAATTATTTTTAGACAGATGTTAGTTGTGACGTTTAAGGTAGGGCTATTAACATCGAATATATAATTTTATTTCAAATGTGTCTTTCCAAATTTTATTCAAAGCTCTTTTATATGTTACATGATCATGACTCTAATTAATCATTATCATCGTCATCTCAGACGTTATGGAATCATGGCCGGGATAATGGGGCCCCTTCTCAACGGTGACGTTCTGCAGTCCATCTTGCTCAAAGCAATCAAATCATTTAAAATTAGATTTTTATACATTTGTTGGATAGTGTGATTTTTCATCGACACGTATTTTTGCATTTATTATAGATTAAAAATATGCTATAAACATGTTTCAAAACTGCAATATTTTATTTTTACGTCTGAAACGATGTTCACACATTGTTTGTTTTTACAAATTATGCTGAATGTGAGTTATATAATAAGTTCTATTATGTTTTATTTTTGTTGAATATGATAATACATTTTATGTTAAAAATAATAAATATAGACGAAATAAACATATTCTTTATAAATATTTGCAATTATTTAATATTTTAAATAGCAATTCACTGAAACCTCAATAGTCGGAAATTGGATTCTGAGCATAAAAAAATTAACTATTTTAGTACGCATATCAACGAAAACATGGCAATATTGTTTCAAGATCGACTATTCGTCTTAAAAATATTGCAGCCACTTGGTATTCTGAGAATTAAAATTATTGGCAGCTCCAAGCTCTGCAGCTTGGAGTTTTCGCCCGCGGACGATGAACTCAGCTCGTTTTAAATTCTGAATCAAGTATTTTTTTTGTACTTAAAATCTTTGAAATTACAAACGAATTTACTTAATAAAGACTTTCTAAACGGAAGACTACGCAGAGCTCCGATAACATTACCAAACCATCGAAATGTGGGTATTACGATGATATTAATTTATGCAGACCTCCTTTAAATCCAGCAGGATCTTCTTTAATTACTACTAAAAATCATTGTATGCTTTTCAGTAGTATAATTTTAGGGATTCCTATAGGTACCGAAAAATTAAATCTTTTCACGATTTGTGGCAACAATTTATCTCTTCCGCTTACCCGAACTCAAAGCGATTGTTTCCTCTGGACTTTTATTAATAAAGATCCAAGATCTTGGGGCATTAAAAATTTTGGTTACTTATATAATTTATTTGGTTCAAAAAATAACATGCAAAGTCGTATTTTTTATAATGGCCAATTTTGACATAATTTTATTTTGCTAATATGGTAAGTTGATATTCTAATTTAAACAAAAAAACTAGCAGTTTAATTCAGAGCTCATGTCAGCGTGTTGGTCTGGATTTACAACAAGTAGGAATATAATTTAATACATTGTTTTTTTTATGTTTCAAGCAATGCATAAATTCTTAAGCACGATTATTGATCATTTAAGGACCGACTATGTTTTTTTTTATTTAAATGGATTAAATGCTTTACTTTAAAAGAAATACTCGTTTTAGGAAAGTTAAAAAAGTATCGCTAATTCAATGTTTTGAAATCAGATCACGACTCTTTAATGCAGTAGAGTCGCCCAAATGTTTTTCTTTTAAATGGAGAGGAGAAAGAAAAATAAACTCCCTTAACACATTGCAATCCTGCGTCGGGGTTATTATAAGGGGAATTCGTTTCCCCCCCTATCTGCGTGCCATAATAATCAGAGCACGTACTGCATATCTTCAACAGTCCCGTATTTGGTATGTTTACAAAAAAATATTCCAATAATTCATATTTCGCAATAACTGCGTGAATGAAAAAAAATATAGCATTGAATATTAAATCTAAACCTACGGCAAAAATATATCGACAGATTCTTATAGCCGCGAATTCGTTCAACCAAGAGTACGTGAAAACGATCGAGGAATTTACATGTTCGAGTAAGTGTGTACTTTAACTTTTAACATAAAATCTAAATCTGTTATTGAAGTTAAATAATCAGCCACTTTACAAAAAGAAAAGCTAAAGTTGTATTAAAACCGTTTGAACGACGAAAAAATCAACGAGCCATGAGTTAAACATTAAACGACACGAATCTGTTTAGATTAGAGAATTATTTGTATTATCTTATCTATCAGTAATAATTAAAACTTTTACATAGTTTGCTAACTGAATCCATGAATGACTAGCTTCTATTAAAAAATAATCAAGCAGTAATAAATATCCCAATATACAGCGCAACAAATTTAAATTATATTAAAATGCGGCGCCATATACTGCAGGTGTATCACAGAATATATAAAAAATTGCTGTCAAATTATAAACCAGATCCTAACCTAACTGATTCCTTTAATGACTAGCTTCTATTTTAAAAAAATTCAACTAAACCAAGCGCACTTATGTTATAATGATAAAAAGTTATATCACGCTCATACGTTTTTAAAAAATGTAAATATAAATATACAGCGCAACAAATTTAAATTATATTAAAATGCGGCGCAGTAAACCGCCGTTCGCAGGCAGGTGTATCACAGAATATATGAAAAATTGCTGTCAGATTATATACCAGATCCAAACGTAGTCTAGCAGGCGATTGCACATAAATTAGCTCTGTCCCCTTCTTCACCCTTCGCCGGGGTCGTCACGCTTATGATGGTCAGATCTGCGACTGAGTTTGTGAAATAGGATAGGGGTGCTCTCCTTGTACTTTCCAATTATTTTTTTACTCTCCGAGTTTTTCGATCATCTAGCATTCAACAATTAATAGAATAATCGCGTCAAAGTGTCCTGCGTAAGATATTACTATATGTTATTTCATTTATCTTCTTCGAGTGCTTCTCCTCGGGGAAGGTTGGAGACCATTTCATCGAACACATATCACAGTCGACTTCCAGTCACTGGCGTACATTTCGCATCTACGTATGTTTCCTCTGTCCAATCCCCTTTTTTTCTTTGATATGATACAACATTTAAATTTAAATAATAATATCAATTTTCCTCAAGACAAGTATAAGTTGTTTGAACAACATAAATTATCAAATAATTACCACATTTTATTAAAATTATAATTTTGTTTTTTATTAAAGTATAGAAAACGCTAATATAATACATTTAAATGATAATATAATCTCATATAAATCGTAGTTTAAAAAACACCGATAGCAAGTTCCTCCGAAGGTGAAACTAACGATTTTTATATTAGTTTAAAAATAGTTTACATATATTCTACTCAGTATAAGCTGTACTGATTGCACCACCGTAATTAACAATTTGCTCAGGGAAAACAAGATTCACCGCCTCGGCTGAGCTCTTGTGGAAACTGAAATTGATGTTAGCCTCACTGTTGGTTTTATAAAAAGTAAAAATAGCCGCAGCTTCTCCGCAAGAAGTTAAGTTACAACGTAAGCCCGGTTTGTTTGTAATTGAAGCGTTTTATAATTTAAGAGACGGTGCAATTTTTTTAATTATTATTACCATGAGCATGGGGTGAAATTTTAATGCAAAGAGGTTCAGAGGGATGGTTTTAAAAAGACTCGCACGAGGGTTCAAAAAAAGCGCCCATATAAAGCAATGAAAAATTTAATATTTATACAAAAATTTCATTAGTAGTAGATGACTAAAATACTTACAAGACAATCACTCACGACAAGCATCAGATGGAGCACCCGATACAATTTTTTTTTCTCGAAGCCTTTCATAAAAGAGTTTTAAAGATTGATCAAGTATCTCTATTTTCCTATGTATATATATATATATAAATATATATAGGAAAATAGAGAGCATCTGTGGTGGAACATTCATACGAAAGTGCAAGCAGACTGGCTTCGGTAGCTCAGTGATTTAAGTTACGTGACAATTGCCAGATGTCGCTGAGCACTGCGCGTGGGCACACTCAATCAATATGATATCATCAATATGAGTGCATCTGAAATACTTATGTATGAAAGTTTTGGGGGGAATATGGCATTGTTGAAGTAACTGGGAGCCATACTTGAACACTACTCGGGCATGCAGTGAAGTTGCAGATACTTGTTGCAGAGGAGCCACTCGTGCAAGGCGACCGAGCGCCTGGGCGCGTCCCGGCTGCGCGCGGGCCCCTGCCTGTCGCGCCGCCGCTTCCGCCCGCGCCTGTGCGGCGGCTGCGTGCGCCCGGGCTCCTGCTGCGCGCCCCTCCGCAGCACCACCATCAAGGTCAGCCCCCGGGCCTCTCCGTCGCCTAGCTCATTCTCAGCGTTTTATTGAATTTGACAATAGAATGAGTTTCGCTTCTCATTTCAGATCGAGATGATCTGCAGTTCGCTCCAAATCGACGAGGAGGTGGACGACGTCTACGAGGTTCTGTCGGAGCTGATGGAACCGAAGAAGGACATCTGGCTCTCCGAGAAGGTCGCCACCCGCGGCTTCGAGCACCGCAAGAACCCGCACCGCTTCCTGCGAGTCGAGTACTCGCAGATGTTCGACGTCCGGCAGGGCAACCGCAGCCACGCCGAGAGCTACAAGCGCTTCATCGCGCAGGGCGACAAGTACGCGCACTCGGTGAGCACCCAGTGGCTCGTGAAGTGCCAGTGCGGGCCGGAGTTCTGCCGCGCCCGCGCCCCGGCACGGCTGCACCGCGTGCACCGCACCGCCGCCCCCGCCGAGGGCTAATCCCTCCACGAGGAACCTCACCGTTTTTCTTCGTTCCTCGAAACCTTCGGGGTATTTTAGTATAAAAATGCAGACTGAACGGAAAAGCCGGCGACGACCGCAGCGGGGCCGGGCCGCGCGATCGTCGCTGAGGATTCGTATCGTATTTTAGGCGGAGTGTACTCCGCCATGATAATGGACTGAGGAGACGATCGCTAAAGTAAATTTCATTCATAATTTTAGTAAAAAGGGGCCAGATATTTAAATTAAATTGACTTAGAAAATTTCTCGATATCCGCGCCGCGTCGTGTTGATGTAACAAATACGAATTTACTACTGCATAATCAAACGAAAAAGGCGACATAGTTTCAGGAAAATAATCGGCAATTGGATTCGCTCCTCCAAAAGATGCATTATAAACGCACCCAATAGTTAAACAGATCGAACGTCAGGCTTCAGGCTGCATTGCTTTAAGAACGGTACTTCAGAAACCAGGCACCGCTGTAAATTCACGGAATAAATGTATTCTCTTTGTTGATGTTAAACTGTCCGTATTTCATGATATATCAATGGATGTCTTCATGCGTTTATTATACACTTATAATATCTATGGCCATATAATACTGTCACAGATAACAATAAGTATGGTTTCTTATTATGTATTCATCTGTTACTTGGAAGCTTTAAGAAATATACGAATCGTTATTGTTTGCTATTATCGTGTGTGTAGACTACTACTATAATATTTATATTAATGTAATTTTAAACTTGTTAACAATTTTTTTTTTATGTAGCAGTATTATTTTTAAAATAATTTATTGCTGCAACAAAATAAAATTAGACATTAACAAGAAAAACGGATTTTTAGATAACTTCTTTAATATGATAATACATAACAAAAAAAATTGATGAAATTACAAATCCCATAAATGTATCAAAACGATATGTCAAATAATCTCAAAAATATTTATTTTAATTACACTTTATTAATTAAAATTTGAAGAATACATTAAATACTTCAAAACTCTACATATATACATTATGTCTAAAGCACATAACATACATATTTTTTCTAAATCATGGGGATACTCTTTCTATTCAAATCGTTTCGTACGTAAGTTTTTTTAAAAATATTTTTTAATTACAATACTATCCACATCGTAAAATAAATAATTCGTTCTTATTAAGACTACTTTCTATAACTCTAAATATTTACTATACATATCAACTCATATAACAAAGTGTATTCGTAGTTGATATAATTTTTATTAATAATTTAAAAAACAAACGTGGAAACAACCCAAAAGACCGAGCCATTTGGGGTCAATGTCACTGCGCATTTAATGCCAGATGTTATTTTCTATTTTGAATATGAACTCTTGATTTAAAAATACCCGAAACTGATGTTTTACACTTTTGGATGCACATGTGTTGTTTGCATTATTCCATATGTTTGACAAACAAAAAACATACCACAAAACATATCTAATTAAAATATAAGTTCTTCTTATCCACACGCTACACACAGGTTACCCCTTGGATAAAGCGTTAAGTGCCAAAGCTGTCTTCCTCGGCTAGAGCTCCTTGAATTCATCTTCCATCTTCATTATATTTATAGCACCTCTAAGGCTAGCCCTACTGTCTCTCTGAGCAGGTCAAGCTGGTAAGCTTTCAAACATCTTTAAGTGAGAGCTATACGTAATGGCTAATTTTTAATTTCGTAAATAAAGTACATTTTAATTGAAATTTTATAAATGAAGATCATATGTACACTAAATTAAATAGAACTGTGTACGTATTGCTAGCAGAGTAGCAAATATTGACTCAGCGGCCGGCAGCTGCTCAGCTGCAGGGTGGTGAAATGAACATTACTGAAGAATTATGGAATAACATAAATCAGCAAACAAAATAGCAAAAAAATATATTTCAATTGCTGAAAAAGTATTATTAACATATACTTGAGATATATCAATCGGCAAAAAAAAATACAACATGCATGAATCTAGATTTTTTCGAACATTTATAATTTAATAAAAATTTCCAGTTATAATTAATTTTAAAATCCACTTATTAATCCCAATTGTAACGCTTTCTCTCAAAGTGTAATAAATACGCGTCTGCATGAGTGGAAATCAATTCTGATGAAGTTTGCTCCCCTTCATTGTACGCGACAGCGATACCTAAAAGTATTGTCAACCGCCCTCATTGTTTCCGAGCCATGAATGGGAAACCTCGCGTGTTCCGGGGCGCGTTTACTTTTATGATTTGTTCAAAGTTTCTCCGATACGCGATAATGTAACAAGACGAATAGCATTTCATTAAATAAATTTAAATAATCTTATTTCTGAATTGCCAACAACATTCAATGGTATTGCAAAACCAAATCCGCAGAGTCGGCGGCGACCTTCCCCGCTCGCCTAGCCGACTGAATTGGTTAAATCTGAATCCCAATTCTAATAATAAGGTTATGTTTAAACAATTACGTATACATATCAACACTGTGCACTTTTTTCTGCTATTGAAGTTTATTTAACAGATTTTGATAAACTTTGAAGATCCATCTGACTCGATATGAAGAAATCTTTCGCCCTTATATAATATAAACGAAGAACTTGATTATAAATGTGGGCCCTTTTTAAGTTGAAAATATTAGTTATTATTCCTAAATTATTACGAAATTTTCAAAAACAGAAGTTTTGGTAAAGTTGAATTTTATACAAGCTTACAAATATATATTTCTGCGACGATTTTTCCATTCATTTGAATCCGAGCGCTTAAGCCAAAACCCAGTAAGTCTTTTAAGTCAATATATCGATTTGTTTGCTGAACATCCATGTAACATTATTTGTATTTTAGGTAAACAGCATAAATTCCCAACAAAAATACCTTACTCATCAGTAATTACTTCAAAATGTATAAACAAACGGACGCTTTTTGTTGACGACATGCTTCATTATTAAATAAACAATCGTCTTATGTAACTTTAAGCTATCAGACGCCAAAGGAGTCCATTTACTAGTTCCTTTTTTCCAGCTATACATTGAAGTAATAAAACTGCTTTGAATGGTATGTTTTCAAATAAAATAATACTTGGATTCATTATAATAAAAATAACCACAACCCGACATAAAACACCAAAACAAAAATTATTTACAGATTTCAGATTCACTTCCATCTAGACTGGAAGTGATTGTTATAGTATGTCTGTTCGATTCAAAAAAATCCTAAAAAATATAGATTCATGATTTGAAAACCTAAAAAAATTATGCATATAAGAATTTAAGAGACCCTACTGCATAAAAAGAAACAAATAATTTCGACTGTTTTTGTAACTGTCGACTTAATCTGGGAAAACATTACTATATAATACAGTAATTCAAAAACCACGCTCCCAGTTATCATGGATAGTTTCTTCAGCTCTTCTATCCTGTTGATGTAGTATTTTCCAAATTAAACAAGAGGTTTTCCGTGCAAAAGCAGGTATTTTCGTGGGACGGCATGCGTTTTGAAACACTGTATATTTCCCAAAATATGAGTGGCCGATACGCTGTATATGAGTCTTCCTAAACTCCCATCACGCAGTATTAAGTACACAGCGCGTTAGCTCAACTCTTTTCAAACAAAACCTCAAGCGTATCTAATCATCCCAAATGGTGTCCACCAGTAATACTTATTTTTCACATATCCGGTTTTTTAAAATATTTTTTTTATAATTTGTTGATATAAGATTGTACATCTACGTACTTTTTTTATTGTATACAAGTGTTTTATCAAAATCATAATCTTTTAGATAATAATTCACAAATAACTTAAGACTATCTTCCAACTAATCACAAGCAGACGTATACTTTATAATTTTTATGTTATGATATATTTTGATAAATATCAAATATGTGTGTATGTATTTCATATGAAAATACGTTAGGAGCAGTTCTCTCCTAATTCATTTTTTTTAATCCTGTACTGAGCTACGAAGAGTGTCCTCCATTAGTTTGATATTACTATTCATCCTTCCTGGTCCCCTCTGCAATGTAAAAAAAATAATTTCCCCAACACATATCATAAACTTTATTGAGATCTACAATATTTAAATCCTGTTTTAACGGAATTGGTGTAGTATTTCGATAATGAAATTTTCATGGCCTTGAAAACAACTTGTATTTATTTTGTTACTACTTTTCAAACTTATCTTATTTACTAAAATAAAAAATCACTTATCAATTATCAAGTTTATAAAAAATTGAGTAACAGTATTCTTTGATAAATTTAAAAATTTTGGATTGGAGACAAAATGATATGTTGAAAAATGTAAATCACCTACCAAAGAGTGCATTCTTACGATATTTAAATATTAAAAAATTGATAATAAATATTGGCTAGGTAAGCAAGGAATAGGAAATAATGTAACCTTTTTGTATTTTAAACCATCTCAACTGGGTGGGTGTGTGAACCACGGCGCCCCGTCTGTCCGCCCCCGAGAGGTCGTACGGGGCGGAGGCCGCTGACCCTGAATTCAAACGTTTTGTTTGAAGGTTTACTGAAAAGGTTTCAGATGCGAGAAAGTGTAATTGAAAAATTAATATTACTTTGTTTTAAAAATAACCATAATGTTACATTAAGGTTAATGAACAACATTATTACTAGAACCGCCCTTCCACAAGGGCAAATTCTAACTGAGCTTTAATCTTTCATATAAGTACTAAAGTGGGAAAATGTAACTGTTTACTTTGTGGCTAAACAAATTTTTGGTCATGAAGATATAATTTTCAAAAAATGTTGCCATAAACTTTTACTTGAACTCAACCTTATATAGTTACATAAAAGAATACACAATGCACAATATCAATCGTTATACTTATTAATATGATTTTGTATAATTTTGTATTTATTTGTTTATTATGTAATATTTAGTGTGAAATTGCTTTTTGCTTGTAATTAAAGTTTATGTTTTTTTTTTAATTTATTAATGCATTTGCATTATTTTAATCGTAGTTTGTGTGCTTAAATAACTTATAGCAAGTATACTGAAAATGAATGTTAAACATGAATCTTACGAATATATTGTTTAATAATTATATTTCTCATCACTCACACTGTCACTGTGTATATATGAAAAACGTAATATTAATAATATACACGCAACGTGTTTTTTGTCGATATAAATTGTAGAACAATTATAAATAAAGAAATATGAACATGAAACATGAATTATTATTGGTTTAAAACATCTTGTGTAAGTATTGTTTTTATATTTGGTTGTCTTTTGAATAGAATCACCTCCCATCGCGCATCTGACCGACCCTTATATGTATGAATGAATGAATCGGGTACCGATGAGTGGAACCCGAAGAATATTGCAATCAATGAAATCTACATACCTATAAATGGCCTTTATAGTTATTTCTGTCCCATGTCTGGATGGGACAGCAAAATGTTTAACATGGTACATAGTTATAACAATATATATTTATCACTTTTTAAACCGTAGCAAATCTCTTAAAAAAAGATAACAGACACAATCATGTGATTGATTATTTTTAATAAACTTTCCTGATTTCCTATGATTTTTTAATTCATAATTATACAAATAACGGGAAAATAGTTAGTTAACGTTTAGTTAATCTAAGGTTCTAAGGGGTCAACTTTTCAAAAAAACCTAACTATGCACATAACAACTATAGGAGAAAGAATAATTGAACATGTAAGATATATATAATTTGCTACCACGTCTCAATCCAAATCAAAACAAGGTGTTATAGTTTCTTAGTTGTTATGAAATGAGTCAGAATAAGCGAGCAGTATTTATTTTTCATTTTCATCATTTAGCAATTAACTTAAAGCATGATCGGCGCTAAATGATTGTGAAAGAAAACAAAGTTGACTGCGTCAGCAAAACAAATTTAATAATAAACTGTACACATTCTTCCACACGCAATCAAACATGGAAGTGACACATCATATGCAATGATTAATGTCAAGTATGTTACCTACTTAAGTAAAAAATAAAAACGGTTATAGGATGTTTGCATTCTTCCAAAGTCTCCCAGCTTTAATCTGGTACGTTCAATTTTCATCAACTGAAAAAAAAAAAATTGCGGATTTTTTATATAAAATATAAATTCACAAATAACCCTGGTAAATTGACCCCGGTCTGGCGAAGAAAGGGGGGTGTGAATCAAAAGGAGCTCCCGGCGCGGAGAAGGGGAGCGGAAGTGAAGGGAGGCCTTCTCCAGCAATGGATTTATTGCTTCTGGTAGTGATGGCGATACTGACTTCAGCAACAATGTTTAAATTTCAAATTATTGTTGAAGTGACAAAATAGTCGGCAGAAACTCTGGAAAACCTGAAAAAATGAAGATATATATTTAAATTATAAAAGCCAAGTCTTATTCAAAGACTTTTTATCACCAAGCCAGAAAGCATTGAATCTAGTACGAATATAATTTTATTCTTATATATTTTGATTTAAAAGCATTTTTATTAAAATCGAGAGTTTTCCTCATGATAAAATATTAATTTTGAGATGTATATAAATAGCGCTTAGTAAAAAAAAAGTCAAAAATTTTCATTCCTGCACAATATAAATACTTAATTAAATACGTTTTAATTATCTAATTCTAATATACATATAAATAATAATTATATACATTATATATTATATATATAATATTATCAATATATATTCAGAAGATGAGTAGTTTTAGTTAATTGATATCGCAACTATAAAATAGTAACAATTTAATTACTCGATTTTTTTACGAAAGTAAAAAATTATATAAGCAATAGATATCTTGCCAAAACGATACAATATAGAAAAAAAACAGTTTATAATATCTTTGAATTATTAGTTTTTTTTATAAAAATATATTTGGTAGAAACGATGATTAAAGTACATTAATTTTCTATTTCATAATAATTCAAAGTGGCTCTCGTGAGTAACTTCCAGCCGGGAAGTTCTTCCTGGACGACTGGAGAAAATTTAATTTTCCCCGGCTTTCTTTCCCGCTCGTCTCGATTGAAATTAAAATTAAAAGCTCAGTTGATTTACGGTCATTGTCAAAAATTATCTTTTAATGCGATTTTTCGCAAACACATTTATTAACATAATTATTCAATTTGGTCCTTGGAGCTGAACAGAGGTAAACTCGGGGAAGTATTTGTGTAACATGACTTTTCTACCTAAAAAATATATAGATTTGATAAATTACCAGATATCTCATCTTATTTTATTATTTTGAATAACGGTATATATTGCCAGGGTGTCAATAAATAATAGATCATATTTTTATTTGATGTTTCTTGAATGACTGAGTTTCTGTGAAACTGTCGCATCGATAAACATTTAAAGCAAACAGTTAGATTACAATTATGACTTGATGCCTTCCTTATTCTACATGAAAGCTACTATGAACGATCAATATTTAATCTTTCACAATCACCCCCAATCAAGATCATTAGCGAAGCACCTATTGATTCCAGTGCGATCTCGCCATACTTAAGGCAAATATAAATTGGTGTTTATCTACATGAATTCTATTTTAGGATGCGCACGACACTGAAAGAATGTGCTTTATCAATTAGCTGAGGTCATGAAATGACTTAAATTAATTGACTTGTATTAGAATAAATTTCAATTAATAAATGTGACCGCACTGAAGGAACAAGACATAAATAGTACGAAGATCAAGGGTATATACAATTTCATAGAACATTTAAGGCTGAAGTGTTTGTTTTGAGTACCCGGCTGGCAAAAACCAAATCATAGGTGGATCAGAGAAGGTGTCGTCCTAGGAGCGGAGGCCCGATGTAAAAGTTGTAAACACACCTTAAATATGTGAAATGAATATACTCAATAAAAAACATTAATAAACATAAATATAAATTGGTATAATTCGAGACAAATAAATTAATACAAGTTGACCTCAAAACATTGTTTTTTGTTGATGACTAATGTATAATAAACGTGACAGTGTTTTGATAACATTCTACTTTTTTTATAACATCTGTTGGCAACGCGATCATAATTTAAATTCCTTTAGAATAAAAATAATATAAGTTATAGTTTTAAAAATGATTTGTTATAAACGGCCGCCGGACCGGCGCCTCGACCACGGCCTTCGCTCCTACGGACCACATGGCCGGGGGAATTTTTTGTGATTATTGCACTTAAGGAATCGTCGCGTACCTTTTATGACTTCGCGAATTAAAGAAACCGCCCGGGAAAAGGTTATGGCCGCATTCCAAACCCACCTGGCTCGGGTAACATTATGATCGTTCCCAGAGTCCGGAGAAACACACGGAATAACCTAATCCGTTTTCTTTGACCCGACCGCCCGGTCCAAAGCGCATCCATGATTGAAACCGCCCGGGAAAAGGTTTATGGCCGTAATCCAAACCCACCTGGCTCGGGTAACATTATGATCGTTGCCAGAGTCCGGAGAAACACACGGAATAACCTAATCCGTTTTCTTTGACCCGACCGCCCGGTCCAAAGCGCATCCATGTTTGAAACCGCCCGGGAAAAGGTTTATGGCCGTAATCCAAACCCACCTGGCTCGGGTAACATTATGATCGTTGCCAGAGTCCGGAGAAACACACGGAATAACCTAATCCGTTTTCTTTGACCCGACCGCCCGGTCCAAAGCGCATCCATGTTTGAAACCGCCCGGGAAAAGGTTTATGGCCGTAATCCAAACCCACCTGGCTCGGGTAACATTATGATCGTTGCCAGAGTCCGGAGAAACACACGGAATAACCTAATCCGTTTTCTTTGACCCGACCGCCCGGTCCAAAGCGCATCCATGTTTGAAACCGCCCGGGAAAAGGTTTATGGCCGTAATCCAAACCCACCTGGCTCGGGTAACATTATGATCGTTGCCAGAGTCCGGAGAAACACACGGAATAACCTAATCCGTTTTCTTTGACCCGACCGCCCGGTCCAAAGCGCATCCATGTTTGAAACCGCCCGGGAAAAGGTTTATGGCCGTAATCCAAACCCACCTGGCTCGGGTAACATTATGATCGTTGCCAGAGTCCGGAGAAACACACGGAATAACCTAATCCGTTTTCTTTGACCCGACCGCCCGGTCCAAAGCGCATCCATGTTTGAAACCGCCCGGGAAAAGGTTTATGGCCGTAATCCAAACCCACCTGGCTCGGGTAACATTATGATCGTTGCCAGAGTCCGGAGAAACACACGGAATAACCTAATCCGTTTTCTTTGACCCGACCGCCCGGTCCAAAGCGCATCCATGTTTGAAACCGCCCGGGAAAAGGTTTATGGCCGTAATCCAAACCCACCTGGCTCGGGTAACATTATGATCGTTGCCAGAGTCCGGAGAAACACACGGAATAACCTAATCCGTTTTCTTTGACCCGACCGCCCGGTCCAAAGCGCATCCATGTTTGAAACCGCCCGGGAAAAGGTTTATGGCCGTAATCCAAACCCACCTGGCTCGGGTAACATTATGATCGTTGCCAGAGTCCGGAGAAACACACGGAATAACCTAATCCGTTTTCTTTGACCCGACCGCCCGGTCCAAAGCGCATCCATGTTTGAAACCGCCCGGGAAAAGGTTTATGGCCGTAATCCAAACCCACCTGGCTCGGGTAACATTATGATCGTTCCCAGAGTCCGGAGAAACACACGGAATAACCTAATCTCCTTTCTTTGACCCAACCGCCCGGTCCCAAGCGCATCCATATTAGAAAATAGGGTATAAGAACCCCCAGCCCCTGAAGGGGGGCAGTACTCGATTGATATCCACGGGATGACCATGCCCAGGAACAGTGATACTCCGACATACCTATGCAGGATCGCGTGTCTGTCGTAAAAAAGTGAAGTATTAATTTAAACAACCCGGTTATCGGTTCAAAGTTAAAATAAAGTGTTAAATGTAACTTGTTTTAGTATCAGATAAATGTTAAAATTGTAATCAATGTTTGTAATGAAGCTTGAATAAAAGTTTATACGAATAAAGTGTTTTAAATGAATGATAATACAGTCCACTGATAGCGTATGAACCTCGGCGAATTCATATGCTAAAGCCGAAGAAGTAAAACGACTACCAGCGTCTCCTCGCGAGAATAAATCTGGTAGCCGTTGCCAACAACATCCTTGAAACCTCGTCATCTATTTCGGCTTGACTGGACTGGACCTATGGACTGTTTTGTGTTTAAAGCATAAATTATTTTTGCTAGCTGTGGGGATATTGTGAAGTAGCCTTGAAGAATTATTAGCAACTTATCTCTAACATAATAAAGATATTATTAAAACCTGATATGAGTTAGAACTTTAGGATGTGATGATAAATTAATTGATAACGGTTGCTTATTCTCGTCAATATCTACTAACATCGGATAAGCCAATATTCCTGGTTTTCCGTGTGATAAGTGGTCAAAGATAATCACTTGTGGTTGATAATTGATGGGTGGCACATTGATAAGGTAAGACATAATCATTCATTCTAAACCCAATGTAATCTCCTAATGGCACAAACATCGAGATAGTTCAATTATCTTATTACTTCACTTGATGTCAGTTTAAACATACAATGATACTGATATAAAAGAATATTTATTTATATAATTCCAGTCCCAAATCTCGCACATTTTAAATAACTATTATCTAAATATTTTTTTACATGAATCTGCATTTTTAAATCCCTATGGATTCTATCTGTGCTACACATCTAAACTGAAACGTCACACCATTTATAATTGACAAAAAGACAAACAAGGTCTATACCTTGTTTGTCTTTTTGTCAATTATAAATGGTGTGACGTTTCAGTTTAGATGTGTAGCACAGATGTTGACATTTCCCAAACACGATATTTTCGAGATTTCACTTTTTGTCTCTAAATCTTACGACCTTGTGTACAAGGAAAGGGATAACTAGTCAGTACAATAATAAAAACGATTCACTTATAAATGTAAAAAAGAGCCAATATAATATAATTTTATTATTTTAGGTATAAAATGTTTAACAATTTACAAATTAAATTAATAATTGATTTATTTATAATTATGTCTCATTTGGTACTTTATTAATTTTCGATTATGATTTACAATAAGTGATGCTGATGTCAGCAGCAATATAAATGACTATACAATAAATGCCATTTGAAAAGGACACTACCAGTAACGTTTGAAATTTTATTTCATATCGTAATTTGATTGTGGTCAAAACAATAAAAACCAATACAGCCATAAACTGAAGGAAAACCGCATAAGATTTCTCTGCGTGTCATACTGTGAAATTGTGTGTTCACGGGAAAAACCATAATATTTTTTCAGGACTATTTATTTATTTTGTCATGTTATATCAAAAGTTTGCATTTTACTATATATTTATATGGCTGGAAGAATATTTGCTAGAGTTTCCCATCATGAACAGATTTTAAACAAATATATTTATTGTATTATTATATCAACAAAAAAAATTGATTGTTTTCGATCAATTTATGTTTTCAATTCAAATATCAAACAAAATTTTGAAATCTGGCGGAAACGGTAAAATCTATCTGTTGAATTATGATAAGATTAGGTTAAATTATTATATAAAATACCACGTAATTTTTTTTTGAATATATATTTTTTTAGGAATAGTTATTCACGTGAAAAGCCGATGGACTGGTTGAATGATTAATTTAACCTAACTTTAAATTATAATATCATATATCTACTATATTCAAAATGTTTAATAACTGAGTTTTGTCCCGAAACTGATTCTCAATTCACCGAATTGGTTAGTGAAGCAATGTAAAAAAATATTTTGGAAAGAAAATACTTTTTATTTGATTATTAAAAATTCGTATACCTGTGTTAGCTTGGCTTCACTAAATTTCATCATGATCGATGTTTAATTTTCTCAGAAGTTAAGTCAAAGTAAATTAAATGCGAATTCTTTCTTTAGTTTCCAACTTTACTTCTCTCTTACCCTCAATAAAGGTATGACATTTCATTGATTCTTTCAAACTTTTCATTTAGAATGATTCTCTATATTTTAATTATCGGAAGGAAAAACAGAAATAGATTTTTTTCTGGAGAGATTCGTCGAGAAGTGAATGTATAAGCAAAAATAAAAATAAGTTATAATTACAAATCGAAGATAGTTTAGACTACAATAGTTTCTTACTATATATACCAAAATGATTTCTTACGTTCCTAAAACTCGGGACTTCACCAAGTGCAAATTATTTTAGGACTACATCAATATCGAAATTACAGCTCTGTTAATCCGTTTGCTACCCTATCGCTGATATAAATCCGACACTATCGCATAATTCGCGACTCTTGTATAAGGGGGTGTTTTTGATATCTCTTGCGATTTTAAATATAAATGAAACATTAAACTTAAATGAAAATCAAAAAATTATTACGCTATTTAAATTTAAAAAAACTTTTGTTTATCTTCCAGTAAAGTACTTGTTGGGTTTTTTTTTTTCTAAAATTAAACATTATCTCTCAATGTACGATTATTCTTCCGAGTGCGTCCGTAAGCCGGCAACATGTCCACTCTAAAATTTTTGTAAACATTAGGAATAAAGCATTTTTATTATTTTCTGTAATAATTTGTGAAGAGAATTTTTGACAAAAATATTTTACATATTACATACACGACAAACAAAAATATTTTATTTAAAAGTGACTTATTTCATTATACGAAATAGCTTTCGGTGTGCTTTCATACAAAATCCAAAATGTTTTAAAATGCATATTTGAAAAATCAACAAGTACTTATAGTTAAATGATATAAATAATATTTTAATTAATGCAAAGTTAAATTATTTTATACCTATATAATAAAAATATCTGTCTATCTTTAAAATAAGAAGTATCAACATCATATATTTTTATGTTAAAAACAAAAATATGCTGTGCATCTTTTATATTACTTCTCAGTATTCCCTTGTCGAATACAAGACCTGGAGCCCTGTGGAAAACGAGCAATAAAAAATAATGATTGTATCTTGTCAATAATAAAGAGTAAGAGATCGTCATGATCGCCAGCTTGAGTGTGGTAGTGAAGCCAGCCAGCCGCCTGTTTGCGCGGGCCGGCGAGCCGCAGCTCGAGGGGGCATCCTCAGTAGTGATCGCGCAGTCATGCGGGTTGCAACGCGGGCTCTGCTGGCGCTCTCGCTGGGCCTGCTGCTGCTGCTGCCGGGCCGGGCAGACGCGCGCGCCGCGCCGGACCAGGCCGAGTACGAGCGGAAGCGCTCGAGCCTCGTGCAGCAGGAGCGCCTCGGCAGCCTGGGCGGGACCCTGCAGCTCTCCGACGCCGAGGAAGCCGCCAACGCCGTCCTCATGGCCGCCAAGTACCTCGAGGTCGACAGGGGCTTCGACAACGTCTCCGATTTCAACCCCGCTTCCCACTTCTTCACCAAGAAACATAAAATCGACGCTTCACCAGTGTTTAGCATCATCCAGAAAATGCCCAAGGGCGCCGTGCTGCACGCTCACGACACCTCTCTTATCGGCGTGGACTACCTGATCAACAACATTACCTACAGAGAACACCTGTACGTACACATTTTGGAGACCTCCATCGAACTGCGGTTCGCCGCCTATCCGCCCGAGACCGACGGCACCAAGTGGCAACTCCTCGACTCCGTGCGAAAAGCGTCACCGGATGCCCAGGAGTTTGACAGAACCCTAGCCAAGTTTTTCTCCCTGAAAGTCGACGACCCCAAAACGGAATACAAAGATATCAATGACGTATGGGCTAAGTTCGCCAGGATCTTTGAGGTGATAGGCCCCATGCTATCATACAAGCCGGTGTACGAAGATTACTTTTATGAAAGTCTGCGGCAATTCAGAGAAGACAAAGTTATGTATCTAGAATTCCGTTCCGTCTTACCCGAACTGTACGACTTAAACGGCAAAGTATATTCGGCTATAGAATGCGCCAAAGGCTATAAGAGAGTAAACGAGCAGTTCATGAAGGACTATCCAGATTCATTTGGTTCCAGATTGATATACGCCCCACTGAGGGCCGTGGGACCCGAGGAAGTAGCGCGATACGTGGAAACAGCCGTGGAACTGAAGAGCGAACTCGGAAACTATTTCATCGGATTCGACCTGGTGGGACAAGAAGACTTGGGGAGACCGCTCATGGCGTTTCTACCCCAGCTGTTGTCTCTTCCGCCCGACATTGATGTGTTTTATCATTCAGGAGAGACCAACTGGTTCGGAACGTCGTCCGACTGCAATCTCATCGATGCTGTTCTCTTGGGAGCCAAGAGGTTGGGACACGCGTACGCCTTGCTCAAGCACCCTGTGATCGCCAGGATGGTGAAGGAAAAAGAGATCGCCGTCGAAGTAAATCCGATATCGAATCAAGTACTTATGCTCGTAGAAGACCTGCGCAACCACCCCGCTTCGATAATGCTGGCCGAAAACTTCCCCATCGTGGTGTCCAGTGACGACCCCGGCCTGTGGGGAGCTCTGCCGATGTCGCACGACATGTACGAGGCCTTCGTTGGCCTTGCCAGCCGCCACGCCGACCTTCGCTTCCTCAAGCAGTTGGCCCTCAACTCCATAAAGTACAGCTCAATGGGTGCCGAGGAGCAGAAGCGGGCTGTCGCTTCCTTCGAGGCTCAGTGGGCGTTGTTCATAAACGGTATTATAAAACGACCAAAGGTAACCCTTAACTAACTGTATAGATAGTACGATTCGCTAGCTTTGCAAATAGAAAATTATATCCGTGACTTAACAATTTGCTTTATGTCATATTATATATATGTATAAATTTCAATATTAAATACTTTTGTTATAATAAAAATAGATAAGTTTTTTTCATGAAATCAAATGTTATTAAAGTAGTGTAAGAACTCAATAAAATTATGAAGGAATTGTTTTATCATTTTTTAATTGAATATTATTTTTAAAAAATCTTTTTTTTTGTCTTATTATTATAAAACTATTCATAAACCACAATTAGTATCCTATAACTTTATTGTGTTTATCTTTAAAATTTCACACCAGAGTACATTATTTTTAATTTCCATTACTTTTTACATTAAATTGCGTGAAACTTGCGTGAAATTGCAAATATTGTTATAACAAATTTAATATATGCATGCTTAAATTGCTGGCGAAACAAAAACATATTTTTTACATCTGATACATACATATTTATTGAATTGTTTCTACTGAAAATTGCTGGCGAACCAAAATCATATTTTAATGATAAAATTCATTAAATGTCTTATACATTGCGCGTAAAAACACATTTTTATATTATTTCAAATTATAATATATTTTTCATTAGACTACGACTTGATGTCAAAAAAAATGTCTATTTTAATAAAAAAAATTCAATTAACATTAATATTTTAACAGCTGTTGCTTCGTCGCAGTGTGGTTAATGATTGTGTAATGCCATCTATTGTCAAAGCGTATACCACACGAATATTTTACGAACAACGCACGCACTACTTAATAATTTTTTTATTTTACAACAGATGACTCTTTACATAAATAATGCTGAAATATATAATCTTGGGCAGTGCAATTGTGTGCAATTTATTGCAAATTATTTCAAATGTATTATTTTATATAAAAACTATAAAATATAAATATTGGCACTATTAAATAATAAGTGAGCTCTTCGATATTTATGTTTACATTGGTATTGTAGGCTTTCACACGATCAATACGAGTCTGGCTCGTGCTGAGGCGTGTCTACAGTGGTGCATCACCGTCATGGTACTCAAAGCCACAAAGCCGGCTACACACTCGCAAATTTCTTGCAATCAGCCAATAACGTCCTTTTATTTTTAGTATTTTTTTATGTTTTTGCCTAAGTAGGCAACGCTCAGGAGGACGCTTCTGGCTAATTGCAAGTCGTTTGCAAGGTGTGTCACGGCGTGTGTAGGGGACTTTAGGGTGCGGCTACGTACATTGTAGTGGTACAGAGGAAAATTATTTTCTTTCACCCGTTGTTAAATATTTTATTAAATAAATTTAAAAAATAAGCTAAATCAAGTAGCAATAAACACACTATTCTAGAAAAGAAACTGGCCGCAAGTGAAGAAGCAGGTAAACAAACATTTCGAGGCGGCCGAATTGGAGACATGTCCGTTACTCGTAAGACTTAAATCGAAATCATTCCTCATCATACTTAGAATCTAATTTTTTTTTAACAAAACTCAGTATTAATGCTAGCAACACAATGACACGCCATACCTAATTAAGTAAGGTTAACTCCTCGGGTTTTAGCGGAAAGCATACTTGCCTACTTACTCTGGTGTCCAAGGTTGACTGTATAAATTACAAAATGTCTACAGATCTACGAAGAAAGAAAATCTAACAAGAAAGATATATAGACACAGCAAGAGAATGCCAGAAAAATCAGATTTGACTCACCTCGATAAACTTAGTTACGAATCTACTTCAACAAGAAATTTGAATAGCCAAATAGCTATGACAGTGTTTTTCAACCTGTGGGTCGCGGGTTAAAGAAAAAGACAATTGTTGTAGGTCCTACACTAAATATATAAAGAGTTTTATTAAGGCCCTAGGCTTAGGGTCGCCGAATTTTTTAACTTATAAAGGGGTCACGTATTCAAAAAGGTTTCAAAACCCTGGGCTAGAAGATTTCGATGTTACTTTCTAGTTAAGTCTTGAGAAGCCTTTAAAAAACAAAAGCAGTAAAAATAACGCAGTTACCTACCTTAGTTAGACCAGCATGAACTGCTTCACTATTTTATAATTCACGACCGCTGGGAAAACCCGAACCGAAATCCTGTTTCGATGATGTCTATAAGATTGCTTTAAAAGAGTTTCAAGACTTCGATCGTAGCTATGGTTTTTTTTAATCAAAATCGATTACCTTTATAGGTCACCCGTTACTCTGGGCAAAATAAACAACATAACTTTTATTCATCTTGTAAATTTTGCTGTGCTGAAGCAATTATGCTAGATGATATTTAACCGAAGAATATAAAAATAGGTTGGACCACCAAAAACTTTACCACCGGACTTAAATTTAATTTATCGATAGTTAGTTGAATTTAAGCTGGGCTTATAAAATATTGTTATTCGATTAGGAAATACATCTCTTTGTATTCAAATGATGAAGGAGAAGCAAAAGGACGAAGTACCAGTGGACGTTGGCGATTGTCTGAAAAATCAGCTTCTTTGTGACATAGGGAGGACGCCTTGTCCCAAGGGTCCGTGTCAATCTCTAGCAGTGCTATATCAATTTTTGGCAATTGACAACGCTTTAGGAGTGTCTCTGCACCGTCGGACGAATGCCTGACTGCGCTGAATACCCTGCAAAGCCAGGTCTCCTTATGGGGTGGTGACTACTTCTTAGAGTTGGTGCGTCTCAGTCGTCATGCATTCATTTGACGAGGGCTTTTGCCTTCGTTCTCCGGTCACGTCTTTAGGCATTGTTGTCGTCTCTTGCTCATTGTTACTACGTCCACTTGCGCCGGGTCTCTCCACAGTAATGTTCATCCCCCGCGCTGCATCTTAGGTGTTGCCATGCCTCTCCCAGACCATAGAGCACATGCCGCCCTGATGTCTACATCACATTGCGTAGTCGTCATGCCGTGCAGGCGGCCTTCGCTTGCGTTCGGGCCTGCCTGATGACTCCGCAGCGGCGTCCTCTGCTGCTGGATGAGGCGCTCTCCCCAAGGCACCTTCAACTCCGACCGCTGGGGGTGAACATGTCCGGTCTCGGTTGCTCGGTGACGGGTGATACCGAAGGTCCAATACGTGACGCGGAACTCCGTTCACCGACACAGTGTTCGATGAGATCACCCTGTCGACTTTGGCTATTCTCCACTCTGAGGTACATTTCGCCTGGGGCGGCTTCACGAGGACGGAGTCTCCTTCCTTGAAAGCTGACTCCACTGCTTCTTTGCCTTGAACGCGTTCAGCCAGCGGATGTCGCCACCTGTAGGCGTGTACCGAAGACGCCGGAGAGTCAGACTCTAGATTCGCAGCTGCCAGGTTGTACCAGAAAACGGCCATGAGTGGAGATATGCCCGCCCTCGCTGCTGTCCTCTTCACAGTGCGGTGGTTCCGCTCTACGATGCCATTCCCAGACGGCCGATAGGCCGCTCGGAATCGCCTGGACACCCCCCAAGACTCGCAGGTCTCTTCCACCTGCCGTGAGTGGAACGCTGTGCCGTTATCCATTAGCAGCTCGAGGGGTGGTCCTCGCTCCCTGAACAGTTCCTCAAGGCACCTGCTCACCTCGGCTCCGCTTTCCATCGTGATTCTCTTCCAGATTGCGAAACGCCCAGGACCGCAATCTACCAGGGTGAGGAAGGCTTCTCCGCTGAAGTGTGTCACGTCCATGGCTATTCTGACCCAAGGATCGTTCACACTCAGGTTTCCTCCCTCGTGAGTGACTGGTGCTGGATCGATGACCCTGCATCGCACACAAGAGCTGACGAGACGCTCTACTTCTTTCCTGCTCACCGACGGGTCCACCAGTCTGGCGAGACTCAGTGTTCGGTCCACTCCGAAGTGGTGAGCGTTATGCAGCTGGTCTGCCAATGCTGCGCAGGCGTGCCTCTCTTTGGATTCTGCTTGCAGCCAGGAGCTCTTCACCCTCGTGAGTGCGTCAGCCTTGTTTTCGGCCGAGCTCACTCGCACCACTGAGACCGACACGTTATAGGTGTCAATAATTTCCCTGAAGAGGGCCAATCTTCTTTTGACCAGCATCTCAGCGGCGCCAGACGTTCGCACTCTTGCATCTCTCGTCAGGGTCAAAGTCAGCCAGCTGGCAACAGTCACCGAGTCTGTCATGACTTCAATTTCCTTGAGGTTCCATTTCAGGGCCAGATTCACTCCTTTTAGTGCGGCGTCTAGCTCTGCGACGTTTATGTGGCCCACATCGTCTTTCTTGCGCAGCCATGTAGCATCTTCAATAACTTCGCCGTCAATCTCTAGGGCAATTCCGAGAGCAATCGAGCTCGCATCGCACCATACGCGGCCGCGACAGCCGGACTTCACTGTCCATACCCCACGCACCGGGTCGTTTGCTTGGATTGCCTCGATCATCTCTTCCAGACGGCGCCGCACCCACGCTCCCACGTCATCGTCCCAGGACTTGCCCTCGCTTCGCCTCTTTATGTAGCTGCATGCAACTCTCAGCCAGTTGCAGACCGGGAAATGACCGGTCAGACGGCCACAGATCGAGAATAACTCCCTGCGTGTCAGCTTGTCTTTTGGTGTGTCCGGAATCTGATTTCCCCTGCAGAAAAGGAGTCGACCGCCTTTGTCTCGTTCAATCTGCAACCCAAGCACACGATTACCTTCCAGCTTTGTTGCGGGCTTGGGCAGAAGCCCAAACTTCTTCAAGTGACTCTCCACCTGGTCGACTGACACGATTGCCTCGTTCACCAGGATATCGTCCATGTAGTAGTCTGTGCCTGCCTTTATTGTGTCATCCTGGTCCAAAACATAGCCTAGAATCTTAGACATGATTTTAGGGGCACTGCTCAGTCCGAAGCCCAGCCTCGTCAGGCAATACCGCTTGCCCTCGAACTCGACTTGCTGATGCTGCCACATGGCCTCATCTACGTGTATTTGTAGGTAGGCCGATCTGAGGTCAACTATCTTGGCGGGCTCTTGGGCCCTCCTCCAACGCCGTATCGTCTCGTCGCACACTGCTATGTCCGCTCCCGGGTGACATTCCACAAATTTGTTTAGCTCTCTGTAGTCCAGCACCGGTCGCACTTTGTCTTTATTCTTCTGGACAACCACCATCAGTGGCAACACTCCACCTCGCGGGCCTGCCCATGGACGCAGCCAACCCTTCTTTACCCAATCCCTCACTTCGGCCTTGAAAGCCTCTTCGGCCTCCGCCCCTGCGCTGTTTTTATACCTTCCCACGTTACACTGAAGCTCTGGCTCGGACTCTCTCCACCTCCAGCTTACTGACCACTTGCCCCCCCTGAATGCTGCCTCAAAGTCCTTATCAGCAATCCGGTGAGTGTCGGCCGCGATGGCGCCCGCCGCCACCTGCGCGCCGGCCGCTACCTGCGCCCCGGCCGCTACCTGCGCCCCGGCCGCTACCTGCGCCCCGGCCGCTACCTGCGCCCCGGCCGCTACCTGCGCCCCGGCCGCTACCTGCGCCCCGGCCGCTACCTGCGCCCCGGCCGCTACCTGCGCATCGGCCGCGCGCACCCCCTGAGTGCCGGCCGCGACAACGCTCGCCGCTACCTGCGCGTCGGCCGCGCGCACCCCCTGCGCGTCAATCAGAATGCCGCCCAGCTTGACAAGGGCGTCCATGCCCACTATCACGTCCGTTCCAGCAAGCACGCGGTCCATGACAATGGTGTCGACTTCCACCACCCTGTCCAGCAGCTCCATTCTCACCCAAGCTGTCCCGCGGCACGCCACTCGGCTCCCGTCGACCGCCACAATGTCGATTTTTCCTGGCGACAGCACAGGGCATAAGCCCGCGCGGATCACCGTTCGCGAGCAACCGGTATCGAGAAGCGCTCGAAAACTCCTCCCGCCGATTGTCGCCCGCACGATAGGCAGCGCCTTTAGTCCTGCCCTCGGGAGACTACCGGCGCACCAGCCTCCCGCTGACCGTTTCCCGACGGACAATTTCTGGCTATGTGGCCTTTCTTCTTGCATGTCCAGCACTCAATCTCTTTGTAATCCCGCGTGGGACGCGACCCTCCCCACTGAGAGCGGCCGCGTTGTCTCCACGCCGGAGGAACGACTGCAGGTAACGCCGTGTCTTCATGTTTTGTCGTTCGCGCACTCAGCAGTACGCGCGTCTGCCTTATCAGCTCCGTCTCGTCAGGCTCCTTGTCACCTAACCATGACTGTATTTTTTCTGATAAATCGTCGGGCAGACCCTGAATGAATTTGTACAGGATCGCGGCCCCTGACATCTTGCACGCGACGGCGAGACGCTGCACTTCTGCCATGTTCTTCTCCACGGAGGCCTGCTCTTGAAACCGCCACGTAGAAAATGCGGCGATCGACGGTACCGGACGAGGGTTGAACGCCGTCCCGAGTGCCGCAACAAGTCTTTTTTCATTCGTGGTCACCTCGTCCGGAAGGGACATAAAAATCTGGAACGCCTCACCCTGTAGCAGGATCGGGATGCATAGCGTGAGGTCGCTCTCGCCGCACGCGTGCATCATCTTCTTGAGACGGGCGAGCCATAGCTGCCACTCGCCGCCCCACTCGTATGGCTTCACGAAGTCTTGCAGCTTCCTTTGCATCGGCTTTTCCCTGGTTTCGGCAGCTGCCGAAATAGCTTGTTGTCGTCTCTTGCTCATTGTTACTACGTCCACTTGCGCCGGGTCTCTCCACAGTAATGTTCATCCCCCGCGCTGCATCTTAGGTGTTGCCATGCCTCTCCCAGACCATAGAGCACAGGCATGTTAAATTTTTTCGCATCTGTCTTCTTGACGTCAATACGGTGGGGTTGAGTTGCTGGGGTAGTTACCGAGAGACTTTCTTCAGCAACCCCCATGAGCGCGCGTGCGGTTGCGGAGCTCGCAAACGCACTACTGTTTTGTGAATCATCAAAGAAAAATCCATTCTGAGGTTCACGAATTACTATTTCGTCCAAAATGTGTAATGTACATATTAAATTGTGACGTGGTAGTCATAGAATAAAATAAATAAAAATATAACAAAATTGTTTATTTTCTTTTATGTTCATTTATAATAGTTCTTAGGGCTATGCTTGCTGTGCGGCTATCCTCTACGCGCAGGTTGTGGGGCTTACGAGGTGTGGCCTATGTGGTGACGTGCATGGGTTTCTCTATTTTCGTTATTGAATTTGTGTAGGGAAAAATATGTGTAAAAAAATATTTTTTTTATAGAATACAATAAATAATAATATCAATAAATGTACCGAGGTGCGTGGCCCGGCTGCACGCGCGCACTCACACATGCAGAGTCTCTCGCACACTGCTGCAGGAGTGGCAATATAAAGTCACCCCGACCACTGAGCGGCGCCTGTCGCTGGCAGAGCGAGCTCTGGTCCCGTTAGGTTCTGGTGATCTTTAATAGAAATAAAACGAAGTGAACAGACTGTCATCTGTCGCCGAGTCAGTTTGTCCTATCGATTGGGGCTCTTGGCCACCACAACTGTTACCACTACTGAAATCTCAACTGAAACTGGCCTTTAACAAATATAATTTTCATACTGTGTTAAGTAAGTACGCGCTTTTTTAAAACATACATTTTTTTATTTTAAATTATATTGTTTTTGTTCAGATATTTCATAAACATTGATATTCGCAATCGAGAATATGATTGCATCCGTTTATAACCTATATATTATATGATAAAATTTGACCTGTGTTTTTTTTTATGATTCGTAAAATACTTCTACTGTAAATTATGTATATTTTTCTAGCTTGTAAATACATAAAAAATGTTTATAGTTCGTAATAAAGTATTATATTAAGATCTGATTGTATTTTAGTTGACCAACTGGCAATGGCAAACCTCTGGAAAAGCTGCATATTTCTGGTGTACTTGGTGGGAGTCACTTTTGCATCGAACCTTCCACATCCACTCTCCGATGAATTTATAAATTCCATAAATGCCATCAATACCACGTGGACAGCTAGAAGTAACTTTGCCCATGATATTGATTTTAGCTACATAAAGAGGTTATTTTCATATTTTTTATAAAAGTTATAATCATTTTACTATCTCCTCAGTTTTATTTGCTATCTTATGTAATTTGACCTTTCCTAGTTTAATGTTTTCAAGATACTGCAATTATATTGGATTTCCCAAAAAAGGAATATTTCTTCTTAGCTATTTGATGTTATTGTTATATATGTATTGCAAAAAAGAAGCGAGTACAAAAATCTTATTATTTTAATGTTATTTTAGCTATTTTATTTTATAATACTAACCATAAATGGCTATATTGAAATGTTTCGATCTAAAATTCTGTCCATGTTAAGTAAATTTATGAATTTTAATTGCAATTGCATCTAATTGGCGAGTTCATTGCTTTAGTTTATATTAATTGTACTTATTGCTGAAATTTACTTACATCCTGTCTTTTGATTTCCTCAACACGACAACGATTTGCCTTCAGCAGCTGCATTTAGTTGGATATTTAATTTGTTGTATAAAAATATATTTACTAGCATTTCTATCATATAACGTTTTATTGCTGCATAAATTTCAATTTAACATTTTTCAGGTTAATGGGGGCACTTCCAGAAGAAAAGAAAAAAGTGTTTTACTCCCACAAAGTGGACCATGTTGACAATCTTCCTAAAAACTTTGATAGCAGAGAAAATTGGCCAGACTGCCCAACTATAAAAGAAATCAGAGACCAAGTACGAATTGAACAAATTGTTTTTTTGATCTTTACACATTTGATCAGATACATGTTAAATCTTCTGTAGGGCTCTTGTGGATCCTGCTGGGCATTTGGAGCTGTAGAGGCTATGTCGGATCGTCTATGCATTCACTCTAATACTACAATTCATTTCCGGTTCTCTGCTGAAGATCTTTTATCTTGCTGCAGTAGTTGTGGATTTGGCTGCAACGGCGGTTTTCCAGGTGAATATGAATGTATTGAATGTGAAATAAGCATGACCTAAATGCAACGGCACTTACTTATCAAGCGAAAATAAGAACAATAAAACTATAAATCTGACGATAAGATTTATTTTTATTTTAAGAAATAAAAATTATTCACATCCAACTTCAATCAAAGCCACTGCTCTGTCTAAAATATAAATATTTTTTAGGAAGTGCCTGGGAATATTGGGTTCACAAAGGACTTGTTTCTGGAGGGAGTTTTGGATCTAACCAAGGCTGTCAACCGTACCTTATTGAACCCTGTGAACATCACGTAAATGGATCAAGACCGCCCTGCAATGGAGAAGGTTATTATTAACTTCTAATATATAGTATTTAAAAATCTTGCTGTATGCTATTCAACTTCTTTATTTGCATTTATTGTCCTAATTGTAATGTAATAATTGGATTATCTGTCTCTACAGAAGGAAAAACTCCCAAATGTTCTAACGAATGTGAAGAAGGATACTCAGTTTCCTTTAGGGAAGATAGGCACTTTGGAGAAAAGTCATATTCCGTTGATTCTGATGAAAGACAGATAAGAGAAGAAATTTTTAAGAATGGTCCCGTTGAAGCGGCCTTTACTGTTTATTCAGATCTTCTTAATTACAATTCTGGAGTTTACCAGCACGTTTCAGGAAGTGAACTTGGTAAGAGTCTATCATTATTACACCAAGAATTATATTTTCTGCCACTCAAACAAACAATTCATTTTAAAAATATTTATTTAGTCTCATTAGATACAGAAAATACATATCTGTATTGTTTTCATTTCACTATCAAAGTTCACCAGTTGTGATAAACTTGTAGTATTTATCTTTTGAATGTTACAAAAACCTAGATTATCACGTCAGCTAGACAATAATATACTTCAAAATCATACTTTCTTTAAATTGTGTTGATGCATCTTTTTCTTCATTCAAATTTCCAACTGCAAGAAGTGTACTTAATTGGTAAATTTTACAGGATGAGTTAATTTTTTGTACATATTTAAGTATTCTTGTATTAACCACTACTTGTGATACTTTACATATTTTCCCAAATAATAGACTATATCTTTTCAATACAATATTCAATATGGAAAATATTGAGAACATTGCTACTATTAAATCTCTAACTAAAATCAGGTCCGTCGTGTAATTTGGAGACGGAGATTGAATCGAGTGGAGTCCAGGGTGTAACAACCCTCAGGGCGTGTTTGAAAGATCCTTTTACGCAACTATAATGCTCACACGACTTGCATTCATCGTTTAATTGATTCATAATTCTTGTAATTTTATAAATGTCTGCCTTCCATATAATGTATATGTTCTTAATAATTAATCAATTATTTACTTAAACAATACTATTATCGTGACCCGGCTCTCGGATGTGTCATCACCATATGGCTCGGTCTCATGACTATGATTTTCATTGCATTGCATTTATCATATGATGTAACACTTGAACAAATATCAATGTATCAATATTTATTACTGATGAAATGGAAACTTTGTTGCTTGTTTTCTTTGTTTGCATTCATTAATGATTGGAATTTTTATTTATCATATTATATAAATCTTAAATCAATATTATTGGTAATTCTGTCATCACAGTTTATGTTTCTCTAATCACTCATTATTTAACTGTTCAACTTTGGGTAATTAATTATTTTTAATATAGGTGGCCATGCCATCAAGATTATTGGATGGGGAGAAGAGAACGGGATTCCTTACTGGCTCATTGCCAACTCATGGAACAGCGATTGGGGTGACAATGGATTCTTCAAGATACTGCGTGGACAAGACCACTGTGGAATCGAAAGCTCTATAAATGCGGGGATTCCTAAAATACCTGCATAATCTGATATAAGATCCTATTTTATATAATTATACCTCAAATGCTGAGTGACTTTCAAATGACTTGAGGAATAAGCATATCAAAGTTATTTCAAATACTTGTTTTATGAATTAATTTATTATATGTTATGTGTTTGCTTTGATTCATTTTTCAATAATAACTAATAATTAATTACTATTCTCCAAGTAGTAAGCTTTTGAGAATCAAATTAGAAAGAATCGTAGTGTGACGACATGTGCAAGCACCTTTAGGGACCTTGAGCAAAAGAGCTCATGTAAAGATAGATATACTTTGGACAGTCTTGTAAATTTTAGCCTATACCAACGGGTGACAAATATAGACAAGGCTAAACCAGATACTCACTCACTACTCTCATTTTATCAAATTAAGTGAAATAAAACTTATTACTATCAATAAACAATTTGTTTAATTTCATTTCTATTGGGACTATAAGTGTTTCTTTACTAATAATATATTTCAAGACCATTACTCCCTGCCAACGATGCAACGTCATGAACAAAGTATAGTCATAAGTGATCATCCATATAAATTGCCACTATTGGTTTTTTCATTAAATAAAATGCTTCAGTTATAAAAAAAATGTATAAAAAGTTTCAACTCTAAGGAAGAAGAAAAAACATTTTTTTGATAAATTTATTTTCTTACAAAGCCTTTCTGTGTTTTATTTTCAATTTGGTTCTGGATTTATATATACATTTTATATAAAGTAAGGGATACTGATGTACAGTATCATTCATGACTTAATTTCTTGTAATGAATCATCCAACAAACCAAAAAATGCTATCACAGATTACTAGGGTTAAATGCTCTCAACGAGAAAGATTTGTAGAAATACCATTCTATCAAGTTATTTATTATTTGTACTCAGGGGTAACCTTTTTTTAGCAAACATCGATGGACAAAAATATGTATATGAATCATTAATATGTGACTGTACACACAGCTTCATCAGCAGATAATCTCATTTTCGGAGTAAGTTGACTGCCAGATGCTGTTTAAAGATGACCATAGGAAATGGTTTATTCCAAAGTATAAAGGCAACAAATGGCTGGAATAATATTTTAACTGGCTGTATTAATTTTACTACTTTAACAATATCAAAATTTATATTTATAAAGGGTAATGTTTTATTTTCTTTAAAAATTTGGCACATATCAAACAGAATTTATATTGAAATAAATTTTGGTACAATAAGGATTCTCAAATGCTAGTTTATCCAAGACCGCTGTGATAGTCCTAAAATATTGAAAAGGAAATATCATATACACTCAGAGACTAACTTAGTGCATTAAATAAAAACATTTTAACTTTTGTGGTGTTAATATTGGACAAATGAGCAAATCCTGACAGTTTGTATTTTATTTTTAACTTCAAATGAATTTTGTCAATGGTTTTGGTGAATTGAATATTCCGGTGATATCAACTTTCCATCTTCATCAGAAAATCGAGATTCTACAATTATATCCATTTTTCTATTTGATGGCATCTTGATTTTATGTGATTTTCTGAAAAAAAATAATAATTGAGTATTTTTATCTTCTCAATACACAGTTCTGTTCACCATTTTAATTTTGAGAGTTTTTCTTAAGTATTATATTATAATTATAAAACTAGATTATTTCTAGTTTTCTTACCCATCTCGGTGTACTCTATTAGGTAATTTTTTAACTCCCGTAAAATGATGGGATATTTCACTAAGGGTGTAACCTTCAGTTTCAGGTAAAATGAAATAAAGTATTGCTGCTCCTGTCAAGCTAAAAAAATAAATTCTTAATAATTTGAAGATCTTTTTCTAATTCAAACTAATCACTTCTATAATTATATAATTCTTAAAAATAGGATATTAAAATACCTGATAGCACTGTATAGCCAAAAAGTACCCGATAGGGTTAACGTATGAACGATATCAAGAAACAGTTTATTAGATATAAATCCAAATATATATCCAATCCCACAAGACATGCCAGCCCCCATGCCCCGTGTCTCTGGGGAAAAAACCTATAAATCCAATACAATATTATACTCAATGAGTTTACATGTTTAATATTTCATAATGTTAAATGCCAACCTCTCCCATTAAAATCCATGGTAGCAGGCGAATGCCGCAGTGAGATATTAGGGCGCTGGTTATGAGCACTGCAAGGGGTATCCAAGCCAAATTGCTTTCCTTAAAGAAATGAAATATTTTGCTTTAAAAATCCCAAAAAAACAATTAGTATATTTTGTAAAATAATTTAAATTATATCATTACAATCTACAAATTTCAGACTGCTCTGTGATATAACATACAAGCATGCGTGGGCATCAAAATTAGACATCGGAGCAATTTAAGTGGCAATACCATTAATTAACCAAAGTGCATTTGATCCAACTCAACTATTTTATAATGTTATTAATTTATGATTACAAATCAAATAAATTTATTTTTGTATTACAGTGATGGGAAGTTTTCTTAATTTCAACACAAGCATCATCAATTTAATCAACTTACAGTATATTGCAAACTATCGAAATATGTCGTACTATTAGGTGTCACAGAAGAATTGTGAATATTTGTATCTAATATTACACTATTTACATGCCGATTTGCCAACTGCCTAATCGGAACTCCAGTTATCTGAAAAAGAAAGAAAACGTTTATTTGTCTCAGCGAGGATTCCGAATGCACTACAAACACAATTCCATGTGGCACAGACGACTCTGTTACCTCTTGGATATAGTAGGCATAACCGCCAGCAGCGATGAAGCATGCGGCGACGCCGATCATGGAAGCAAACACCAGCGGCCGCTTTCCCGTGAAGTGGATCAGCCCGACACCCGCCGTGGTTCCCACCATCTGGACCAAGCCCAGCACAAAAGTCGCCTGGTACTTGTCCAGCGGCGCCTTGAGAGTCTCGAAGATTAAAATCGCATATGTCTAAAAAAATCAACATGATTCATGTTATATTTGCAGGTGTGACAGATTCGCAATCGAGGCATTTCTAAAATCTAGTAGAAAAATATCTAAATAGCTTAAAATTAATTCTTGATTTTTGGTGGGACGTGGAAAGCCTTGGATTTTGTATATGCATTGCTTTTTATTTTACTAATGTATTCTATGTCCATAAGGATAGTCTTTGGCCACAGCAGTGGTCTATGGCCATAGTCTAAAGGCCAGGCCAATTATCTCGCGCGTAGAAGATGACACGCTCGGCTATTTTGCCCGGATTGTTACAAGAACTCGAACAGTACACATCACAACAGTTTTTTTCAGGGATTTTCTAGTAGTTATAGATTTTTATGCTTATCGGTAAATAGTGCACCTAAATTGTTTTTACACTGTTTTTGTTTAATTACATTTTGCTTCATCAGTCAAAAGAAATAATATGTTTATGTTAAGTATACATAATTGATTAGTAAATCGCCTTTAAATTTACCTGTAATGTTGTCATTCCACAAAAATGACCCAAAAAAAAACAGAAACCCACTAAAAAATAAGGGTAAATAAATGTTTTCTTTCCAAATGGTTTAAATTTTTCCAAAATCTTGTTACTCGATTTCTGAAATGTATCTAAAACAATAATTTGTATATATATATATATTTAATATGAACAAGTAGAATAAATGAATTGGGATTTAAAAAAATTACTCACGTTTTTTGTCTTTTTCTTTGATAAATTCGCAAAGGTCCCTATATTCCAATTCGACCTTATCTTCCGTTGTCCATCCCCTCAACCACTGGAGGCTCTGGTAAGTTATGGCACAAGAATAATTTTATTATTTCACTGGCACGCTAACAGTACACAGACAGAGAAGAGTCATAATCATAACGATTATTATTATAAAACTAGCAATGTAGCCCGTCATAAAATGACGTATTTGATGAGCATATTTTAAAGTTTATGAATGAAAATATTATCCTATCGTCTTGAAATTCGGCACATAGCTGCGGAAAAATTTACTTAACTTATGTGCAAAAAATCAGCGTTGTATCTTTTAAGATATTCTATACAGAACGGAAAAATGAAACATACATACATACATACATACAAACACACAATGGCTATTATTATAGTAGATAGTACGAAAACCAATGTCGCACGCTTAAAAACTGTCCCCGACAGTTGCAAACTTACAGCACATGCTTTCCTTTGACAATATCTATCTATCTATCTACTATAATAATAGCCATTGTGTGTTTGTATGTTTGTTTGTATGTTTGTATGTTTTTATGTGTGTATGTTTCGTTTTTCCGTTCTGTATAGAATATCTTAAAAGATACAACGCTGATTTTTTGCACATAAGTTAAGTAAATTTTTCCGCAGCTATGTGCCGAATTTCAAGACGATAGGATAATATTTTCATTCATAAACTTGAATTTCAAATTTAGAACTTTTACAAAAAAAAACAAATTTTAGACGCATCGTTCATCAAATACGTCATTTTGTGACGGGCTACATTGCTAGTATTAAATAATACGCTTTTAATTTTAATAACATCCTAATAGCTTTTTCAGCATGTAGCAGTAGTAATAAAATGCGAACTCAAAGGTCTCCACCATAATGAGCTAGAGCTCCGAAGGATTAGAATCGCATACCCCAAGAGGGTAGTGATTAACGTAAGGTGAAGTATTTAATATTTTAATTTTTATATCAGTACTATAAGAATGAGATATTGTAAGTTTTAAAAACATTTAAAAAGTAAAGTTTACCTTTTTTCCTTCAGCAAATCTTCCTTTTGATACCAGCCAAAATGGGGACTCAGGTACAAAGAAGAGAGCAATTATCGCAGTAATCTTAAACAAATATTGATGTAGGTGTTACTCATTTAATTTTGCTCTCTGAAACTAATTATTGTAATTCCACCCATTATTAAACATCTAACATTGATTAATTGAAATGCGCTTTTCTTCTTAAGATAGCATTTGAATATAAATGAATATTTAAATTTCAGTTAGAAAATTTAAATCAACGATTTTGTATCATAATTATTACAAATGCATACTTATGAATTCATTAAAATCATATGGTATATCTAAAAAGGGCAATACAGGATGATTCAGATATGCATGCCATTAGTGTACTCGAGGTACAAATTATAAAATTTTGGATGTGCTGAGAAACTAAGTGATATTTATATTATTCAAATATTTTTTTTACATATAGCACTAATTCGCGCAAACTGCAACATCCCGCCTGCGAGACACAAGCCTCTCCAGGTAATACAAAATAAAATTCTCCGCTGGGCACTCAATGCCCCGAGGTTCATCCAAAATACCCAGCTCCTCAGAGACACCAACACCAAAACGATCCAAGAGGTAATAATCGACCTCGCACACTCCTTCCAAATATCTACCCACTCAGTCCCAAACCCCCAATCAACACACTCTTCGATTACAACCTCGAGGACTGCCTCTACAAAAAAAAGCCAAAAGCCATTGCCCCCCCCCCCTCCCCCCCTCACTCTCAACCTCCCCACCCACACAACCCCAAACATAAACCCACGGTGACACAAGTCACCCAGTGATTTTTTGAAGGCGTTAAAGGAAGGCATCTTCCTGTTCCGCCATTTAAACCAAATACAACAGAACGAAAATTCGCTCTTTGCTACGCTTGAGTCAATTGTAGTTTCGTATAAAATTTACGTAAATAATGAAGTTGAAAAATATTGTCCTGAGCAAGTTGTAAATGTGCGCCAGCAAGGTTCTTCGAAAAGCAACCAACTCGCTTGCAAAACATAAAGGCATGTTTCTCACCGGGATGGTGACGTTGATGAGGGCGGCGGTCCTCCACGTGACGGAGATGCCCAGGATGAACTGAATAAAGACGCCGAGGATCACGACCATGACACTCGAAGCCGTGAGTGCCCCGCGCAGGTGCGGCTGGGTTATCTCTGCCACGTAAGTCACCACCTGTAATCGATCAGCACAATTATACGATTAAAGATTACCAATAATGATGCATATTCGATTCGTTTGAATAAATAAAGGAAACTTTTAAATATGCTAATTTAATATTGATTCATTTTGAAGTAAGGACAGTATATTTTCAAATGTTGCTCATCTGCAATTCAATCTGAATCAATTATATTTTTGTTTTGATTATAGTAAATTCTCAATTTAAAGTCAATTCTAACTTAATTTTTTCTAGAATCTACTTAAATATTTGAGATTCAATTCCCAAGAAACTACTTATTTATAATTAAAAGAAAATCAGTAAAAGAGATCAGCATATCTACACATATAGATTAATATTTGATATGTGATGGGGGAGAAATTATTGCGCTCTGTCTATGCCTCTTCTCACTATGTATCATTTTACTGCAGTTTTTCTACGTAATAAGCAAACTCCAAGAATAAAATAAACATATCAATTATAGATACATTAAAATAAAGAAAGACATCTCTGAACAATAAAGTGGTTTGAGTTATTCTAGCTATCAAGCAAGTGGGATGGGTGCTGACATCATTAAATTCACGAATCAAAATCAAAATTTACCAGAACCAGATTTTTGTATATATGATGTCAACCAGACCTATTTAAATATGTATATGGATTCTTATTTTTAATGACCTATTCTAAGTTTTACTAGCAATGTTGTTACTCTAAATCAGGGGTGGCAAAGGTGGTCGACCGCGGTCTACTAGTCGACCACGTGACTATTCCTAGTCGCCTGCCTGTCTGATATATACACATATCTGATGCCCGTCTCACATTAGCTAATTACTTTAGTACTATTTTTCTTATTAAAATAACTAGAAATTAAATATGTTTTGGTATTGTCTACGTTTATTTTAAATTTAAACTTATTTTTAGCTTTAAGTAACTTCTTATCTTAACACATACGATGTTGATAGATCGCAGCCTATAATTTATAAAAGCAGGTCACCCGTAGTGATCAAAAGTTTGTCCACCTCTGTTCTAAATATATAGATGGACTTTTAATCTTTTTAGTTTCTGACCTAATCATTTGATACGTAAGTACAATTGTTTTAAAATAATTTTTAGGCGGTCTTTGTTAATCTAAACTTTACGACTGCATTTCCGCTTTAGATTTTCGTGTCTGTTGTTGCATTATACGAATCTCCATTTTAAATAACCAGTTTTAGACAATTTTAACAATGTTTTTAGACTGATGGATTTGTCATCATGTCATGACTTTACAATGTAGTTGATGAGACAAAGTCTACGAGTGCGTTTCCTTTCGTTCTTGTTGCGCTATACAAAATACTGTAAGTAACCACAATCGTGTTGGTTTAATTAAAGTACCTACGCAACGCTCGAGTGCTTCACGTAATTTTGCGCAAAAAGCTGGAGTTTTTCAATTTGCACAAAAAGGCCAATTTCAATATTGTGTTAAACACTTTTTATCTAATAAATTGGGTTTACAAAAAAAATTCCCTTTAAAATACGCGTCGTACATAATTACAGTGGTAAATTCATCCGTACATATCCACAGCAGACAAAACACCGACAATGTGTCACACTTGGTATTTTAAAACATGATACTTTTTCTTAAAAAATGCACTTTGTGTCCTTGTAGAATGACTTGTTGATAAACCATATAAAATATGGTGAATATTTTTGCCTGTTTACCGCAGTGGCGTGCGATGAGGTCATGCCATCATAAGAGACTTACTGACAGTATGGTTTCATCTGCCATATCAATTTTCAAGGGATAATTCAGAGCACCAAACTACATTATCAGCCAAAGTACACCTTTTCGGGCGTCGCGTTAATTATGTCGCACTAACTAACAAATTTTAATAATTATTCGCGTTTTACATTTTGATTCAAGAAAGTTCGCTAGTTTTAAGAGAAATAACTGATACCAAAGCCCGAATAGCTTAATTTTCAATAAAACGACACGGGATGAATATCGAGCAATATGCTCATTTCAAGGTAAATAGTTTGTGTGCTGATAAATTAGTTCTATCGGAAAGTAGAACTTTTTTTATTTAATGTACCAAAAATGAGAAGCAAATATATTCCGAAAATTACATCTGCAATAAATTTTAAAAAATCTATTATTTCAAGTATTAATTTTCAAATTGCTGGTGTACAGTACGCATGAGAACAACGGATATTGCTTTAAAAGTACAGTCTACATAAGGGCAGTAATCTAACAAGGATTCTTCATATTTTATGAATGATGCACACGGCTAGTTTCAGTCCAAACCACTAAATGCCATTATCTAGTGCATGTCTTAGTTTATACTGAAACGTGAAGTTTTAGAGAGTTTTAGAAATTAAGTAAAACTTCCAAATCAACATTGACAACAAAGTAGTGGAGAGAGTGAAAAAAATTAAATACTTAGGCAGCTGGTTAAATGATAACTGGAATTTTGACCAAGAAATCAAAGTGAGAATTGAGACAGCACATAGTAAGTACGTTCAAAAACGTGAGAAAAGTATTATGCTTAAGATATATAACATTAAAAACTCGTTGGAGATTCACAAAGTGTTATGTCGTCTCAGTTCTTCTTTGTGGAGTTGAAGCCAGCTGCGAAGAATTGAGACGTTTGAAATGTGGCTTTATGTTATGTAGAATGAACGCGTCACAAAAATGAGAGTCTTGCACAGAATGGGCAAAGAAAGAAAAATCCTGACGACGGTAAAAAAGTGTAAGGGCTCCTATTGTGGCCACTTTTTTCGAAACAATAAATATAGCACTCTACAGCTGATTGTACAAGGCAAAATCGAAGGAAAAGGGGACATTGGGAGGAGAAAACTTACGAAGTTTGCGAAATTTACGAAGGACAGCCGAATTAGTGAGGCGAATATAAATATATTCGAGGAAATGGTCACCAACCTCCTATAAGGAGATGCACCAAAAGAAGAAAAAGAAATCAAGTTCGCATGAATACCAAAACGGAATTTTCACATGAATTATGAAACGATGGGTGCGATGGTATAATAAATGCATTTGTGATTCTTGGCCCATAGTAGTCTCAAGTGGTCTCAAGGATAGGCGGCGGATGGGTTCGCTGACCGGGGCTTCGAGGAGGCCGCCGGCGATCCCCGACAGCGCCAGACCGGCGTACAGCGTCCCGGCAGAGGTGGCGCAGTAGGCCAGCACCCAGGAGACCACGAAGGGCACGTTCACCACCTGCATCGTCCGCTTCCGGCCGGCCAGCGAGGTCACCAGCCCGGACGCCAGGCATCCCAGAGGGACGCAGATCAGGTTGATGGACCCTAAGTAGTTTGAAAAAAAATTCATTTTTTTAAATAATACTCATGTATTCAGTATATCTACAAATAAATTTAAAAATAGTGCAGCTATATATGATTTATTCTTTCCTAGTTTTTTTTTACTAAAAAGAACCAGATATTTAAATAACATACATTATAATTATTGCGTTCAATGTCTGTCGCTATGTCTTCTATACGAATCAAGGAATTACTTTGACCATTGGTACGTTACACCAGGATTGAAATATCATGTAAAACCAAGTAAGGTTTTGTAGCCGCTATCATGCGTTGATTTTGTTTCTTGGGTGTTATTCCGACGTTTCAGTCCCCGTGCTGGGGACTACACTAGACCTTAATCATTAACAAAAAATATAAATCTCCATTTTTCATTTTAAACAATGTTAAAGGAATATTAAATTTATTACAATTCACTACCCCACAAAGCAGCCACTCAATGCACTGAAGATTATGGCCTGCCCCTTGCGAGGATCCCATCTGCACTGAACAGAATCAAGGATCGTAGCAAATAATACCACTTTTGAAATGCGATAAGTCGACATAAGTCTACAAAAAACAAAAAAAACTGTAATACACGTAACGACGAGGCAAATGCTCGATCGTCACACAATATATTTCTACTTTTTATTAAAAAAATATGTCATTCCAAGGGCACGATTGATTTTCATTAACTTATTTGAAGCTGGACATTTAAAATTTTACTGTAGTTTTATTATTTAAAAAAATACTAAATACTTAAATGTTAATCTTATCAATTTCGCGGTGAGATTGAAAATATTTTTTGCAAATATATTCATATTGTTTATATCGGCTTTTGTTTTATGATTTATCAGTACAAACGTATTGTTTCATAAGTTAACCATTCAACATGAGTCTCATTTAATATTTTCCGAACTGATTAAATCAAAAAAGGGGGAGGAGCCTTCTTTCACTCGTATGCTAAGAATATTGCAATTATGTTTGAAATTTTTATCATCTTTAAAACATTTTGCTCTGCATTTCAAAAAAAAGGATACTTTCAAAAACATTTATTTTTCAAATACAAATAATAGTTCAATACTGGTACTTAGTTTTCCACGTGATTGGTGTAATCATAACATACACGTTTACGTGTAAAATAGTTTCAAAATTTAGCTACCTCGTAGAAAACCTTTGATATGCGAGGTTTTTAGGAGCTGAACTGACATTTTGCGACTTACCAATCCAAGATATCTCGTGCGAGTCCAGCTGCAGAGTGGCATCGTGACCGCCTTTTTGGATCGCCGGTATTAAGATGGTCGGGAAGCCAAGAGAGGTTCCGAAAGCTGCAATAAAATAAATTATTGTTTTTTTATTTTTTTAATTGCCTTCCACGAGCTGTTCACCAAATAAAAAAATAAATATATAAGTATATAATAAATTGTATGACTCAGAGTGTTCGACTCCCACGCTTACAAACTCAACTGATTTATTTTTTACCGAAATCCATTAAATTTTATTGCATGATTTTGAATGATGATAATGGAAGTGCTTTCTAAGAACCAAGTGTAACCTTGGGACCAATGAAGGACCCTTGTCTGGTCTCGATTATATATATTGATTTAGAATGGACAAGCAAACAGAATTTGGGTATGTAAGTTTTAAATGCGGTATTTTTATTTAAGTCTTTCGATATTTATTTTCAATTTATACAAATTATTTCAGACAAGTAAAATCTCAAAACTTAAATTTATTTTTTTACGCGAAATGAGTGTGTATAAACATCGTTTTAGATTTGCATAATCGTATTCCACATTTCTTAACTCCAGCAATCCTTAAATCAAACATTGTTATTCATAACTATAACATTTTATGGTTATTTAAAACGTGTTACCTAGAAGGTCAGAATATAATAAAGATGTTTTTCAAAATAATTTTTAAAATCTTCACTTTAATTTAAAGGCTTAAATTTTGTTTTTCAATTTAACCTATGTTTTGTTTTCAACTAATATTAAAATAATAATAATAATAATAATTAATAATAATAATTAAGCATTGATATTTTCGTATAAAATTAACCAGAATACTCAGGTGTTTTTATTTATTTTTTCAGATTATAGATGTAAGCCATGAACTACTTATGATTTATCCAAAAATCTCCGAATTGCGTAATATGTAAATAGTCCGCAAGGACAGTGAGGTCGGAAGTTGCCAATGCCGTGTCCTCACCGATCAGGATGAGATTCTTGATCCCCACGGCGATCACCTGGGGAAGAGCCGTCCGGAAATTCTTTTCATAGCCAAAAGCATCCACGCCGGGCGTCTTTGTCACTTCATTAAACGACATGCTCATTCATCCGAACACTCCTGCGAAGAATGGAATATTCATTGACCGTATTTCGGAACGAGCTCAGCAACGTTGTGTCGCCGTTTGCAAAACCTCAGGATTATCGACGACGTTATTTATTCATCTTACACGATTCATTGTTTTAAAATTTGTAGTTGTTTTAACTCGTATGTCAGTTTGTTTAAAATACTTTAATAAATAAATATGAAAATCTGTGCTAAAATTTTAAGGCGAATTATGGCAGTTACAAATTTTAACATAAATATATATCTTCGATTTTAAAAGTAAGCAGAAGTAGAGTAAAACACTATATCATAAGAACCAATAAAAATATTGAAAGTATGTTAGTTGTTGAAACGTAGGTTTTAGCAGTCGTTCTTATATGATTTGGTTTCTTGAGTGTCGAGCTGCTGAGTATTCTGCCCTCGTCGTCTCGGCTCCCGTGCTGGAACCACCTTCATTGATTTGTCCCAAATTTGAATCCCTGAGGATGTACCGAATTGTTGGACGACAGAAAACCTCAACCAGCTCAATACTCAAAAAACTAAATTATCTAATTCATATCATATTTCAAAAAACCTAGACCCACAGACTGCTAGCTGCAAGTTGGTGACGCGATTTGTTGCTACATGTGTAGAGGGCTGATTAGTTATGAAATAGCTTTGTAAAATTATATATATCAAAAATATAATTACTATAATATATACTATACATATATGATTTTAGGTTTTTTTAGTAATCGTGAATATGTTAAATTTCATCATAAAACATTGCGTTTTTATATTTCTAAATACAACCTCGCATAATTTATTTAATTTTTTACTAAAACAAATGAAAGAAAAATCAAATTAAAAGCAAGGTATTGAAAATAAATAAAATGTTATAATTCAAATAGAGTGATATCTGTTTTTATTATCAAACCGATAATCTCTGTTTTAAGTTTTTCTGCCAAAAAAAATCAAGAACAGAAACAAACGGATAAGCTTTAACGGGTTTTTTTCTTTAAATTGAAATAAAATTTGTGCTTCTGAATTGAGTAAACGATTATTGGTGATTAATATAAAATACCAGCTCACTGTACAGTATTATTAAGTAATTTTCTGAAACCTTGCATTTGCATTTGCAATTATGGCTTAAATATGCTAATTTTTTATCACACAACTTAAGAAACGATTATAAAGTGATATCCATTAATGAATATATTAACACTTAATCTAGAACGATCGCGAAAAATAAGCACAGGACTCAGTGGAAACAACCGATAGCAAACGAGGTCTGAATAACACTGAGACCTCAGGAGCTCGACTTGGTGATATAACCAGTACCTAAGACATGCAGCCATCCTTTCTTCTTATTTCGGCTATTGTTTTGCCGGGAAACACATATGAATCTATAATAGGAATTGCATACAGATGACTATCGTTAAGTCGCATTTTTGTATCGTTCTCTTGTGAATCACGGCTCTTAATGTCATTCCACCGACAGGGTACTGCCTGTTTCTTTCTAAATTTTGTTTTTAAAGATTTTTCGCGGGAGGCATCCAGAGTCGGATCAACCGTTTAAAGATTTCCAATCGTCTTTGTAATGTCATGGTATATATTTTATGGAATATCAGTAAAGTATGGTAGGATTCACTAAGACTCGTCTATTTGATAGCTCTTGGGATAATAAAACGCGGGTTATGACGTCACTAAGCGACGGTCGGCGCCTTAAACGAATATCTCTGAATAAGACGAGAAGAATTCTTGCAAGTTAATTAAGGATTCTCGTCCTCTCGGTGTAAATATTCATATTTTTTCAGAATAAAGCAGTTTTCGAAAAAGCACTACTCCTAAAGTTCCGATGTTCAAAAATTAATTTTTAAATATCCCTTAACATCAAAAAATTACCATTGTGTAATTTATGTGAACATTTCCCCCCAATCATTTTAATAGACACTAAACAGATTTAGCCTAGGTATACAAAATACGCTTAAAACAGGTTAAACACGATCGGATCTTTTCTAAAATAAATTTATTTTCCGTTCACGTTTTATTTTTGGGGGACTTTGGTTCACTGATGGTTTAAAACTAATAAGGCGATATATATCTGCAATCGTTTGATATATTAACATTTTTTAAATATTTAAAAGTTTATAAGTGGTCATTTTTTCTGATTCTAAAGATAATACCATGTATCATTTTCTTGGGCATGTCCTACTTGTGAAACCATTAATATTTGTCCAGTTGGGTTTTTACAAATATGTAAAAATGTTAAGCTTTGTCTATTTACTTCTTGTTTAAATAGCAATTCTGGTCTATTCTTACCTATAAGTGAAGCGGCTTGGAACTCAAATAAACATTTAAAAAAATTGTGATGATCCACCCTTCGGAAGGAATTCGTCCAGATGCTTGGGGAAATATTTTATTAAATGATTGTGTATGGAACAGTTAGCTTGGCTTTTTCTAAGAGTAAGTAAAAGTAGTTCCTAATAAAATAAATAATACATATCGGCGCTTTGCACATACATGTGCAATACCTTAACTGTTTCACTGTGCATATTAACATGCATAACGATGCATGCAAATGTTGTACCAAATACAAAGAGGTATACAAAAACGCGATGGCTTGTCTACAAACACCAATAAACTATAGGTGTTTGTAGACAAGAAGAAGTACTGAAATATATTCCACGTCAGGATAAATCCTACTAAAATAATTTTCACGAAACTAGCTTTGCAGTAAAGTGTATAAACTCAATACAGTTACACAGATGTATAAATAAGTTATTATTTTCACATAACAGTTTTAAAGCATTTTCTTTCACAACCTTCAGGTTTACATAAGGCGGTATAAAATAACAAGTTATGAAAAAAATCGAAAGCGGCATCACAGGGATCTGAGCATTACTAATGAACAGTCTCAATTTCTTTTTTATTTAATTTAGAATCTTCTTATTAAACACCTCATGTTATATGTTTTCTGTGATTTTCCTGCGAATAACAAGACATACACCATTATCGCAACTAATCAGACAGAGTAGACAGTAGAGTTTTTTTAAAGTTGATTTTTCTAAACATGGTTTGCTTATAGTTAACACAATAGAAATAATAGTTTTTGTTTTCAAAATGAAATCATTATAAAAACATATTTAAAGCCCAGAGTCTTGGACGTAAAGTCTCGTCACTTTGAAGTTATCGGTTCTACGTTTCAGCTTCGCTTCAGAAAACATATTTATTACCTGCGAATATATTGTTTTATTTCATTGGATCATACACCATGTAACATTTGGAAAGATGCTTCCTTACCAATTCGGTAAATACCTCTTTTTCAACAATCTCCCACATTCATATTCACGTTCACATACTCTTATCGGATAATACATAGTACAAGTATTTAAGTAAGGCAACAAAATGTATAATGTTTTCAGCCCGTACATAAGTTAAATGAAAATACGACAATAAATATTGATTGAAAACATTTTTAATTGGGCTTGTTTCGGCTTGTATATACTATGCATCCAATTGCACGTGATTATAAAGAACATAAGCAAATAATACCTGCCATATTTAAATAAATTATCGATTAAACACATTGTAGATTTCCAGACTTGTTACCTTTTAATTTGATATTATTACAATATCGCATAGAGATCAATCACTTCTTATACAATTTATTATTATGTTCATAGTATAATATGAGCGATTATATTACACTTGTTTTGCTGAATATTTACAATTCAATAATTTTAATTTTATATATAATATATTTATAAAGTGGAAATGTATGTAATATTTTATGTAAAATAGTTGTTTTTATAATCAGTTCTGAGAGATATTTCGGATTACAAATCTTACTACTTAGGTATGTTTATTACTGGTTAATTTATTTTAAACAATAAAACTTGCCTCTATAAATATCTTTAATTAATTACAGAGAATTCACTAATTCAATTAATTTATGTTGACTTTTGTCAGTAAAACCAGCGCTGGAATATTTAATATCGGATATTAACAGATTAATTGAATGTTACTAATCATTCGCGAATCTGCTTCTAGTAAAGAAATAAGGAGTACGAATTTTCCAAATATTATGGAAACGTCCTAATAAGTCTAATCGCGAAACCTGATTAAAATACAAGTATTCAACTTAAAAATAGTCCGAATCATGATGTTTACGAACTGTCTTATCTTGGCCATAATAACAAATCCGAAATTTACATTAAAAATAAATAACACAAAAAAATATTTCAAATCTCACATAAAATATGAATTTCAAAACATACGAACTTTGTTTTTTTTTTAAATTTAACAATAATTAGAATATTTGGCATCGATATTCAAAGCCATTTCGTTTTTGGAAGAAATAAAATTTTATGTTTTTTCATATTTATATCGTGGTATATATTTTAATATTATGTAACTATACCACTGATTGGCATAATTATATAAATATTATACATCATTACTATGCAAGTGCAAGGAAATCAACGTCTTCTACTTTTTTGATTGTCATAATTTATTCATTTATGTAAGTATGTCATTTAATTGTAAGCCTAGACTTCTACTTAATCTCATTAGATAAGCCGCGGTATTTTAGATTTCCCGTTATTTCTTGATTAATGCACCAGGAGCCTGTATGCACATTATTTGTCATTTGGGAATCTCCATGCCTGAATCTTCTTCCCAATGACGAATGCAACTTTGTGCATTTTTTTATTTTTTATTAGTTATTTGCTAATGAATATTTTAAATCATTCTCAATAAATGCACACGCTCTACTAGCAGTCGATTTCAAGTAATTTTACTATAGAGCAGCGGTTTTTAAATATACGGTCATGTTCAGCGAGCACATTTTAATAATTTAATCTGATGCTCTCTTCCTCTCTTCTTTCGGCTATCTTGTCCAAGGACCTGCAACCCTCAAGAACGATACAAAACCTACTAAAAATTATACGTTTACAACTATAGAGATTAAATAATTTAAAGGTTTAAATCTCCTGCTCTACAGCCATAAGTCAGTGGTTAAGAGAATAATAAAAACACGAAAAAATAAGTCGTAAAAAGGTACGATGACTGCCACAAATGGAATCTTATTAAAGATTATTCCGTAAAAAGTGTGTTTACAGGAAAACCTTGAAAAATCAGGAAGTAAGTCTTTGAGCACATGCTGTGACAAATCTGATAAATACAAACAAATATTACAAGGGTAACTATCGCTTTAAGTAAGTAAAATATAATAAGTAAAAATCAAACCCGAAAAATGAATCAACTCTCGCGAGGGTTTTAAAAATGAAATGCATTGTGATTCGATGTCTGAGTCCCTAAATATCAGCCCTTCCTTAGAGTGCAGAGTAAATCAAATCAACTCATCACAGGCCCTTGAATCATATTAGCTGTAATAGTCAGAGCCGAGATGATGCGTCATCTCTCATCTCTCGCTCTCTCTGTCTCTGCGTCTCTCAGCTCTTATTGTATTCGAGGAAATCACAGAAAACTCACATCAGACGTTATATTTCAATTCACTTGAATGTTGCGGTTGTATTAAAAATAAGAATATGTAATATATTAATGTTTTATCCCCTGATCGGCTTGCTTGAACGGCGAATTGGGGACCGCCCCCAGTAATAAAAGCTCCATGAACGCCACTGATTTAAATAATAAATTAATAAAAAATAGTAATGGTTTGACAAGAGGGCTTCGGTAGGACAATCATGTAAATAAAAGCCGTAAAAAAGTACTTGTGTCAAAGTAATGAATTGTTTCGTAAAATATGTCGGGCACATACATATTCGTATATTTTTATTTCAGCAATAAAAAGTTAGTCACTACCATAAAATCAGCAAAAATATAAAAGAATACTACGTGACAACAGAATTATTTAAAAAACATCTAAGATCAGCATAATACCCTACAAAAAATTCGTTTTTGTAGCCAAGCTGTTTGTGTAATTATTATTACAGATAAATAAACTATTTACCAACGGTAAGAAAAATAGTTGTAACTATGAATAGTTACATAGTAAAATATTCATCTACATTTTAAGACATAGTTCTGGTGTAGCATTTTTCCACTTTCGTGTCACCTAACCTAACCTAAAAAATCACTAATTGTAAAAGTCCGATGATTCATTGTGACCTCGGAAAGGAAGCTGAATTAATAATCTTTTTAATATGTTTCTGTAGTATTATAAGGTAGGGCTCTTGGGACCCCGATCCATGGGACACTTCTCTCGAACTTTTGGTTACATTATATATTCAGGAAAATCAAAATGATATTTCTAACGTAGTAAATAATAACTGATGACAAAACCCCAGTCAAATTATTTAAATCAGCTATCGTTACAACCCGCTGGACAAACAGCCTTATTATAATAATCAGGAAATAAATATATTTTAGATTTATTTTATGTCCAGGTGCAGTTTTGGCCCACGCTCTCCGATTATCTATTGTTACTCCACGCGCAAAAAAACTATGGGCTGTCAGATGACAGTATATTATAACATCGACTGGACATTGTGACGCTTTAATATAAAAACTAGGGTATTTACCAAATATATCAAAAATATAAAAATATTGGTAAAAGACTCTAAAATAGAAATAACAAACTCAATAACAAAATCGCAACCAATAACACAAGTTACAATGGCGGACCTTTCTATGTTCGCCATCTAGCGAATAAGTTGTAAACATCAAATTTATAATTATACAATATACAAAGTAATCGTAATATCAGGTATGTTTATTAAAAAAATATTTATTTGTTATATTAACCATAGAAATGGTTGTTAATACGATATAATTTGACTTCGATTACAAACTGTACTTCTTGCCAAAAATGTACAACTACAATGCTCGCAATGAAATAGTTTACATGTGAGACTTGCCAAGCGGTCATCTCGCTGAAAAAATTACTTTTGATGTAATGGCTCCGTGAAGGGGGAAGCAGCGATAGTAACATCGATACATATATAAGTTATATCACTTCTTAAAATTCAAAATGATTTATTGAAAACAGATTATTTGTCTAAATTAAAATTAAGTATCCAATATTTTATCAGTCTGATTAAAATAAAAAAAAACCTTTGGCCGTCTCCATGCAATGAGCCTCTACGTTAGACTAACTGCACAGCCATTTAAGTCCTCTATTTTTCTATCATCTTTGGTTTTGGCAGCGGGACAAGAAAATATGTTTGTTTTGCCATTTAAGTCCTGTCAAATACTTATTGATGCACTCCGACAAACCAGTATTCATCAGTTCCTTTCTTGCGTGGCAAATCAAACCAGGAATCTTTACCTTTTATGTCCTTGTACTTGGTACTTGTTCAAAGACTACCAGTTCGATTCACTGCAGTCCATTTATTAAATGGCAATTTGTTGGTTTTAAGCTTCTTTTTAGTTCATCCGTCATCTTGTGAAAAGTAATTTCGTTATTTGATAGTTTTTTTTTCTTTCAGAAAAACCATAATATTGAATAGTGTGAATGTAGTGTATTGCAGGTCTTAACCTACCAAGTTGTTCAGCAGGGACCCACCCAGGATGTGAATAAGGAATACGGTAAACAAAACACCAAACTAAGTAATTAAAATCCATGAGAAATAAATTGATAAATAAAAACATATTATTCATTTTTTTTGTTTATTATCTTTTTCAAACACATGTTTATGTGAATTAAAAATAACAATAAGTTGTTTTTTGGTTCCATAGTAAATCTGGCTGTAAACGCCAACATAGCGTATGTTGGTTTTCCATACAATTGCACATGTGAACCGATTTTGTTTCACATTTGAGACATAACACTACGAGTAGTACAAGAACCCGACAAGCTGGTAGGCAGACGTACGGGTCCATCAACTTACGCCATGCCAATAAAACACTTAATTCATTCCTGATGCGAATACACATCTATTAAAAAACAGCACAATCGCAGATCATACCTATTGGTTTCAGATGGAGTTTATATCGGTATATTTTCAAGAAAAAAATTCACTATAGTAATATTCCAATCAATTTACTAACTACAACTGTTTATCTTATTCAAACAAGTAAAATTGTTGTGAAAATAAAAAAAAATAAAATATACAGGCTTTCACATAAAAACCACTTCAAATAAAGTGTCTGTCACAATGGGTTTATAGTTATCAAACAACTGGAATATTACACAAAACAGAAAGGATCTTTTAAAAATATACCTTCACTTCAAAGTGAATAAAAGTCCCTAATCAAATTTTTATATGGAGAGCAAAGTACTATTGAATCATATTATGCAAAAAAAAAATTAAAATAAAGACTAGCCACATCCGATGCTGACTGAGAACTCAGGGTGGATAGAACAAGGTTAGTTAAAGCCTAATTAGACACTCTGATAAAGAAATTAAATTATAGTAAGCAACGTACTGCACATAAATAAAATTACATCAGTCGTCGAGTCAAGCTTGGCTCTCAGTAGTGGTATTTTGAACTTCTTTTGAACCAATGTCCTTATCCCAGTTCTCTTCCTCACAGGTTACCCACTCCTGGTCAGCTTGAGCGGGCGGAGCCCACTCGCCCTCACCCTGGGGCTTGGCTCCCGGAGCACTGTTCCCACCCTGAGGCTTAGCTCCAGTGCCACGCTGTGGGCGCTGGCGACGGAACCATCCACGATTGCCTCCTTCAATGGGAGCCTCTCCACCCCCGGGAGCTGCACCGCCTCGCCCTCCTCTTCTACCACCTCCCCGCACATTGCTTCTGAAAAAGCGACGTTGGGGAGGTGCTCCTCCCTCGGGTGCACCTTCGCCTGCGCCCACTACCCCTGCATGCGGTGGACCACCTCCACGCCTGGGTCCTCCCATGCCACCACGCCCACCCCCACGACCTCCGCCCTCACCTCCACGGACTACTCCAGTTCCTCCCTGCTGTCGTTGATAAAATCTGAAAAAAAAAAATATCAGTTATTTTAACACATAGGGTGAATGATAGTCAAGAAATTTACTTTTTTTTTTAAACATACTGTCTGTAGCCGCGGCGACGCTCAGCTGCGTAGGGAGATCCCTTAACAGGAATTCCTCCGGGGCCGGTCACACAGGCGGCCTCAAAGCCCTTGTCGCCTTCAACCACTGCGAACTCCACGGCCTCCCCATCTCCCACAGAGCGGACCAGCTTTCGCGGGTTGTTCTTGGTAATTGCTGTTTGGTGGACGAATACATCCTCCTTTGTATCGTTTCTGTGAAAGGCATTAAACAGAGTTCACATTTTAAATAACAATGGCAATTAAATCAATAATTTCATCATAATTAATATTAACTAGACGCATTTCCATTACAAATATTTACATAGAATATCTTTTAAAAAAAATTAGAAAAGAAATTAAATATTAAAAATGTTACTATAATTTTAAAAAACTTAGATGAAAATATGGAATGCATGATAGAAAAGCTTTACATAAATAAAATATTTATGTAATAACAAGCATTTATGTTCACTCATATTGACATTTTTTCAGTGGCATTCTAAAACTGCAGTGCTGAAAACACTGCATGCTGAATAACAAAAACCGACAAATTTACTAATTGTGTTCATGCAATATTTTTTTTATTTTTGATAATGTACTTAAACAGCAAAATTATTGCAATATTTAAAAATAAATAAATATATTCAAAACTATGTTCACGAATTTAATTTCTACTGCTTGCCACTATGATTAGATTCAATATGCATTAGACAGAAGATTTCAAATTTAATTTATATGATTTTGTTTTATTTCGCTGAACTTCTTCATTTACTAACATAAATTCGCATGTGCAAGCAGAATAAGCAATCGCGCAATTACAATGCAGTATAAAATAATTATTTTTCATGTTCATTTTCAGTTGCTTATCTCTTGCTGACTTTATGTATTCATAAAAAGGGTTTTTTTATATTTTTTAGTATTTAAAAAATTCAAATTACTATTCATTTTTTCCCTTATCATCAACAAGTTATGAGCGCATGATAATAACATTATGTTTATATCTGGTAAAAAGTAAAAAATATAAATTAAATTTTTGTTACTTTTATCAACACATACATATTCATTTTGCAAGGAATTGAAAGCTAACAAAAAGTAATTCACCTGTTAATAAACCCGTAACCACTCTTCACGTTGAACCACTTGACGGTCCCAGACACTTTTTCGGCTGTAACAAAAGAAAAGGCATATTGGCAGATTTTTAGAATATGAAACTATCAAAAATATTGCTATTGAGTACTTAATTCGATTTACCATTCACACCATTTATGACCACTATTATAATAAACATGTATCCAGTTCAAACATCCTATCCACTGCTTATTCCGGGAAAGAGATATGACTTAAAACCATTCTATGGAAACAATTTTAAAATAAGAGTCAATTTTGTTATTTCCTTTGAATACAAACTTTGGCCACAATTATCTGAAATATACAAATACTTTTTTCTTTAAAAAAAAAAAAAAAAAAAAAATTATAACCGCAGCTATAGCAAATCTACTCAAGTTTATGCATATTAAACATTAAATCGTGAAAATCAAAAATTCACAAATTGAATAGTATTTATTTTTCAAGCTATAGAGACTACATTATGCTTTTGGGTAAATATCTCGAAACTGTAATCGCACTTAATGACTGGATTAAAAAAAACTCTAAATATAAAAATGAGGTTAAAATTCTGGCAGCTTTACTGTAAGTAACTTGTAAATCAATTTGAGCAAATAACTTAATTTCTTAAATATTTTTTTAACTTTTGTATTGTATTACAAATAATAACATAATATTTAATAAATTCAATTCAATGGTGAGTAAAGAAAACTTCTCAATAATAATATTTATATTTTTTTGGTTTGTTTCCAGAATAGAATGAACATTATTTTTTTAATTGCTTTCATTTCTTTACTGAAAATATATAAAACTAAGCCTATAAAATAAGCCATGTGAACATAGAACATAAAATATAGAATACAGTATAAGTCGCTCGCATTAGCAATGGTTACTCAGTAATAAAGACAGAACATGGTGACATATGCTGATAAACGCCCAATTTTAAATATATTTTTTTCTGACCAATCACTTTTAATAAAAAATTTCACGGTGTAAATCAATCAAGAAATGAGCATTAGATGTAAAATTTCGTTTTTACGAATATAAATTATGCGTAAATATTCTAAATGCCAGCTTCGATATTTGTTAATTTATTTACTGTGCTTTTAGTCGTTCAGTGTTAAATTAGAACCCCTTTGTAATTATTCATCATTTAAACCCAATATTATTATTAATTGCAAGATTCTTGTGTAATAGTAAATACCTAGGTTTTGTTAAACAAATAATATATATTTGGAATATAAATAAAATGATATTCTTTACAAGACTGCTGACATTCATTACTGAGACAGTGACAGTCGTTTTGCATTATAAAGAGACATTTATCATTGTTGAAATGATAAATTCAGTAGTCTTGGTTTTTTTTTATTTATATTCTTACGATTGTATATTGAAGAATAAATACATCTGCAATCAATAAATATAATTTTAAAAAATGCAAATTCCAAAGAGATCTAAATTTTGTCTCATTTCTCTTTTTATGTATTCTAATTCATGTTAAAAATGGGTCTCAAGCATATTTTTGGTACTCATTATGTATTATGGTGTATTTATGTTATGGATAAAATATATCGACGATTGCAGGCAACACATGTCAAAAATTAACACATTTTATTCACAAAAAATACAAATTGAGAATGTTTAAATCAATGTATCTGTACCAGTCTGTTTAACCCTAACCCCAAAGAAAACTACAATTGTAACTGAACAAGTAAAAATAAATTGGTCAATTTTGCAACGGCAGCTCCCATTATTTCCATTAAATACAAAATATTAGAGATTGTAGATAAACAATATAAAAAAAACTGTACCAATTTTTTTATTAATACAACAACATAATCGCCTAGGTCCCCCTCATACCTAGAGTTATGAGCAGGTTGGGGAGCTTACACAAGTATAAAATAATTTTAATGACGAGAGCAAACAGTTAACTTACTTCTAATTTTCTATGCTGAAAATGTTCCCATCAAAATAATATAAGCCAAACCCCCAACGCTTGAGATTATTGAATTTTTTTATTTATTGCTTGGCATTAAAGATAATAAGGAATATACTCTTAGGAAAACCATTATGAAGCAATAAGTTTCAAAAGACAATCTCAACATATCGATAAATATATATAATACTCTGATAAAATATGACCAATCAGATGACATTGTTTTACTACTATACAGTATTTGCATATCGTTACTCTCATGCACAACCAGGAGATTTCAATCGATATCATCTGCACCCTAAATTATTTAGGAAGATTTATGCTCTACCTTGTGTTCTGTATATTTAAAACCGTACTGTTATCACTGTGTGAGTGAAAAATGTGGATTTATTCAATTTTTTTAATTTTGAATATAAACATGAAAATATAAATATTGTATCATTATTTCCTACATAATTAAAGACTTGAAGATTCACTGAGATAAAAATATATATATATAGTTTTAAAATAATGGTATTTTGGTACAGGAAAGGTTGTAAAAAAATACTTTAAATAAATAATACATCTAAATTTGAAACAGTTCCTTTCAGAAGAGTTTTGATTATAATGCATTGCATTATCTAGAATAAAAAAAATTGTCACTAATCAATCGGTCTTGTGGTACTGAAATACAATACTATTAAAAAAAATCTCGCGCGGGAAATCATACTATATAGGAAAATACAATAAAGGCAATAAATAATCATAAAAGACAGAATCAGGTTTAAAGGCAATAATAAAGGTTTCACTGCAAATAAACATGACTCGATTGATTATATTAACTCGAACATTTTACACAATGTCGTGCGCAAGAGGTACGGTGAATACGGAAATCAATACACGGAAAAAAATGTCAGCCGCTGCCATTTTGAAATACCGGCTTATTGGCAAATATTTTCAATCTTTACATGTTCGCAACACACGTGCTTACAATTTTAATGCCTCGAAAATGATCACGCTTACAACGAGAATATACAACTCCACGGACTGCAGAAGGACCACGTGCGAATAGCATTAATAAATAAAATGGCGATCTCGTGGTGACTTATTTTAATCCGTTTAGGAAGGTGAAAAAACAATGCCAATTTCTTACCGATGATCTGCTTTTGTACCGCCGGCGGCTTCGGTGGCTGCGGAGTCTTCTCGGGCTCAGCCATGGTGTATATGGGCGATGGGTGACGGTGGCAAAGATGTTATTACACTCCACAACCTCTCCGAGCTGTTAACTCTTTCCCAGTTCTGTAACGATTGTGAGGACAGGGATTCGAGAGCGCGGGACAGGAAACAGTTTTCACGCGTCTCTAGTTTTCAGGAAGAATTTCACATCCTTATTATTATCTATCTCTTTTTCCACCACCCGGTAGAAAGGCACGGCATGAACCTTACCGAGTGTTTACATAGCAAAAATAAAAATATATATAAAATCGATACTTCCGGCAAATACATAATAATGTTATCTTCAAGTATAATAATTGATAAATGAATCAAGTGATATTTTATATTATAAAAATCATAATGTTTTTTTAATGCTAAGACCGTGAACTAATATGTCATTAGGTATTAACCAGCAATGGTGTGTTCTAAACTTATTTATTTAAAATAATAATTATTTGTTATAACAGAATACACTACCAAAATTAATATAACGGTGATTCTTAATATAATAAATAATCCAAATTTCAATCGCATAGAGTTGCGCTTGACTTTTGTGGTGTGTATTGGTTTAAAGATGGCAGCAGTAAAAAATACACATTGAACTTTGTTTGAGGTGAATAATTCAGCTTATTTCTGTTTTATTGCGATTAAAAATGCATTTCTTTCATTCATTATTTCGATAGTGTTCATACACTCCATGTTTATATAAAACATTAGAGAGGTATTTGTTTATAGTCTGACAGTACTCCGCAGTCTACTTTGCTATGTGTCACAGAATACATATATGTTTTTCTCTGCACACATGGCTCGTGCTTGCTTCTGGCTTGTATGGGTGTCGCAGCATGCATGTGTGTCGACCGAGCATTAAAAAACGAAAGCGAATGCGTATTTACATTTCTGATAATCAAAACTGATCGGGCCCCCGGGATCTAGGCTGCTTGTTAAACGGCTTTACATTGTTGACATTTTGACTCAATTGCCGATTTCTTCGTTTCAAATCGCAATATTTTTAAAAGTAAAATTCACTAAATTTTTCAAAAATTATAAGCTAACATCGCTACCAAAAAATTCAATGAGATTTACTTCAAAATTTGAAATATATAAATAGCCATATAAAGAAGATAGATGTCAAAAATTAATAGGCTAATATTATGATTGTTTTTATTTATGAGTGCTTGCACCGCTCTAATTAAAAGAAAAAAAAGTTTGGAAGATTCTTTTTTTGTCATATGATAGAGTTACAAAGTTTTCTTAGGACTATTAATAATGTTTGCTTATAACTATCTCCTGTTCCTGAGAGCAGGTTTTAGCGCTTAGATATTTTACAGTATAGTTAATAGTGGTGATAGTTGATAACAAACCCTTTGTTCCGTGATTTTAAATTAATTAATAACATGATTCTACTTGTTATAATAACAAAAACAATATCCTAACCACACAGGGACTGCAGCTATCTAAAATTACTGACAACACATTTTGTATTACTGGTACTTACACCGTATGATTATGGAGTTCAATAGTTATCCCAGCATTTATGTGCTTGATATTTCTTCTCAACCAGTGAGCCTCGGGGGTCCTCGGAAATCGAGTAGTGTGTAAAAGGGAAACTTGCTTATGAAGTGGACAGAGCGAGTCGGGGGCGTAATCGCCGATGCCATTGAGAAGGGGATTGGTGGATTTCCGAGAATGGTGGGGCCTTTCGGTGACGTAGCTAGAGGAAGACTTTCGACAGCCTTTATTTGCTAACACATAGAAAGATAGAGTACATCATTAAACAAATAAAAAATTGACTTCAATATAAACGAAACACAGTTTATTTCCAATATTACCCAACCTTTACTTAGATAATTTATAACGAAGCCCGTAATGATTGTGAAATCGGTATCAAGATCAATGGCAAACCAATGAATAATATTATGACTGTCCTATAAGACAATGCTGAAGATTACAAACCTTTGTAAACAAAGCTAACGATGCCAGCCGTAACTACGGCCTCTCCATGAATATAAAGAAAACAAAAATAATGGCAGTAGAGTTGATTGACAATAAAGAAGTAGAGAGGGTGAAAAAGTTTTAGTAATTAGGTAGCTGGCTGAACGAGAACTGGGATCCTAACCAAGAAATTAAATTGAGAGTTGAGACAGCACACGCGTACTACATTGTAGGGGTTGTTACCTACATAAAATAAAACAAGTACCTACACATAAAATGTGTACACGGGTTGAGTAATAAAACCCACTGGAATGTGCTATACGTTCCATTGATCAGCGGTCACTGACACCCGTTAATAATTTGTGTGGAATTTATCCCAGCGATACCCTTTTGTTTATATTGGACGCTATATAAAGAGCCTCACACATCATAATAATCTAATAAAGAATTTTGTAATTTAATTAATTTTTTTTTTGCTCCTCTGGTAGAGAGACCTCTAGGTATCGAGACAGTAACCACGTATTTATCCTTCTGTGTAGTTATATTAAATAAAGTACGAACACGTAAAATATTTCGTCAGCCTTCTGATTTCCAACCATAAATAAATCCTGCAACCATAACATCACATCAACGACATCGGAGACATCCACATCTCTATCGACTACAAATTATACGACGAAAACATTTTGCAGGAAAATATGCCCCAGAGACTTGAGCGCTCCACACACGATGCGATTAATTGGCGTCTTATCCAAAATATTCCACAATGGTGTAGCCATAACCAGTAGTTTTTGTGAGATTTCGCCGATATTTGATGGTATATGGCTACACCATTGGACAATTTGTTGGACGAGACGCCAGTTTATCGCATCGTGTGTGGAGCGCTTTAACATTAAAAACTCGTCTCAGTTCTTCTTTATGGGGTTGAGACCTGGACACTTAAGACAGCAACAATACGAAGCTCGTTTTTGACCATAATTTTCGAAATAATAAATGTAGCTTACTATAGCTAGATGTCCAAGGAAAAATCGAAGGAAAAAAGGGCATTGGAAGGAGGAAACTTACGTGGATGCGATATTTGCGTCAGTAACTGGAAGTCGGGAGTGCAGCCAAATTAGTAAGACAAATATATTTTCAGTGAAACGGCCACCAACCTCTTCTGAGGAGAAGCATTCGAAGAAGAAGACATCATAAAACTTAGTAATAAATTTAAAGGGCTTATTCTTTAAATTTCTTGCTATTGTAATTACTATTGGTAAATGGTGAAAATGAATGTACAAAAAAATATATTATTGGACAAGATGACGCTTTTCTGTTTCTAATGTCGTAAATTTACGATTACTCATTAATGACAGGGGAATCTTTTCTATTTTTAATTGTTCCAAAGTATGTCTTGATCCTTCTTAAGTGTGGCAGATCCCTGGGGGTCGGTGAAGACCACTTTGGAAATATTTACATCATAGTAACAACATTATCACTATGATACACAAATTAATTATACGAGTTCTCGGATTCTTCATACAATAATGCATGGCTTGCGATTATTTGTTTTGCATAAATAATATCTAATAATGTTATTTAAATTACGATAGATTTAATAAACATGCTTTTTGCTGTGCGGAAAAAATATTGATTTTTTGTTCGGCACAAACGTTTTAGGTTAGGTTATTGACATTGTTTTTTTAAAATTTAGGATGCTGCTCTGACTCATGCGTTTTGTTTGATATTAATCAGATAAGCATTTATATAATTTTCCAGTGCAGCACGGCCATGTATTTTTGAAGGTTCTGCAATCAATCAACAGCAATCAAATCATTATTGTCATGCACTCGATAATTTCACGCACTTTCTAGATTGCATTGAGTGTCGTACCATGTGAAATGTCTAAGATGTCGCATTTAAATGATTACTGAAGTTAATGAAACACGTGCTACCTGTCTGCTTCGGTTGTCCAGTCTCGCCGACTGAACTCATCGGTGAAATCGCGAAAAACAATACCGAGAAGCGCTAAATACAATGCAATTTGTCGGTAGGTCATCAGTTTTGAAGCGAGGCGAGATCTCTCATCTTCACCATTTTATGAGTTTTAAGCCAAAAAATTGCGCGCTTTTTTAAGAATAATTTAAGTTTGTGTTACATTTATTAGTCAGGAGTACTGTCCTTCTGAATATCACGTACATGAAAGCTATCATTGCATTCAATCAACTCTATTTCTATGAATTGAAAAAAAAGGATAATTGTATTTATAAAAATAACAATAATTTATTTTCAGTTTGCGGCTAACGCTACAATCATAATTTTGCTAACCCATTTCGCGATATCAAAAACCTTATGATATTGAACAATGTATCTGTTTATAAGGAAACAATAGAATAATTATTTTGTTAGCTTACAAACTAACTGCATACCTGTCAAAACGATACCACGATCTGCTTATTTTTTATGACAATTTGCATGAGCACTGTGAAAACAGTGCATCTCCAATCAAACTAAGGCAGATATGAATACAATTATATCACTTTTAAATTCACCTGTAAAGACAGAAAACTCTTAACCAAGAGTCGAAGGTCTAACCACTAGGCTGACAAACCAAGCGTATATTATTGATGTATGAGTAAAAATACAATTAAAATAACAATTTGTTTAAATATTTATCTTTATTAATTAAATATTTGATACAATAATTATAAAAACAGACATTAAATTCCATAAATAATATGTGAACATTATAAAATGCATCATACAGAGTATAAAGCAGCACATTATTATGAAATCGCAGATGAAAAATGAAAAGAAATTTCTTGGATAAATAATTGAGATAAACATAATATACTGATATTGATCAATGACAAACAGCAATGAAGTATCATCATATATTTATCAGTAATACATATATTTTATACGAAACTATAAATTCATCCTTGTAGAAAATCATACCCATTTCATGAAATGTAATTGCAACTCACTTGTCATGTTATAGTTTGACCTGCGTCGAAAAAATCTTGAGTTATAATGAAAGGAGGAACACAAATACGTTATATTTCTTATAATACGTCAAGCAGACAGCAATCTGCCTGAAATATAATTAACGTGTACTATTAGCCTTTATTTCAGCGACTAACACAATTTATATTAATGACCAAACTTTTGATGAACAAAACGCATTGTGAACTTGAATTGAATCATGCGTAACTTAATTACGGCACATCGGATTTCGCCAGTCAGGTCTTGAACAAGTGAACAACCAATGAAGTAAATTTTAGTATTAAGCATGAATAAAATATTAGTGTAGAGGATTTCGAATGTAGATTAAAAATTTTAACCAATTTTTTTTGTGATATAATCAAATTGAAAGATTGGTATGAATTATTACACATTCTTTTTTCAATGTATGTGGCAAAGAACTTTTTTAGAAGTAAAACTGTTTTTATTTTAGTAAAAAGATAGCAGATATATATATATACATATATATGTATACACATACAATTATATACGTATAAATATGTATATATAAAGACACTGAGGCATTAGTAATGGTACTACTTTGTAACTAGTTTATTGCTATAAATTTTACAAATATTGAAAATTCAGTTTTCTTCTATCTCAGACTGTAAATATGGCCTATAATTAAATACTAGTTTTTACGCAGTCTATATTGTAAAATATTTATGAAATTATCGGAAAACTCATCTACCCATACATGGATTTAATTTATAACTTAGCAAAGTACCTTAACTTCTATTTTTTAATTCTTCACCCATTTATTCCAAATTAATATTAATCTGAAGCTCATAAAACATTATGCCATATAAATTATAGTTGAAACAAAAATGCTATGATTAAAACTCATTCTGAACGTCACAATTTCGCCTATCATTTTGGGTGATAGTACTTTATATTTATAATACAATAAATTAAATCTTAGTCGGATAACGTAACTCGTAACGTAACGCTAAAGTAACTCCAATCATTAAAACTATACAGATAAATGAAAAAAAACTGGATATGGTATTAGTATTGGCTTATTTAGGCAGTTCACTTTTAAAACTTTAAATAACCAAAAAGTAAGAATTTTTGGTAAAATGAATGTTCCCATGAATAATTTTGATAAAACATTAAACTGAACATGACGTTTCATACTTGAAGTTTTCTTTTAAAAGTGAACTAACTGCAAAATTCGATAATTTATTTTTCGCACCAGTGATAAAACATTTGCAACTTAAACATAATGCAAACAAGTAGATACATAGAAAGAATAATTAATTTTACAAGCAAAAGATGGTAATTTTTGTTAACTTAAATATGCAGAGTACCAAAATAAAGTATCAGCAAATGATTACTTCCCGTTAGTAGTACTTCTTAAATAACACAACAGCAACTTTAATAGGTCTTAACTTTGATAATCTTAAATTCTAATTCTCTTTGTATTTGTATTAAAAACCTGCAAAAATTAGATGCTAGCGGCCTAATTCATCACATAATACATTTATTAACCTTATGTGTACATCTCACTCCCATTAAACCCTGGTTTTTAAACAGATAAAAACATAAATATTATCATTGAATATGTGTGTGCGTGTGTATATATATATATTGTTTGAGATTTATGATGGTTGGCACAAATAGGCAAACAATCAGATTATTTTTATTACACTTATAAATCCAGATAACACTTATAAGCTTCACACAGCTTAATCAATTTTAATAGTAATTTTTCAACTTGCAAAAAGAAAATATATACACATTAATCATGCATGCTTTTTTCAAGTCCCCCGATTTTAAGATAAAAATCCAAATGCGCTTCATACAGTTACAATATTACTTTCACATTAAATCTCCTTGCAAAAGTAGAACCTTCGCTATTCAAAAAATTGTATAACTTAAAATAATGAAAGAAAAAAACGTAAACCACTGAAGTTGAATTATTTTGCTATTAACCAAACATTAAAAAAAATAATTGCTAGTCATGAAATGTACGCCATCTCTTATTCTCAATTCTATTATCAAGCTTGAATACATATTAAGTTAATCACGGTACACAGTTATTTAGAATGGAAATGGAAGTTGCAAATATGCAGTATTCATAACAATATACTTGATAAACCATTAAAGTTCAGAAGTACTTTAAGTAAACACGGTCTCTCTCTGTCTGTCTTATTGGGGCTATTCATGTTGTTTTATCTAGGAAATTCTCAAAACAAAACATGTATAGCCCTAAAACACAATTTATGATACTACATAAGTATGCCAGAGTCGTAGAAAGGATCGCGCAAACGAGAGGAAAGTGGTTATTCATAGTGATATTGCTTTGTTTTTATATCCTATTATTATCAATAGTTCTTTTCAGATCAAAACTTGTAAAAAAAAATAAACATATTACACCCAAAGACTACTTAGAAATATATTTGGACCTGATTAAGCGTTAATGTTTATATTTAGACTTGACAAAAAAATATGCACCAATTGAACCTTCTAGAATTTATAATTTTTTTAAATATTTTTAACCGCTGAGAATAGAACTTGATAATCATTGGAAGCATATTAACACCCAAACATATCAATTATACGTTATTCTTACTTATCCTATAAAAATAAAACATGAAAACTTATCATATTAAGACATAAAAGGTAAATACGGTTGATTGGTGTTATAAGCAAACACACATTGTATGGAGAAAGATAGTGATGGTCACACACAGTACCTCATATTTCACTGCTTGCCAGTAGTACCTTATAGATATAAAAAAAAAATTAAAAAAATTGTAATAATAATTACGTTCTAAAGAAAGCTTATTAGAATTACTTTAAGAAAGAAAAATGTAAAGGTTATAAACAATATATTAATTTTAATAATGTGACAATAGAAAGAAGGAAAACATATTTTTTATATACTCTACTCACAAAGTTCTTGTCACAAATCATCTGACTTCTAAAAAGAACGGTATAATAAAAATTTCGATTAAACCTAATTAACACAAAGAGTGAATATCAATAGTGAACATTACTTTGAGGGGCAGAATATGGAGTATTATTGGACTGGGAAGTGTTGTATGCAGGATTCCCTAGAGCTTGCGACGTGTAGGGAGAGTTGGATTGAGTCTGTGGGGTGTTGTAGGGGGTATTGGACTGTGCCTGTGATGTGTTATTTTGAGGCAACACTGAATATATCATGTTGGATTGGGTATTTGGGGTATTATTTTGAGACATCATGGAATATGGTATACTCGACTGAGTATGAGGTGTGTTATTCTGCGCCATCATTGAGTACGGCAAGTTCGAGGTAGATTGTGATATCATTAGAGCCGGAGACTGGGATGGGTTATTATTACACATAGAATTTTGTTGCTGCATTAACTGCTGAGATGTAAGATTACCTGTAAAGGATAAAGAAAGTGTGATCAATAAAATAATTGAATTTCATTACTTAACAATAATTAATTTTAAAATACAATTTTTTTATGTACATCATGAACTTACAAAAAAAGTTATCATTATTACTAGGTTGTTGTCTTGGCTGAGGTAGAGTGATTTGCTGGTTAGACTGTTGGTTTTGCTGGCCTACCAATGCCTGAAATAATAATATTGCAATTAGATAAATTCAGAGGATAACATGCTACCCGAGGTATATGCATCGCTGGAATAAATAAAATAAATAAAGTAATTGAATACCTGTGGGTTTCCTACATCAGACAAAAGCTGCTGAACTGCATGGGTCACATATTGTTGAAATTGATCTGGGTTGAATGGTTGCTGTTGATTGTTTGTTGGTAAAACCTGAGGACAAAAAAATGTGTCAATTGTCATTTAAATATTTTACTTGTTTAAAATATTAAAATGGGATTCCACCAAGTACTCAAAAATACTGAATTTCTAACTGTCATTTAATTAATAAATGAGTGGACGTTTGGATCTAGGACATTTATTTTTTTATCAAATCTACTTATGACTTAAAATAAAATATATATATATTATTCCTCACCTGATTACTGTGTGACATATTTGAAAATTGTTGAGAAGATTGAACTTGAACCTAAAAGATATAAAAAACATTGTATATTAATGTAATCCTGGTAATGTCAGCACTAGTAAGTAACCAAAGAATAACAGTTTTACCTTTACCTGTGCCTTGGCAAGCTGTTGTTGAAGACTGGCAGCACTTATGTCATCATTAAGGAGCTGGTGGTTCATTAGGGCCGTGTTAGCCGCATGCTGTACAGTGGAGTCTAGTCCAACGCTCCCCACATTGCCTTGCATTAAAGCTCCCAAAAGTTGTAACTGTTGTAATTTCTATCAAAATAAAAAAAATCGAGATGATGACCAATATCATAATATTATTTGTAAAAATCTTATCATTGAAGACAGTGTCAAAAACTCACATTTGAATTCATCTGATTGGAAACAAGACCTTGTGTTGACTGGGTTGGAGATGGCAAGCATGGAGATTGATTATCCATTATATATTTCTTTATAAGTTTATTAAAATCTTTCGGCGCTTCATTCTAAAAAATAATTTAATTATTAAAAATTAACCATTCTGACTCGACATATTTTTATAAAAATTAAAAAAAACCACAATCTAAAATAATTACCTCAGTTCCGAAAGATGCGTTCCTTTTAACGAGTAATTGAACATTGGATTCTAATTTTAGTATCCTGCAAATAATATAAAAAGAAAATTTAAGGGGTTTACATTTTATAATCGTATATATTTTTCTGATAAACAATGGAACACAAATTAAATGAAGAAATAAGATGGAGAACTGTTATATTTTCCAAAACATTGTTACTTTTTTGGTGATATTTTCCATTTGACTGGACCCCAATTTTACTAGTTCTGTGCACCGCAGTTCCTTTTATATTATAATTACTAACCTGTCTTCCAATTTTTCACAATTTTTACAAGCCTTAACAGACGAAGTAGATGAAGAAGTGTCTTCTTCATTAGTGTTGAAACATATTTTTTTGGCATCTTGTTGCGGCCAGTCTGTAGGCCGCCTTTTATATGACCCATCATTAGCTCCATTTGTGCCATTAATAAATTGAGAGGCCAATGCATTGCCTAAGTACATAACATAAAATAATATTAAAAAATAATATTAGCAAGTTTCAACGCATGCGCCACTAATTAAGAAATATGCAGGCTAGATTGTGACCTAGATTTTGTTGTATTTCTAAATTTATTTTAAATTAATAAATAACAAGCACAGGTATATTAACACATTGTTAGGATGGACAATTGTTAAGGAGTTAGGATGTATATTGTTTCCGGAGTGATGAAGCTAATAAATCGTGGTTTTTACGGGTTCGCTGTGAAAAATATGCACAATCTATTGTAAGACGTACATACTATGAAAGTACTTAAAGATGAAATTACAGATCTGGAAATCTTAAGTGTCTTTAATTTTCCACCATCATTTGGCATATAAGCAAATAGCGAAAATTATAGGACCAGAGAACATGTGAAATCCGACACTCTAATTGACTACAATAAACACAAGAAAGGTTTATGGTTGAAATAACTTTCACATTTCATTCCATTGAAATGTACATTAATTTTATTAAAATTTTTAATATAAGGTTATGACTATTTAAAGTGAAATGTAGTTTAATGCACAAATTCAAAAATTTCACCACCTTTTGACTCAAGTAAATTTCATACCGACCACAATGTGCTAATAATAGAGTAAATACCAATCGCAGGCGCAAAATAATATTATCATACTTATTTACTTTTTATATAAATTATTAAAGCTAGAAGTTGTACTATGGAAATTGGTTATTTTCAAACATAAATAGTAAATTTATTACTTAAATTATTCTACTAATAAATCACTAACCAAAATGTTTTTAATATCAAATATTTTTTGACAGAATGAAATGATTTTCCAATTTAAAATAAAAAATATATTGACATTTGTATATATATTTCGCAAGCAGAAATAATATTTTAGACAAAATAATATTACTATGTTCTACTTATCCATAAAACTAACTGAGGATGAGTAGTAAATAGTAATTTATAAAAAGTAATTTTGTTGGTTAATTAGAATTGTTTTCAATTAACACTCGACAGGCTAGTAACAAAATGTATTTTATCTCGATTAGTGATAATTTTTACATCACATTCTCTAAAAAATTTGAAACATTCACTTATAAAATTTTGGCAGCAGTGGTAAAATTTGTTATAAATTTTGTATAACAAGTTTTACCTGTGCTGCCAGCAAAATTAAATTTGTGAAGTGTTAGGATGGCCAACCTGTTAAGTGTTAAGGATAATTTTTTTGTAGTTTCTTTTATTTCACTTTGTTTAATGCACCCAAAACTGAGACTAGTATTCCCCACACCACTTTATTAATATAACACAAGAAAAATTAGTGAAAATAAATTACACATGCGCAAAATGAATGAAAATAAGCAAAATGATATCATGCACAAGTGTCTTAGGTTTTGGACAGCTAACGATTATCTTACTTATTGCAAGGGGAAATAGAGTTTTGCTAACTTTTAGGATTATAGTGTGGGTAAACAACTGGATGTAAAATAACCCACATAATTTAATGAATCAAATTTAAGATATTTGAAAATAAATGAGAAACTATGGACTAAAAAATATAGTCACTATATTGCAAATACTAGCTAAAAGATAGTTTTGTAAATGTGTTCATAGATTCTGGTGGCAGTTGTCATAAGATTTTATCAGTGTTTAGGTGTTGTGCGGCATTTTGTTTTGACTCTTTGACGTTTTTGTCCTGGTACCGGGACTGAAACACCAGAAGACTCAAAATACAATGCAGTTCTTCAACACTCAAAAACAAAGAAAATTCTCAAATAATTTTGAGAAAATGTGGATTATAGTTTTTAACTGGTAAAACTTTTAAAAAATGTGTATACTTATTGAAATTGTACCATATGGTAATAATAGTAATAATGTGATCAGTACTGAAATCTTAACAACGTAGCTTTTGGTTAATCAAGATTAAATTTGAGATTCTTTGAAGTTTTACAGGAAACTCAGTTATAGAATTGTTAGCGCCAATAGCAGGTTAAATGAGACACCTATATAGTTAACATGAAGTTGTTGTAGTACAGTGATAAAGTTATGAATCAAAGCAAAAGATATGAACTATTTAATTAGTGAGCAACTCCAACATGAGTTCCCTTATCAATTTACTTACGTTCTTGTGATGACAATTTTTACTATTGTATATTTTCAATTATGTTAACCTAATTGAGTTTTCTCCTTATATTTTTAAAGTATATTTGGATAGTAATGAAGTAAAAGATTTTGTAATTGTAACATATTTTATTTATAATAAATTAAAAGAATGCCAAGCAAAAAAATTACAGTATGGTATTTAAAACTAATGAGATCGTTTTCTTACAAAATTATGCAGTTTTATACGCTTTGGCAAATTATTACATACCATAAAATAAATCCTGACCCATGACGTGTAGTAAATATTAGGGGAATGCAAATAATATAATAAAAGATTTTGAATTCTGTCATAGCTTCCATAATTTGAATAGAAACATGAAAATACTTTTAGAAAAAATTAATTAATATTTACTAACGTCAAAAGTATAAAGTAAAATTGATTTGTATATATTTACAAAATATATCTTTGGGAATATTTCTTAAGGTAAATTTCTTGAATATAAGTGAAAATCCACAACAATTGTTAGTTCAATAAAAGTAATGTTGACATGGCATTGTTTGAAGAAACACTGAAAAAAAGAGGCTTCAAAGGGTGTCTATTAAACTTGGACATTTAAAATAAATATATTGAGTTGTCAGACAGTAAAGAAAACCTGTTTTACACATCTAACCACCTAAAAGCCCATCAATATAACAAATCCTATTTAAAAAGTATTATTGTCACTAAGAAAGATCAAAATGTACAACTTGTATTGTTTTAAATATATACATATATATGTTTAAAGTTGTGTAAAAAAATTAATGCTAATCAATATACAGTTAAAATATCAGGTTAGTGGAACACACTGTTTTTAATTAACATAAAATAATTTACCATAAAAAATGAACACATTACTTAATATACTAGATTTAGGATGTCATTGCAGATACAAATCAGTCTAATGACATATGTGTTATAAATTGAACTCTTAGTTAAGAAATAGCTGCAAATTACCATTTCTTATACAAAACCTAGGCAATCATTTACATATAAGAATTTCCTTTCAGTTAAAATTGATTGATAAGATCATACAAATCACACCTATTTATAAAAGAGAGCAAGCCAACACCATCTAAATTCTTTATTATCACATTCTACAGTTAAACTTTCCATTTTCTCTGTTTCATGGTCCAATTCTATTATTACAAAAATTACAGCAGTATTTAAAAAGAAAAAAATTAAATTGGCACTCGGTTACCACTGGGCTTTAGGAACAATTTAACACTGCAAAGAGTTTGGCCGCTTTATACTTAGAAGATAAAAAGCCATGACTGTTTAAGAAAATATATAAGTGTTAAATAATTTTTACTTTGATAGAAGTCGATACCAAAAATTAATCATTTTAATTCAGAACATTGATATAATTTCACTGGGCCACAAATAGACAATAGGAAAATAAGAATATCTAAAAATAATTGTTTCACATATTGAGTTTTAGTACAATTTTTTTAAAGTTATCACCACTATTATTGATGTTGGAAAGATAGACATATTATCTGCCAAAATATTAATACTAATTCTTTAAAATGCCAAATAGATTTTGATATTTAGAAAATTTATGAGATATGATTTAATAATACACCATTTTTCTTTTCCAGCATCAACGTGACATAATTATTGATATATATATATATATATATATACATATATATAAATATATGAATATATAAATATATGTATATATAAATATATATATATAATATATAAATATATGTATATATAAATATATGTATATATATATATGAATATATATATATATGTATATATAAATATATGTATATATATATATATATATATATATATATATATAGGTATATATATATATATATATATAGGTAGGTATATATATATATATATATATATATATATATATATATATATATATATATATATAGGTATATATATATATGCGCGCGCACACACACAAGGGTAAATAAATAAGTACCTGTGATAGAAATGGAAATGCAAAAAACTTTATACTTTAAACTAAGGGTACTTATTGATATAGCCTCTTATATTCACAATGATGAAAGGTCGGTTTTTTATATTATTTGCAGCAACAAATAGTCTAACAACAGTAAATTATATTACCTGCCAACCAATCATACATTGCATGCCTGGTCAGCAACTGTCCAGGTTTGATATTTTAGACAATTTTAAAAACATTGCACAATTATTAAATGAGAAATACTGTCTCCTCGAGCCAGTTACAATGCTTATGGATATATCAATTGATAAGCTCCAGCAATACCAGTTGCTGTGAGACTTTGAACGTTGTTTCTTCAATTATAATGAAATATGATAATTATAAAAAAGGTATTCATTATATGGATAGATATGGCCCAAAGTCAGGTCACCATTTTTCAGATTCGGTTTATTTTTACCCATCTTACATATTTATTTGCATTGTAATAATCAGGTCTATTTTTATAGGAAAGTTTGTGCGATAAATACTCATGTTAAACATTTCACGTTTGTATAAATACATTGATATCATTAAGAAATAGAACTGAACGCAGCATAGATGGTATGTATTTATACATGAAATAAAACTTACCATCGAGAGGCAGATCATGCCTATCAATATTGACTTGGCCAGACAGAGCAGGAGCAGTTTCTTGTTTGATTTCTGGGAATGTTTTGTAATCTATTTTCATACGTAAGGCATCTGGTGGTGTAGCAAGTGCAGGTACAGGTGGATACTTAGGCACTGATTCCGAATAAAATGACTCTGATGTTGTAGTAGGAGGAGCTACATTGTTTCTTATAAAACTGAAAAAATTTAAGATGTTTTATTAAAAAAAATTAAAATATGAACAATAAAAACAATAAAAAATAACAAAGTCTTTTAAACACTTACTTCATATCCGAAGGTGGTGGAGGAATTTGAGGATTTATTTGATCTTTAGTTTGTCCAGGATATCTAAAAAATATAAAGTTATAATTTACAAAAATGTCTTTGAAATGTGATATTGAAAATAAAGAAAAGAAATAAATACTTTCTAAATCTCATCGCTAAGAAAAACTTATTTGGTTTCACAAAGAAAAATTTTAAATACCAAATTTTAATGTGACAAATACTTGTGTTCTTGACTTCCCTCAACAAAAACAGAACAATACATTTATTATGTATTGTCTCATTTTGCCGAGTAAAGACTGCAATACACCAAAAATTGTTTCAAATAGAAATAAATGGTAAATTAAAAATAATATTTAGCGTGCTCATGTAAAATACTAAGAAAATTTACCTGGAATTATTGCCATCTTCTGGTGGATAATGCAGATATGTAGGTGGCGGCGCATGTTGCATGTTTAGCTGTATCCTTGGAGGAGGCATAGACAAATGTGTAGGTGGTGGTGGTCCTGTAAAACCCATTTAATTATTACTAATACTATTATAAAAAGGAAATGATTGAAAAGAAAGAGTACCATTTATTTAAGAGTCAAAATATAAATTTCACATGGATTATGACTCACTACCCAAATGATCAGACTGATGATCAATATTAATTATTATAATTACTTGTGGAGATTTCAATTCACTAATTACATTTGCTTCCTTAGAATTAGCCTATGAAAGTTTTCGTCAATGTCAAGAAATAAAAAATATGATCATATAACCTGAACATGATTTAAAAAAAATCACTGCCTACATATTTTTCTTGTAAAAGACCTGGAATTCTTTCATATCATTGGTGGAAATAAAGATCTGTAAAACAATTACTAATCAAATTATTATAACATTATTGAAACAGTGATTAATGTTTCAGTTGATTGGTCATTCCTAATTTAATGTCGTTTAGGAGCTAAACCACGTATTTTAACGATCTTATTGTAAGAACTCCAATCTACTAAATATACAAGACAAAGTAGTTGGACTTAATAGATGAATATCAAATTTATAAATATAATATCTTTCTAGATACCAGGGGGCTGACGACAAAACTATACAAATGATTACTTGAGTTACACATATTATTCATTAATTTATAATGTAATACAATGTCACTTGAAATAAAAAAAAATATATATAGTAAGATTATATCAGTTTTCTTACATCTTTTGTATGGATAACGTTGATCCCAGTACATTTGGAATGTGCTATAAATGGTTTGATTTGTTCAGTTAAAACAAATCACACATATGAGGCCGACTGCCTGGCTTGGGGACGTATATAGGTGCAGAATAACTCCAAGGAGCTCCAACTGGTGATCCAAAACTTTAGACAATTGAGCGTTGATAATATTGAGCAAGTATATTTTTAAAAAAATGCAGCCTGCGAATGTTTCGCTGCATCAATTATTTGCATCAAGCCCTAGCAAATACGCAAAACTAAAGTGTCCATATATCCACGACAGACTAGTATTAATTGTAATTCTCCATATTTAAAGAATAAATAAAAATAGCAAATAGACTGAGGAGTTTCCATAATTCTGTTTATGAATGCTTTCGTCTTTAAGGGTTTCTTCATATTGAAAAAGTCCTTGAAAGGAGACAGCACTAACAAAAAAAAAAAAGATCATAGTCTCCTAGCCAGTCGGCTATTCATAATTTTTGTAGGGTGTCCATAATTATCGACAATAAATTTCAAAATATAATGCACAAATAAGATTTTACTTCATTTAACGAACTGAAGTTGCTCCAAAGCAAATGTTTGGTAATTGTGGACTTAATGGGTTAAAATTCAGAGGGTAAATGATTTATAATTTTAGATTTTTCATGGACTTGAGTAAAGCAAGATAATTTTAAACAACAAATGTGCGCAAGATGAAAAACACGCCTTGAAGCAGCAATAATAAAACACACCATCGTAAATATTAAATCCACAACGTAGCAGTCATTTAAAGAACTGTTGCCTAGTAGTATTTCAAACAAAGCTCAACTTGTATTTAGATCTCTATCTACGCTTAATGCAAATTGAATGGTTAAGGATACCACAATAATAACAAGAATGTTGTATCTCTTAGTAACAACGATGCTAACTTACTAGGCATCCCTATGTTGCATAATGCCTTGTTAATATTTTTGTGTATATAATAGCAATAACTCACATTTTTAGAATGTTTAATTTTTTTATGTGATGAAAGGATAAGTATAAAACTTCGCAGCTTGGTTGGTTGGTCACGAAATGTGAATTCTAATGAAATCAAATATTTCTATCGACCTGCTGTTATCTAATATAATCAATATAATAAACAATGGTACCTCTTGTATCTGCAGATAATTATATATATTTTTAACATAATGAATTTTAATCAAAGGTTACTTGGGAAATGGTTATTCTTCGTAAGGAGATGGAAGGATTCGACAAAGTATGAAAAGGTACTTTATGATCAAATGATAATAAAATAAAGTGTATTTGTGATGCATTAAACAGTAGAAATAATAAATATACATCTAATTGAACCGACACCACAAATCATAGAATCCTATTATGATCGCTAAAACGAAAGGTTGCCGCAAGCGCCTACTTCACAAGTCTCTTACCATGTTGTGCATCTGGTCTCCGGAAGTCATCTAATTTGCAGCTCAACAGGTGAGCCCCATCATTAATCACTAATGTTGGCAAGTGTGCTTATGGATTCAATTCAAATAACTTGGTTTGGTCATGTCATTACATCTAAATACAGATCATTACTCATTTAGCCATTTTGAAAATTAATTATATACACACGACAACACAAACTTAACTTTGTTTTTTTTTTATTTTAAATATTCAATGAACAGTGAAGTCTGTTTTTTTTAAAAACCAACTAATTTACCAAATATGATATATGTATGCAAGATAGCACTATTTTCCATTTAAATAATATGGTATATTATCTGGAGCTGTGTAGTGTTTTTAATTCATTAATCTAAAGTAATAACTTAATATGCATAAATAATAATTATAATATTTCATAAATACAATTGATACAAAGACAAATCACCATTTTAACGATGAATCTTTAAAAAATTATTTATGGCAAGTTTTAGTTATAATTGAAACATTATGGCTAGTGTCAAATTGATATATTAATACATTGCTAAATGAGTAATGAAAGTTAAATAGTAAACGTACCAAAGAAAATCATTAAGGTATTGATACACTTCCTGTATGTTATAAAATATGATGTAGAAATGAAATAAAGAAAAAGTAATATGCAATGTATATTCCATACTTGAGAAAATATCCCCCCGTGGCGGGAATGGTGTGAACGGCTGCTTGAAGGGTTGTGGCGGGCCACGAGGTGGGGGTGGGCCACGAGGAGGCGGGCCGATCGGAGGTGGAGGCAGATGGTGCATGGGAGGCGGCGGCGGCGGCGTCCAAGCACTCACGCCCTTCTCCAGCTCATAGTCCTTCTGGGACACGTGCCTGTATTTGCATTCAGCACCTCGTCTACATTCGCCCAATACAAAATCTTTGCAAACGGGCCCCCCGTTCATAATACTCTTTTCGCTAACAGACTGAGGCAGTTCGCCAGTTTTGTAAAATTGGTTCTCTTCAGTAGTAGTAGCGTGGATAAATTTGCAGTTTATCCGAGGGCAGCCCTTGTTTTGGTAATCGTGGCAAAAGTTCACCTTATCTTTCATTTGAGCCAGGTTGGTTATTTCGTGCTTGAATTTACAGTCTGGTCTGTGGCAAACACCCCTCAGGTAGTCCCTGCAGATAAAACTACTCAAGATGTGAGTATTGAATACAAATATAACAAAATACAATATTTCATCTGAAATTTTGTTTCTATATGACGCCAGATAATGTCAATGTAAGCCAAATAAACAAGAAGGCTCTTTTGATATGGACGATTTCCGTAAACTCAATAAACATTTTACACTCAATCTCTATAAAAAGAGATACATTGTCTAATTTTTGAAAAACGAATAATGAAAGCAAAACATCTTTTCAAAATACACTTACATAATCAATTGTTAAACAAAGTAATAATGTGTTGATGAAACTTCCAAAATAATATTCAGTGATTAAAATGATCAGTAATTTTACAGAAATCAGAACAGTATGTCCACAGCGATTCCTAGTATTCATACCAGATGAAATTTTTATGTAAAATTTAACGAACAATTAAAATTATAACAAATTACAATTAAAATTGAATGAATGATCTGATTAACAAATAATACGATCCTGGTTGGTATGTATATGATTAAATATATATATGATTAAATATATATATATAAGAATAAACTAATATATAATAATAAATAAATATGTAATAATAAATAAATATGTAATAATAAATAAATATGAAATAATACATAAACATGTAATAATACATAACAATGTAATAATAAATAAACATGCGATAATAATAAACATGCGATAATAAATAAACATGTGATAATAAATAAATATGAAATAATAAATAAATCTTTTCAAATTATAAAAATGAGACGTGACAACAGGTTGGGAGACTGTAATAATTAAGAATTGTGCTAATTTTACTGCGACTCAGCTGTTTTTGTTTCAATAAAATGCATAAAATAAGACCAATAAGATAATTGTATAATGGTCCCACATTGTTATTTAATTAACACTAAACATTTGATGACCTGCTTTATATACAGTATATACACATATTTTTTGAAAAATATTTATTTCAGAAAAAATTTCGATTGTATGTGTACTACCTTACTCAAAATGAGTAGTATGGATCACGCAAGCGTTCATATCCAGAATGATAACCATGTCGAAAAATGTAAGAGATGGGGTTGCTTGTATGTTCATACCTGCACATCTTAGGAGGAGCAGGAGGGGGGTCCGTAGCAGGAGGCGGTGGCTGCGGGGGGGCCGGGGGCTGAGGTGGTGCGGGCGGCGGTGGTGCAGGAGGCGGCCCGGCCGGCGGAGCCAACACAGCTTGAGTCGGAACTACTAAATTCACAGCTTCAGTGCTTACGACCTCTACTTCCACTTCCATCTTTGGCACCGTGACCCCAGAGCTCTCTGCTGCAATCTCCGTTTGCTCTGACATCTCGGTGTGCTTATGGTACAAAAACTTTCTAGCAATTTTCCTATTTTATTGACAACTGGAACTTATATCACCTGTAAAATAAAAATAAAAATATGATAGTACTATAATATTATTACACTTATGAATACATTTCTAAGACACTGCGAGCTGACAAAAGAAAAGTATATTCAACCCAACAGTTCTAGTCTATTCAATATACTCTCAATAATGAAATAAAAATAACAAATTTAACAAGATCAGGAATATAGTAAGTAATATTATTTTGCAAGAGAAAATGAACACACATGGCTTCCAGCAGAGAGCATAGAAAACCTTCTACAGAGCATATTTATGTACATAGTACTTGATGTATTGTGAAAACAGAGTGATGCTGAAGAATGAAATATTTGGAAAAATTTCAATATGTATGTATATATATGTATATTTGTATAATTATTTAAATATATATATTATATATATAATATATATATTATACATATTATATATATAATATATATATTATACATATTATATATATAATATATATATTATACATATTATATATATAATATATATATTATACATATTATATATATAATATATATATTATATATATTATATATATTATATATATATTATATATATAATATATATATTATACATATTATATATATAATATATATATTATACATATTATACATATTATATATATATTACATATATATATTATATATATATTAAACATATATATAATTATAATTATATATATATATAATTATATATATTAAACATATATATAATATATATATTATATATAAATTTATGTGTACATATTTACTTATATACATATTTTTTATACATACGATTTTGTTTTTTTTTATCAACCTTGAGAAGTTTCTGATTAAATGTAAAATAAGCCATACTGTAGCAACATATAAATCACCCTATGCATTAGTGACGTAGAGAAGATTTTACAAGAGCTTTCTCATATAAAAGAGCGTGCAACCAATGACCAATATTACATTCCAACAGAGCATTGAGGAAGAAGTTGAAGAACAATATTTGACTACCTATAATGATAAAAAGTAACTAACAGGCAAAATTTCGCTAAGAATTTCAAATTATATTAGTAAACAAGTGTAGCTCAAAAATGTTATTGGAAAAAAGCATGAAGATGTTCTTTTGGCTGAGTATTATTTTACCGTATTCAACGGCACATACAAATGGAGATGAAAATTGTGAAACTTTGCCATCTGATATTCACCTGATAAAGGGTCAGTAAAAGAGTATTTTCAATTACATAATGAGAATCCCCATTCACATACTGAGTTGGCCAATTAGTGATATTTTTATGAAATGTATTGAAAAAATCTATCAAATTGGGAATAGTCAAAACCGTTAGTTATCAATAATCATATATGACTTTTTAGAAGAATATGATGAATTAGGAAGATTGCAGAGAACGTGCAACGGAGAAGTTGCTGTTAACAAATGCGAAGGTGCATGCAATAGTCAAGTGCAACCATCTGTAATAACACCAACAGGCTTTTTAAAGGTAACATTGAAGAAAATTACATTATATTGATGAGGGAGTGATAAACTCAAATGTATATTTTTTGGCAGGAATGCTACTGTTGCAGAGAAAGTTTCTTGCGAGAGAGAGTGATAACACTCACACACTGTTACGATCCCGATGGAATGAGACTTACAGCATTGGAACAAGCCACAATGGATATTAGGCTCAAAGAGCCCGCAGAGTGCAAGTGCTTCAAATGTGGTGATTTTAGTAGATAAATTATATTAAGGCAAATATTACAAACATAATCTAGACAAGATGTTGTAAATGATTTACATAACCCACAAAATATCTGCATGTTTAAATAAAAATATTAACTATTGAAAAAAATGTTTTTTAATATTTTATTACTTATTATTATATATTTACTCACCTGTCGCAACCTGATGCCAGGTTTTGACTTTGAGAACGATTTCTCTTTGAGGACGCTATTTTCATGTACAGCACTCCCCTTTTATCTGAGATGACCTAATAAAGATATCAAATATATATAACAAGCAAATAAAAAAAGACCGCACCAGCATACTATCTTAGAAGAAAAATTGATTCACTTAAAGACAACACTCTTATGCACTTTTTACTTAATAACAAGTTTAGTTAATTTTACTTATAAATATATATAAATTCATTTGTAGTGATCTTTTTGAGCGTTGAAAGTAAACACATTTAAAAATTTATTGCAATGAACAAAATATACATAAATATACAGAATTATAGAATACACAATACATAGTTTAGCTGAAATAAATAAATGCACATAGGCGCCAATTTTGAACATCAAACTTGCAGTTAAGGAAATATTACTGTTCCTCATAACAACAGAAGTATTTTGTTTTCATAAAAATGCAAGCAAATAAGTAGTTCTCCAACAGTTATATCGCCTAGAATACATTTGCCTGTGGCTTGTAAGAGTACGCTCAGGCTGCAAGGTTATAGTTCAATTGTATGATCTTTACCACTGGATTAAAAACAGCACCCGTTAACTAACCCAATCATGCAATGCATAAAAAAAATCATGACACTAGTAGAAACTTAAAATCAAGTATTGTAATTAATGATTGTCATGAATGACGGAAGCTTAGATAGTTCAGCTTGTTTTTAGCTTCACTTTATGTGTTGTTTGCAAAAGAAAATTTTGCATTTTTGCCTAGCTTAGAATCATAATTTCTATATATGATTAGTATTAAAATAAAACAATTTTTTTTACAACTTATAATAAAAACACAGTTCGCTGCATTATGTGCACATATTTCTTAAACTCCATTTTTCATAAAGCATTAGCAACCAGAAAAGAAATCGTAGAATATATTCTTTGTGATTATTACAATCAAATAAGTGTACGTTTCGCTAAGATGATACTCAGAGTTAAAAATAACTACGAATTCAGACAGCGGTATGGAAATCCTTCAATTATAAAATTATAAAGTATACACCATTCAAGACTTCAAAAATAGCAAACACTGGTCATACATATCATGTAAAACTAATGCAAATATAGTGTTAATAAAAATTAGAGAAATCTAAAAAATATATTGTAAATTTTTAATTGAAAAGTAAATAAAATATGTGAATATTCATCACGATACATTTTAAATTTATTTTAGCATCACATACTTCAAGTATGATAACACTGTTATCAACTTTGCTTTTATACACCTATTGAGGTTTTAGTATTATCAAGATAAAATTTTTATTTTTAAAAAACTCATTAAATTGAAATTTCTTGATTTTTTAAAAATGATTTAAAAAAAGCAATGAGATGCACTTTGATTAAAGCATTATGATACAATAAGGCCCCTCTTTAAGAAAGTCTCTGCAAGACAAAAAATTTAAGAAGCTTTGTCACATTCTTGATTTTTTTTTTTAACCAGTTGGAATATTTAAGTGACAAATGGTAATAATGTTGATATTTTGAGACTTACAATGTAGTTACTATAAATAATAAAAAGATCACGGGTTATTGGCCTTACATGAGAGATCTTGTATAAACGACTCCACGGGGGTTAAAATACGGGTGGGAAGAGAAAAATCCATTAAGTAAGCATGTAAGCACAAGGGGATGTCAACTTAACAAAGAACAGACGTAGTCGTAGACAAGTGGAACGAACCCAACTATTTATAATATTTAATACAAAAATTATAAAATAATAGGTGGAAGCTATGCAAGTGAAAATAATTAGTGAATGTAATATGCAAATATTATTAACAGAAATGGCAACATTTAATCAGTCATCTTAATCTTTGATGATTGCCCAAATTAAGTGAATTTATAAAATACAGTGATTTCTTAAATTTAAAATTTTGTAGATTAACTAAATGAAAAACTAATGTAGATTTTAAATTAGAAGCAAAATTGGGTGGAGTTTGATTACTTTGCAACATAATTTTAAAAATATGTATAGACAGTTCACCCATCAAGTAATGCTAAGAGACCGGAGACATCTTTAAAAAAAAATTTTTTTTTTTTAAATAACAGTGGTATTACTTTTTATCAGAGGTAATTAATAATTTTAAATGTTTATGTAAGTAACTTAGTAAATTGATTTAAATAAAAGCTAAAACTTTTACTACTAATATATTAATAAAATAGATGTGATGTAAAAATATAAGTTCTACACTGTACCAGGGGTATAAACATGCCTATGTATGAGAGAAGCATATTTAAAAGAAGGAAAAAAGAGAGATTGGCACAGTCATCCATAGGACTTCGGCCAGAGTATGCTTTCAAGAAATTGATAATAGAAATTGAAATTAGAAAAAGAAAATAGAAATTGAGAAGTAAACTAAGTAACTTTACACACTATAAAATGGCTTCATCCAATAAAGTTAATATTTATTTAAGTATGTATATTTTCATTATATTGTCAGTTGGAATATATCCAGTTCAATTTGTGAAAGCTAATGATGCTGCCGTATCAGGTAATTTGAGAGCTGGTGATACGTCAAAATTAAATAAACCTTAAAAACAATTTAAACTAATGAAATGACAATTCTCTAATAAGTAACTTAAGGATCCCAATGACTGAAATTTTATAGGAGACGAATGCCAGGTGACACCTGTTATACATGTTTTGCAGTATCCAGGATGTGTGCCAAAACCGATTCCATCATTTGCTTGCATAGGCAGATGTGCAAGTTACTTGCAGGTAAGTGGGTTACTTTCTATCACTAGTTAATTAATTTCAATAATAAATGTTGGAATACTTAATAAATAATTTCAAATTGAAAAAATTAGATATCAACAAACAAAAAATATATTTTATCGATGTTACGTACTCTCACTTAATTACTAAACCGAGAAATGCACTATGTATGAAACTTTGTTCCCAACACGGTTAACCAACAATTTTAAAATCGTACTTGGCGTTAGGTCTCCGGCAGCAAAATTTGGCAAATGGAAAGATCTTGCATGTGCTGCCAAGAATCAGGAGAACGCGAAGCCAGTGTATCTCTCTTTTGCCCGAAAGCAAAACCTGGAGAAAGGAAGTTTAGAAAGGTTGGTATTTGTATGATAACTTAATAATGCATATTGTTAAAAATTAAAAAAGGAGCCAACTTACCTAATCGCACAAATCTTTGAGGAATATTGTTGATGACAGAAAGGCACAACAGCATTACCGAGAAACGCGGTAAATAAGACACACGCATTCACTGAATAACACCACACATTTATTAATTTAAGTTTAATTAAAGTTATTATTATGGTAATATTTCGTTACAATACAACAATTAACATAGCAACAATTAAGTTTGATGGATAGGTTTGAATATATAGGTACGAAAGTTGACTCTAAATCAGTACAACACTAACACGACGATAATACTACCACCTGAAAATGGCATCGAAAGCGGACCAAGGCAAAACGTAGTGGTGGCCGTACTCCCCGGCGTTAGGTTGAATTATGCTTAAAAGCGCTAAAAGCATAGATTATGGCTGCGTTTGAATCACGCCTAAATCATAGATGACATTAATATAAAAAGGAAAATGATGTAATCATCAACTAATTTTAGACCTATAATTTCAATTTTAATGAATACAGTAAAACCTCGATATAACGAACCCCTGTTTAACGAACTTCGGATACAACGGACAAAAAATCCGGTCAAATGTAAAAAAAAAAAAAACGTTTTAAATGCGAAAATGTAAAAAAAAATATTTTTCATAATCTTCGAGAGTGGATTATAAAAAAAACAGCAAACTTCAAAAGTGCAAACAAAACTTAATTCCTTGATTACCGACAGCAAGCGCGTCGATATCAAACAGCAACGTCACTTCACGACGAGTGTCCAAAGACAATTAAATAGAATTCTGTTTATGTTTTGTATTTTATATTTATACTAGCGGATACCCGGCGTGTGCTCCTACGATAAAAAAATAAATATATTATTCTTATTTGTTCGTAAAAAAGGAAATTTTGTTTTTTGGATAAACAATTTTTAACAATTAAACACGTCTAACGTTTTCTAAATGAACAGCAAGACAGCTTCATTATTGCTGTTACAACCCATCTGAAATTGAGTGATTTCATCGTTTTGATTTGAAAGCCCGAACTCTTCCATGTCACTACCTTTGTTAACATATTTACATATGTATTTTACGGAGTTGCAGTATTTCACATTGATACGAGCTTGAAATGTTTTTTACAGTATTGGACTGTATGGAACAATCCATCTGTTATCAATGTCAATATCAACGTTTCTTACTTTAATGGTGGTGATGAATCCTACATCTTCTGGCTTTCGTCGTCTGTATTTCGGATATCCATATTCACCAGTTTGAGTTTAATTAATACGTTGACCGCCATGTCAGCCACCGGTGGCCGACATGTAGGTATTCAAATTGGGCCGCGTCGGCCACCGGTGGCCGACACGACATACCTGACTAGCTTGTCATTCTGCCCGTCGGCCATGCGCCCTGTACTAAACTACTATTGAACATGGCCGGCACGGCCCTTTTCTATCTTCCTTCGATATGGCCTTAGGATATCTTCATAGTTCTCAAAGATATGCTCATGAATGTGAATGTTGTCTTTGAAATAGACGTTGTATTGTTTTCACTATTCTTGTTGCATAGATAATTAACAATTTCTTTCCTGAATTCTACCAAGGAAAGGTTTTTATTGGTAGTCACTTTTGAGTATTAGCACATTTACCATCGCGGTGTTTAGAATTAATTCAATCCCGAGCTTTTTGTACCACTTGAGATTCTTCCTTAGAGGCGATGAATAAGTAGTCATTTGATCTGATAGATCAATTGCGCCTTTTGATTTATTATAATCGACCTCTATTTTTGGTTTTTGGCCTCTCTTGTTAGTTGTCTTTACAAATTTTGATGAATGTTTGGTGGACAGAAATAACACATCACGTTTATCCTTCCATTTCATAACAGTCATTCCTTTTACATTTTCTTGAGCCTTGTATTCTCCAGTTCGCAATTTCGCATTTATCACATCTTTTGGTAGGTTTTTTCTGTTTTTCCGAACTGTACCAACCAGGTGCGTATCGTTTTCCAATAATTTTTCTGCCAAATCGATACTAGTATACCAATTGTCCCTAAATAAAATGTGTCCTTTATTGAACAGACTCTGACATATCCCCATAACGACATTTGTAGGTGTCGTATTCACTGTCTAATTTTTTTTCCCAGCGTATACTTCTATTTTATATGTATATCCTGGAATAGTGCATAATTTGAACAATTTTATACCATATTTGTTTTTTTTGCTTATTATATTGCCGGAAACTAATTCGCCTACGAAATTAAACTATGCTCTCGTCAATGCATATAAACTCATTAGGAGTGTAATACTGTGAAAAATTTGAATTGAGTGTCCAGCAATCCTCTAATTCTGTTAAGACGATCATTTTTATTAGATTCTTCATTGTTCATAAAGTGAAGCATGCGCAGCAATATTTCGACACATCAACTTTTTAACAAAAGGTTGACTAAGTATCTCATCTTTTAACCAGTAGTCACTAAGTTTTGGTAATTTTACTATACTCATGTATAAAATAATACCAAAAACAGAACGCATTTCTATTTTATTTGTTGGTTTCCATCCACGTAAACGAGAACAAATTTACAGGATATTACTTCTAAGTAGTTAGTAGTAGTAGTAGTAAATTTGTAAAATATACAATACGCTCAAAGAGTTGATCAGTAATAAATAAGTTATGAAATTCTTCGGGATTTGATTTTTGCATAGATGTTCTCAAATTATAAGGTTTAAAACCTGGAATTTCCGTATATGGAATTACACTTGGCTGATTCCCTTTTGATTCTATCCATTTCGATGGGGTATGGCTATTACTTGATGTGCTGTGCATAATCCCATCTTTACTTTCAGTATCAGATACAATAACACGAGGTTTTTTGGATCTTATTTGATGTTGAATATATGAATCGTTGCTTTCGATTGATGTCCTCTTTTCTATTGTGCTGTGCTTCAATGACTTCCATTTGCAAATGATAGTACTAAATATATACACGTTGTGCCTTGCACTGCAGGTCGCAACATGAACGACAGTGTAGCCGACGCGGCGCCACCTATAATATTTTACCATTGGCGCCGTGTCAGCCATTGGTGGCTGACACATCAAAAATCGCAATAAATCACCTCAAAAATATCTCAAAACAAATGAAATAATTTTATTTCGACCCATTATATTAAATTAAACCTAAAAACGTGAAAACAATTTTTGGACATTTTACGTAAATCCTATTGGCGGTCAACGTGTTAATCGTGTCTTGTGTCAACGTGTCTTTCACCGGGGGGGAATTCATATTCAATGCTTAAAGCACGTGCTCTTGCAGACAATTGTTGATTCGGTAGTTCAGCAGATATAACATTATTGATTTGAGTTAAAAAAAAAAATTCTTTCAGCCAAATTAAAATATGAGCGTGCGGTAAACCCCGTTTTTGCCATTCAATCGAAAATACATCCAGTATTGCACCTCCCCATAAATACGATTTTTATTATAAGATCCATGAGTTTCATTAGTTTTTGTTTGAAAACTCTAGCTGTCAGATCATTTAAAGCTCGAATTGTATTTCCGATTTGACTCCAAACGCGCTTCACGTTGTTCTTTCGGCTCTTTTTTGTTTCGCATCTGCTGTATTTCTTCCAATTAGGTCTTTTCGGAGGCATTTTTGATAGTTAATATATATATATTTTTTATATGTGGATAGATTATTTTTTTTTACTACACAAAGCGAAATAATATTTCCAATTTTTGAATTACAGATTTTGTGAATGACAGATCAGTGTTTTTGTTTTGATAGTCGAACTTCGCAATAATCTTTTTTTAAATTTTTTGTCAACTTTAAAGATGTTGAAAATTTTTGCATGGAAAATGTCGAAAATCGATTTAATTAGTGGAGCGAATTAATGCATTGTTTTAGTGGTCTAAAATCATCTTCGTATTATTGACTTTAAAATGAAACCGGTTTGTGGTACATCGGTTGGATGGTTTTAAAGTATATAACCTTCCCCAATTGGTTCGTTATATCGAGGTTTTAGTGTATTTTAATTGTGTAAATAATAATTAATTCTCAGGTTTCCACGAAAGCTCCATTGGAATGTATGTGTCGTCCATGCACAGGCGTTGAAGAAAATGCAGTGATTCCGCAAGAAATAGCTGGTTATGCTGATGAAGGTCCACTATCGAATCACTTTAGAAAATCACCACAATAATTTTTTAACTTTCAAGTCCTAGTTTTAATTTGAATAATATGATGATACCTATATTTACATAATTAAAATGTTCAAGATATACAATTTAGTTAGATATCACTAGAAATCATGAATATATATATATACAAAATTTAAAATAAACTTTTTACATAGTGATTTCAACAATATTACAAACTCTTCTGCATTATATTACGATAAAGAACCAAATAAAATTGTAAAGATATTCAAAACTTATTTCCAAAATATTTCCACAATCCACAAAATTCCTATTACCCTTACCTAGTCTAAACATTCACTAACGATAGTTTAAAATGTCTGGTAACACGTTTGTATCACCTGTATATATATTAAGTATACAAACACACACACACACACACATATATATATATATATATATATATATATATATATATATATATATTTAATAGGTCTATTCCTTAAAAACCGGAATTTTTTAGGAGGTTTGAGCGTTTATTTAAGAAAATCTTGTACAATTCTGTTATTCAAAGTATTGTCCATCGGAAGTTACAATATTCCCCCATCTTTCTGGCAATTTGTGGATGCCATCCCAAAAAAACCGGTCACGTTTTGAACCAAAGAACGAATCGACCCAATTTTTGATGCCTTGGACTGAAGTAAAGTGTATTCCGGAAAGTTCATTCTGCATCGACCAAAACAAAAGGTAGTCAGAGGCGTCAAGTCTGAACTATATAGCGGGTGGGGCAGAACTTCCCCATCCGTTATTTTCCAAATAGTTTTTAACGGGTTGAACAGCATGTAGCCGAGCATTGTCATTTTGGAAAATTAATTTCTCGTGTCTGGTCTCCTATTCTGGCCGTTTTTCTTTCAATGCTCTCTTTTAACGAATCAGATGTTGTTGGTATTCCTATCCAGTAATGGTTTCACCCGGTTTTAAAACCTCATAATACATAACTCCCTTCTGGTCCCACCAAATACAGAGCATTATCTTGGCAGCGTGAATATTCTTCTTAGGTGTCGATTTGGCTGGTTGGCCAGGTTTCGAATACGATTTTTTTGCTCTTTGGGTTGTCTCAATGAATATATTATTTGTCGCCAGTAACAATTCAATGCAAAAAAGACTTCTTTTTATGACACTCAAGGAGTATTTCAGACATGCAAAATCGCCTTTCCACGTCTCTCGGGTTCAACTCGTATGGCACCCAATTTTCTTGCTACTGGATGAATCCCAATGCTTTTAGGCGCTTGGAAATGGCAGCTTGAGTCTGGCCTAATGATTCCGCAAGATCTTTTTATGTTTGACCCGAATCTTGAGCGAGTAACGCTTTCAATTCTTCATCTTCAAACTTTTTCGGCTGTCTAGGCCGTTTTTGTCTTTGATGTCAAAATCGCTACCTTTAAAGCGTTAAAACCTCTAAAAACACTGTGTTTTCGCAAGAACATGTTTGCCATACAATCCCATGAGCAAACGATGGCTTTCGGCTGCAGTTTTCTTAGTAAAAACTCAGCAAAACTTCCCGCAAATGCTGTTTTTTTCGCATATTTCAAAATTTTCCATGATTGAAAAAAATATGATGCGCACAAGCAAATCAAACATTGTTGACCTGATTTTGACAGCTTATAAATATACATATATATCAATGATTCGCTACAGCGCATACAAAAGTGTTGGCATTTAGTGTCAACATCCGGTTTTTGAGGTATAAACCCAATATATATATGGGGGAGATGTAGACAATCGGCGAAGGTAGGTCGGTAAGGAAGGAACGGTAAAGTAGGTAAGTAAAGAACGGTGGTCACCCCATTTTAAGAGAAACCAAACGAGAGGGGGTTATGTTTTTGAAGCTAATCATTACCTGTGCACAGGTAGGGCACTCTGACGACGGCTCACTTAGTTTGCGCCACGCAAATTATAGAGGTAAAACGATTTTGCGCTCTTCTCATCTAATTCTTTGAGTGGAAAAATCCTAAGGTATGGCTCAAACTTATAGTTCTTAAAAATCACTATAATTCTTAAATTAGTGTGGCAAAATGATTGAAGAAGATCTCAATTATTACTAAGATAAGTAAAGTTTATAATAAGGCTAAATCAATAAATAGTTAATATATAGTTTGCTTTTATTCCAATTTACAAAAAAGTGACTCCCATTACCTACATCTCCCCTTTTAACATATTAACAAATCATTTCTATTGATATATTAAATATAAAAAATAGTTAAAATACAAACACTTCTTTTCAATCCTTTAATAAAAAATCAATTTTTCATATTCCCAAAATCCAATAAAGTTGTGGTCACCTGGTACAAACAGTGCGTTGAAATAAAAATGGTATTTCACTAAAACAACTGATCAATTGAAAAGAACTCTTGGTAGTAATAAATTATATTTAAATTACTTTGCGCTGTCAACTCTATGATCCAACAATCCCTCAGGGTATATCACTTATAGGGTAATTATACGTTCAATGGGTTTTGGGAGAATGCTGATTTTTATATTTTATTGGTGGCCAGTTTCGCCAACCTTTTACGTTAACATTATCAAACAAGTTAAGACGAAAAAAAATTGTTTCAAAGTTATTGAAACATTTTCGATATTTTATTTAAACTAATTTTTAAATTAAATAAAATATATATTTATACAAACATATTATAAATAGTCTCCAAAATGTTGTTTCTTATGGGTCAGATGTTTTTGTGTAATTCTTTTAGAAAACCTATGTATCCGACGTTATAATTTCATTTAGAAAAATAAAAGAAAACCAATAAATTAAGCATAATACAGAAATTTTATTAAATTATCGTACACTCAATAAATAATAAAACAAATATTTTTCGACTATGGTTCTTTGAGGAAATTTCATAATAAAAATGATATTACATAAACAGACGTTTCAAGACTCACAAAACTCTGGACACAAAAAAAATGTTTTTTTGTTGATAATAATAATATAATAATATAAATGAGTTAGAAAACCACTCTACATATAAAATACAATAATTTTTCAATATTCAAATAAACAATAAACTAACCAGTCATTTAACCCTAATAAATGATTATCTCCAAGTGTCCTATTAATATGATTTTGTGAGTAAATTTATTTCGTTAACATATTGCGTATTATCGAATCCAGTTTATAAATCAAATATACTCAAATTTTGAGATACTTTAATCCATCAATATATGTATGTTTATATATTTATATATATATATATATATATATACATATATATATATATATATATATATATACATATATATACATATATATATATATGGTTATATGTGTGTGTGTGTGTGTGTGTGGCATGAAGTCCATAAAAGCAATAAAGCATTGCTTGCCCTAAAATATATTTAAAAATACAAATTATAGCATTATTTTTATGTTAATTATATAATAAGCAATTTTTGTAATTTATTAGGCTTATTTATATTCAGCGAACAAAACTGCTGGCCTTGATTTTGGACTCATCATGCATCACTTTATATATATATATATATGTTATATATAATATATATATATTTGTATATATATATATATTATATATATATATATAGTATGTATATAAATCTTAATTACATAAATAGGAATTAAAATCACTTTTTTATTCTTTACAAAATGTTGAATAACCCACATTGTAAAAAAAATACAATAAAAAATGTAATAAGTAATAGTTTTAATATAACACGAAAGAGATTAATAATTAAATGATCAGTCGTTATTCTCTTTCTTATATATGTTATTAAATTAAACAACAAATGGTAAATGATGCCTCGGTTTTTTACAAAGAATTATGCAAAAAGATGACTATACTCTACACAGGTGTGAATATGAAAATAGTTTTTTTTTTGAAAATTTCAACCCTTCATGATATTATTTAAAGTGAAAAAGTTAATTTTTTATTTACAGAAGAAAGGTGGAATACTTCCAGGAATAACCTTATATCAGGTGCTTTCTGAAAGTTAGGATATATTTACACACATACAAGGTTGGTTCAATAAGTATTCGTGTCTGAAGATAGTGGCCAACAAAGAAGCTTGCTTGAAGAGTTTGAACATTTTTTTCTTTTAGTTGGGAATAAGTGTAATCCTTTAAAAAGGAGATTACGTTGATAAATAATAAAAAGATTTTTGTAAATAAGCTTTCATTCTCATTCTTTACACGGGTACTCATTGATTGATCCTCCTTTTTTAATATATATATATATATATATAGCAGTCGTTAACGTATATAATTTGACTTAGTGTATATTCTAAAATTGATTTTATAAAAATAAAAAAAAACATAAGAAAAAATCACTGTTGGAATAGAGTTGAGTTTTAGATAAAAATATACATTTTAACAATGTAATTGACTTAAGAGCTAAAAGAATATGTCAAATGAAGTCTTTTAATGATTTCATAGATTGGCTGTACGATTTGATTACTGTTATCTTTCAAATACTCAATTTTTTAATAATATTGACCTGATCACTATTAACTCAGTGTTATCGATATGTCAAACATGCTTTTGTAGATGTATAGTTATATTGAATAATATTCCTGCTAACGTTTGTGCTCAGCATTTACTGCTCAGTATTAACGTGTGATTTTTTCAGCATAACTTATACACATGCATATCACAGATAATAACTTATATTATGAACTTTACGAAGATGATAGGCACCTCCTACACTCGTTGAGGTTAACTCACTTTACTATTTTAGAAGATAAATTAGTGAAAATTTGATAAATAGATTTTTATGGTTGTTTTTTTCAATAGTAATCAGCCTAATAGAGTAAACACACTTGACTTGACACATCTCACAAAATGCACAAGTAATTGAAACCGTCCATGAGATATGTCAAATACTGAAAATTTATGAACGTACTAGGTACATAGTTGAATTTTTCCATTTCATAATTTAATAAAATAAATTAATCGACACACAGACAACAAAGCACATGACCTACCTTTTTAAAAGTGTTAAAAAAATGGAGCAGTTTCTTTTTCGAGAGCATATTTTGGACATCTCAGAACTATTTGGTTGTTAATGTGAACATTGCCTTCTAACATACTAATTAATTAATAACAAAAAAATAATGACAAAAATCACATTGATCAAATCACTGATAACTTTATGTGTAGATTTTGTTGTATTTATTTTGAGTAAACCACAAATTGTGAAATAGCTTAAATAGACACATTTTGAAAGTAAAACAGTGACTCGTGTATTTAGTTAGCGGCAAAATTAAGTGGATAAGTAAATAAATATAAAGAGTTTTAGATTCTAAGCTTTAGTAACTTATTTCACAACAAATCCAAGAAACACAACTGTACACAAACTATTTGCATTATCTAATACTTATTTTTGGTCCTTGGGAAAATTTGTTGGAAACACAATAAAAAATGAATAGACTTATTTATATTTTAGTAAAGTTTTAGTATTTTTATATTAACTAATTTGCTATCACTGTAGCGATAAGTTGATTTAATTTATTTAATAATTATATACGGGGTGATTCCGAACTTGTTACAGACCTTTCAACCTGTCATTTCTATTGATATATCAAACATAAAAAAAATATGTAAAGATTAAAAACTTTTTAAATACAAAGAATATCCAATTTGTCCCAAAATACAATATTTTTTTCAGTAAAATAAACATGGCATCAGTGGTTAGTGCTGCCATGCACGGTATGGCAACACAATGTTGTCACGATCTTGGAGAGTACTTGAAACTATACACAATCTAGAGTTTTAAAAGATTCAAAGAGATGCTCCAGATCTATATTAGAATAACAGTGAACACATGAGAGTGAGATTAAGTGAATTGACATTGGCGTTAGAAATCTATGGGCAGAAGATAGGATAAACCGGGTATGGAAATATTGTGGAAATACTATAAACATAAATAAATTAATGTGCATAAATTAAAAATAAAAATAAACGATTTTGATTCTAAAGTAATTAAAGTTTAACTTTGAAATAAACTTGTAATGTAAAAATTAAAAAATTAGTAATTTTTGTGTTTTATAACAGCTAAATTACAAAATAAGTGTACTGTATTTATAAGGTTACTATCCAGTTGACATACAATTTTATTAAAATTATGAAGAGAAAATAGTAATTATTTAAAATGTGTAAAACTGTTATTAAAATTGTCTAATTAAATGGAGCAAAATCATGACTAATGTCCATTTAATTTTATGCTACAATACTTAAGAAAATATTAATTTTCTTACAATGAAAACAATTTTATAGGAAAATAAACGAAGAACAAATCATATCAAGATATTTGTGAACGTAATATTAAAATATTTTAAATATTACCACTTATAAGAGTTCTATTCATCTTTAGCATCACTTTGATCAATTTTTTTAACCAATGGAAAGTGAACAATACGCAACTGATTACCATAATCACATACAATTGCATCTTTCAATGGTAAAATTTGTCGAACAAAAACACATCCATCATTATGACCTGAAATAAAAAAAAAATTATTTTACCAGAGAAGATATGAATTCTTAGTTAAAAAAAGATTTTAAATTTACTTAGCCAACACAATGCAATATAATTATCTATGTTTTTACCTAGCAGTACTCTTCGAACTGCTCGACCAGTACTGGCATCCCAGAGAGTGAGACCCCCTCGGCCTCCCGTCACAACGAGGCAGTGAGTCACTGCCAGCATACCACAGCCGCCTGCACCCTGACCCTGAAAGGATATCAATCAAAATTAACATAACAATCAAGCGTTAAGAAATTATTGAAGGCAGATCCGAGAGTTATAAAAAAAATATTTATTAGTAAAATATAGTTTAAATGAATAATGTATGCCATGATTTCACCTTAGAAGCACTAAATATAATAAAAAATTACTTACAACATACACAGCGTTGAGTAAATGACCTCGGAAACGATCCCAAATACACAGCCGCTCATCAGCTCCCATGGACATGACATATGAAGTTGTGTAGGCAATACCGGATATGGGTCCATCATGAGCTTGGATGCTGTATACGCAAGCACCTATAAATAAAATAAATATTTGATATTATTTTTATTATTAGGATGATCTCATGTTAAATAGATTTTAGATGATTTAGATTTTCATGTTAGATAGAGAAATATATGCCTTTGTCATAAGTATATTTCTATATCCTTTTTTTTTGATTAGATAATTAGAAGTATCCCCCAATATTGTGATTTCTATTGCTTCTACATTTTTTTAAATATTAGCATTGATATTGACAACCTTTCCGAATAATGTTCCCGGCAGAAACATTCAACCCATTTTTTTCAAATTATGATAGTTTCTGCAATTTGAATTATTTTTCAATAGTATTTTAAAAATAAATATGCAAAATATTTAAGAGAAAATGTCAAGATGTACATTTTACTAAAAGAAAGAGATATTTTTGAAATTGTAAATGAGTATATTCAATATAATTACCGGTCATTAGATCCCAAACACATAGCAAGCCGTCCTGAGACCCACTTCCACTGACCATAGGGCAAAACTGGTCAATGAAGACACAAGTGATAGGCCCACAGTGACCGTGCAGTGTGTAGAGGGCAGTTAAATTATCAGTAGAAAACACCTAAAAGAAAGTATTTACGTATCAACAAAATATTAATAGTAAGAATGCATGAATGTACATTAAACAAACTTATTTTAAGTGCGTTGAATTTCTGATTCATGTTACAACATTTCGGCTCCGATCTATTTAAGTGGACATGTCAATTCTTCTTTTACCATAATTTAACTAGCTATAACTAAGATGGCTTGAAGATTGGAAACATGAAGAATTTTTAATTTAACCAGCCTTTTGTAGATATGATAAATGGTTAATTAGTCTAATAATTTTAAATGATAGAGAATGATACCTTCAGTGTGTGATCCTGACTACCCGTTAGTATTCTTCCTGCATCACATTCAAGTACTGTTATTGGCTGGCGATGGGCTCTGGTTATATTCAAACGTATACAACGAAAAAGTTCTCCGTGTTCTGCAAATGATAATAATTTTATACAATTTGAAAAACCAGGTACAGTAATACCCCGCTTTACGTGACCCAGTTATGCGCGGTTTTACTATAACGCGAATTTCAAATTTCGTGTTAAAATGCCTCGTGTATGAACATAATGTAGTCATTGACTTCTCTTAACAATTAAAAACAGCGTTGGGTGTTATGAACGTATTTTACAAGAACGTAAAAGAAACGCTACCCAAAAGACGATAGATGTATTTTTCATTAAAAATAACATGTAATACTTCATAAAGTGTTCTTAGAATTAAAGTGATTGATTCAAATGATTCGTATTTTATTTTATTAAGTTTAAACCCCGATATATGCGAATTTCACTTAACGTGATTTTTTCCGGAACATATCCCTCGCGTAAAGCGGGGTATTACTGTACATTAAAAAAAACCAATTTAATGTGTGTAAACAAACAAATTGAATTTTTCTAAACAAAATCTTCACTCTGTTTTTAAGGTACATGGTACACATAGGAAATAAATTAAAAAATCTTAAATTTTATTAGGGGGCAGATATGAGATACTAGGCTAGTCCATTTGAGAATATTAACTGTATAAATGACAAGTCTATACCATATCCTGACATATATTATTAACTCATTAATTTTATATCTGTGTGTTATAAAGCTTTGTTGAATATCGAATATTAGTTATTATATATGATAAAACCTTCACTTTAAATCTTACCTCCACTGTTTCCACCACAAAAGTTCAAATTATAAGGAGGTGAATTTTGGCCAAGTATGCAACCTGATCCCCTTGAGAAACTAGGAGAATTATGGGACTTGAAACTGAATTTGCCGTGTAGAGGATCCGCCGTCACAATGGAACCTGCAGACCCGGTCCTTACGTGTGCTGAGAAAACATGGTTTAAATTGAACAATTACGTCAGAAAACCTTTTACAACAAATAAAAGTAAAGATTATACTCAAATTTATTTGAAAATGAAAATAATCAAAAGTTTATTTCTTTTATTTATCTAATATTATATATATTATTTCATTTTGACAGAAGCTTATTATTTTGGGTGAAGTATTATTTTAGCATTTTAGTATTCAAAGTAATTGATTTAAAAAATATATTAATTATTTTATTTAGATAATAAACAATCTATAAAAAATACACACTTCGTTTATAAGGATTATTTGAAGGGGGAGGTCCTTCTAAGTGAAGAAGATCAAGATGGCCACTAAGACGAGCCGCTGTTAATCTAACTCGACCAAATATTGTTCCCTTAATCAACCGCACATGACTGATGCTGCTGCCAGAGTCATCATCAAATATGCACTAAAAGAAATTCGGAAAGAAGCATTTATGTAGATAAAGGATTGCTATTTGCATAAAAAAATAAATACTATTGACAAATTAAATATTATTATAAGAGGTCATAAAAATGAAGACTTATTTACCTTAAATTTGCCAGTTGATGCTTCCCAGAACTCTAATCTTCCATTAGCGCATCCGATAACAATAAGATTATCAATTAAATCCATACACCAAATTGCTGCAGGAGATGTGCTGCCTGAATTCCCTAATAAATTATTACTTGGCATATTTTCTATTTCTCTCGTCTGGTTTTCTTCATGCGCTTTTTTGTTAAGATTTTGAATCCCTGCAAAAGAATCATAATTCCCGAGGATGAAAGCATCCCTGTCTTTTTTCTTTGTTTCGTGTTCTTCATTAGTACTAAAATAAATATCTTGTGCTGGATTTTCATAAGATGTGTTTTGGGCGTCACATTCATAACTTCCTGAATAATATGTCTCAGGTCTATCACCAGATCCTGAAGGAGAATGAATATTTTCATCATTACAATACTTTGTAATTTTATCATCATCATCAGAGTTACATTCGAAGAGTTTCCTTTAAAGATAAAAAAGTACAGTAATTAAATTCAGAATACATTTATTAGACATTAAAATATTCATACATTATGAAAAGAAACACATAATTACCTATATGGCATTTCAAATTCGTATTTGGTTTTATCTCTAGCAGTAATGGTGTTGGTTCCTTGCCAGTCTTCAGAATGATTAGGATTATTTTTGCGTTCCAGTTGAAATTTCCAAAATTTTTTTTTTAGTGAAGTATTTGATATTAAATGTTGTGAAAAATCCTTATATGAATGATTGAAAGCGAACCTCTGAAAACATGATATACAAAAATATTTAAAATATTGATTTCGCTCATGACATTCTAAAAATATGATACTAATTTTTAAAAGTTTTATGAAATAAATTGTCTTGTAGAGGTTTTATCTAATCTTTTCTATTCGGATAATTATTTGGCATTATTATCCATTTGCAATACCCATAATTGGGTAAATATTCTGTTGCTTTTATCACTAAATTATTGAGTTATTTATTATTAAAAATTACTAGGAGATACCAAATTGTAAACATGTCCAACTTTCATTGTTGTAGATAGAGCCATAATAGTTTAGTTGTTAGAGCAATTGGGCACTTGGATAAATAACAAAGTCTCGATTTATTTTAATTATAGATAGACATCAGTGTGCAAAGTCAGGATGCTAATGTTGAAGTCAAATTCCGCTTTGTGTAAATATTTACAAACCAAAAATATAAACCATATTGAATATGAACACAGATTTAAAAAATTACTGTTTTAAATAGTTAACATGATAATAATTAAGTAATACCTTTCTAAGATGTAAGTCTTTTTTAGGAGTCGCAATCTCAGGATTTTCTGGGGGAGAACCTAAAAATGTTAATTAAAATAAAATAAATTTGACAAGAGAAAACTAAAGAATATTTTGAGCACAATTGGATACAATTAAGAGAATTCTAAAGAAGATCGTATTAAAAATTACCAGACTGGAAATCTGAAGATTGTTGGTTGGGTTTTATAATATTTTGACCGTGTAATCGTTCACAAATGTCTGATTGAAGTTCATAAAACCTGTGAAGAATGTACAATGAGGTTATTTGAAATACTGATTTAAATAACACAATGACAATTTTTCAAGGTGATTAAATTTACTTAAAAGTAAATAAATATTATCTCCTCACATTCGTCTATCTATTTTAGCTGTGAGATCACCGGTGGCAGGATCCCAAACTTTAAGCTGTCCTTGAAGACAAGAGCTGACGATGCTATCTCCGTCTGTTACGAGACATTCCACTTCCTGGCAGTGTCCAGCTACTACAGTGGGAACTGCTTCCATTACCACCTGAAAATATAATTATTAGCAATAAGTACATTTGTGAAATTTCTAAATTTAAAAACGCCAAAAATTTACATATTCCTTAATGATGAAAGCACACCTGAAGAGCCGCTTGCCTTCCAATTTTTTCACATTCAGTATCAGTCCAGCTAGTCCTCCATTCTGCATAATTTCTAGTGCAAACACACCTGAAATATATATTTTTTTATTGTATTTTGTTTTCTTAAAAATTAGGCAAATATGTAAAATTTTTGAAGCAAATAATTTTAAACTGAGAATAATGGATAAAATTGAAAAGTACATTAACTCTAATTACGATGATAGTTGCTGTATATATCTCAATAACTCAGCTTCAACTAACCTATATAAAACGACCATAGTGTATGCTATAAAGAACACACTTATTATGCAGAGTATGGTAAGTAATAATAGTTCCATTGGCGATGTGGGATAGTATGGCATTTCAGGTGATGATTGAGAAACTCCCCATTTAGATTGAAGGGGGACATGAGGTATATGAATGCCATCTTCAATTTCAAAGTCTGTAAATTAAAATAAATAAGATCACAAAATCTAATATTGTAATTGAGATGTTCTATTGAATTATAAAAGTTCTATTTAATAGACAGGGTATGATGGTCATTACCAGTAAAGTCAAGTGGATCGAGTGCTGCAGCTAATGCTTGCCATCTTGAGGGTGGTGAGGGTCGACCGCGTTCATTGGGGTGTCGAGCTGCAGCGGCAGCTTCTGGAGTCACTCGGTGTTTTACTAGCAGCGGGGGAAGAAGAGCCACATAGCGTCCGGCTACAGAAACATTATACTGGGCTAGTACAGAAGACCAGTGAAATTCTGATAATCTGAAAAATTTATAAATCTGCACATGAAGGTGAATATTCCAAAAACTATGCTGAATTAAAAAAAAAATGTTTTTAGTTAATACAAACCTGCGCCAAGGTTGTGGATAACTCAAATGTTTTAAAGAGATAAATTGAAGACTTTTGTTTAAAATCTCAGAGTTGAATTCTATATTTTCAATGTCACCTGGATTAAGGTATGTTTCATTCTTGGATGTTAAATTATTTAAGCTTTGGCGTTGGTCTGAAGAATTTGCAATATCGTGTGTGGTGTGATTAGTATTGTGATGTATTTTATCATTTTTGTTATTTTCTACGAGGGGTTTTAGCAGTATTTCATTGGAACCTTTTAGTTTATTACTATCACTGTGATAGGATACTTCTTGAGGATTAAGATTTGTCTTTGAATTTTCCGAAATACTATTGAATTCAAAAATGTTTTCTATAATTCCTGAACTATATATAATCATGGATATCCACACTACCATCCATATCATAAAAGCCCTTTGAAAAAATCTGGTCCTTGCCCAGATATTTACCAATCTTATCCTTTTTGGGACCTTACTGTCCACATTTCCTGAGGAAGTCTTTATATTATGGTAATTTCCAGCGACAACATTTGCATGCGGCTGATGAGCCAATCCGTTTAGTCGTGGGTGGGATTTAGATCTCAATAATTTTGAAGATGTTTGAATGCAATTTGATGTCTGGTAATCGGTGTCTCTAGAACCGGCTCCATAGTATTCATTAAATTCATAATTTTGGTTTTTTCCAAAATCAGTATTAAAAATACCTCTGAATTGAAATCCACTTGACTTTTCTCTGGACATTTCTTTGCGTCTTATGTCAATACCAAGAACAGTTGTAAAAAATATCATTTGAAGAAAAAAATCACAAAGCAAGCTCACAATCATGAAGATACTAAATTGCTGAATGATGGGCACAAAAGTAAAGAGACTTATTGTGAGAATTGTTATTTCTGTGAGCAAGTTCTTTGTTATCGACCACCCCTCTTTGCTCAAGCCCTGAGCAAGTCTTATTTTGACATCCAGATTAGAGTCAATTGACATTACGCTTTTTGTCAACACAAAAACATTTTCAAGACCAACCAAAATTACCAAATAGGGAAATATTTCTTTTCCTTGAAAACTTAGAGTCAAGCCAAAGAAAAAACAAAATCCAATAGACATCATTAGACTGGCTGCAATAGATATAACAGCTGATATTGCCAGTCCCACTTTAGATTTAACAAATTCAATTTTTCTAACAGAAAAGTATATGTAAAGAAAAACTCCTCCAAATGAAATACAAAGTGGCACGAATTCATGATAGTTGAACTCTCCAGGATAATAAATTAAGGTTATCTCATTTGTTGTTGCACTTTGATCCCATTTATGGTGCATTGGATAGACAGTAGATAGTTTTTCCTTTAGAGAATCAATATATCTGGAGAAAAAAATGTCCTTCTAAATTAAAAAAAATATATATATTTATGTCATGATGAAAATGATTACTTATATAATATATACCTTTCATCCAATTGGTTGAAAAATAATGTGATGGCATATTGTAATGCCCTAGGACGGGCCCTTAAAGGATATCGCTTTATACCGGTATCTTTAAGGTGCATTCCAAATACCATTTCTGCCATAGAAACTTTTCCTTTTTGTAAATTCTGGAAACAAAAAACATTATATTGATTTGTTGGACCCAAAACACTGACTTTCTAGTTCAACAGAGTTATTTTTGTACAGTAAGTACTCAATAGTTAAAATATCACCTGTTGGTTGAAAACCGTAGTAATAACATTGTTGTCGAGAGAAAACTTTTCTAAGTTTTGTTGCCATAAATTTGCTGGTGACAATACCAGGCAACTATACTCTGGAAGTATGGGGGACATCTTGTGAGTTCCTGTATTTCTTTTAACATTTTCAACGTGGAAACAAATGTGACTAAGTGAAGCACCCCTGCAAGTAAAAGACAATATGTTTGCTAGCAACAGTATATTTTATCATAAATAGTCTTTCAGATTTGCTAAATACTGCCAAGAAGAATATTTGAAAATTATGGTAAAATTGATACATAAGATATGTCGCCAAGCGCATTGAGTGATATTCTTTTATAAAACAAACATTATAAAAGAATAACACAAATTTAAAATTTCACAAACACCATCTTAATAAACGTAAAGATAGCTACACTCAAATAAATAAATGATGAGTATTTATTTTACATGTAAGTAGATAACACAGATAAATTTATATATTAAAAATTGATTGAATGACAATTGAAATGAAAGATTATACAACTGACCAAATTGTCTTTCTGATAATATGAATACTAGTTACGTATTGGATATTTTAATTCATTTCCTTAATTTTATTTCAATTCAATAATTTAATGTTGGACAACTGTGTTGATAAAAAATAACAAGATGTTGAATGTCAGTAAACCCCACGCTACTTCTGTTCAATATGAATAAGATTAAATAAAAACAATAGTATATTTTGGGTTTTTTATTGGATGGACCTAGTCAGAGTTTGTTTAAATTTATTATCTTTATTTTTTAATGCTGATTTATTAAAATTGATTAGATATTTAAATTCTGCATTTGCTAAATTTTTATTAAATTACTAAAATGTTTTCTGTTTGCACATTAATAAAAAATGTGTTAATTGCTTGTATAAATAATATTCATAGTAATGTAAATTTTTGTATACAACAATTTTTCAACACCTGATTTAAAAAACATCTAAATACTTTGAAAAATTAGGCACGAAGTTGGCAAACTCTTTGATTGAGAACTAAAAAGTCAAAGTTTATCTGTAAATTAAGTCCAACGTATGAACTGTTCTGTATAGATAATCATAACTTAGATATAGTTTTACGATTGTAATTGGTAAAATATACAAAAATAAATAAATAATTATCTAATACTTAAAAATACATTCACAAACTAAGTAATTTGCAAACTTCTAACACATTTTAAATATAAATTTAGGAAACATTATTAGTTAATAAAATCGCAGCCACAAGTAAACGATATGTTAAGGAGTTCCACCAATTGCAACATTTTAAAATTTTTAAAATATCGAGATAAAAGCATCAACCAGAAATCAATTGCTTGTTTACAATGTAAATATGAATTGAGCAATAAACGTAGTTTGTAACATTAGATTATTTTGAATAGTTGTCAAAAATGATGTTAAGCAAATTAGACTTTTTTTAAAAAGTAAAATTATAGCTCGATTCAGATTCAACAGCTAACCAAAAGTATTTTTTGTATTTCGTAATAAACACGCAAAAAAGTACACAATAAATAGAAAGCAAAAAAAAATACTTATTAAATATACAAAAAGACTAACGTTTCTGATTCTTGATGATTACGAACAGTCTCAAGTAACCGGAATGATTCCCGAAGAGGAGCTCTGAATGCATCTCCAAGTTTAAGTTCATCTCGCCATGGCCAAACTCCTGAAAACACAATTCAAATAAATAAGAGTCTGCACATAGAGGGATGATCTAAAATCTAAATAATATTTTTGTTTTAAATTACTAGATTTTTCAAAGCTTAGCAAACTAAGAAATACAGCTATTGTACAATTGTACTGATGATTTATTATTATATATTCCATTTTAATTTGTTTTAGAAACCTTTTAATAATCTAAATAAAAAATGATTATAAAATAATAATACCTGTTTTAAATATTATTTGTTGTATATACACAAGGGGAAGATCTTTAGCCCATATATGTGGAAGATTCACTGTTTCATTCATAAGCTCAGAGAGCTTGAACGAGCCTTTGGTTTCTAGAAGTAAAATTATTATTTTAGTTTTGAAAACTCCTAATAAGTAGAAAAATGATTTGAACTCCAATTTAAGAATGCCTTGTTTTTTTGTATTGGTGAAAACTGCAAACAAACTGACAGAGGTTGCACCTATGTACAATCCTTTTCTAGCCTCACATTTTATGGCAATTTTGACAGTCCAATTGTCGTTAATTTTCACGTTAACAATTAAGAGCACTGTAAACACGAAACGGGCAAAACTGGTAGAATTTGAACCCACAATTCTAGCTCTCATAAGTAAAGGTAGAATATGGTAGTGACGCAGTTATCGCTGATAACTGATTGTGCTTGATATGATTAATGAATTTGACAATTTAAAACGATTATAAAAAATTAAAAATGTTTCTTACCCCGTGAATCATTGTTGAAATCTGTCTTGCGAGTATTCTCAAAAGAAGTATTATGTGGAGATGTTAGATTGATTGATTCCTTGATGGTGTGACGTATCTCTTCATTATTATAAGGAAGTAATACCTTCGTTGGAATACTTCCTGGTAATGGTATGTTCAGAAGGGGATAGCTGAAATATTGTAAAATAATAATAAAAACCTTGACATATTCTTTAACTAGGCTTTTACCAAAACAATATTTTAAGTAAAAAGACGGAAACTACACCGTGAGAGTTTACATATCTGTGAATAAAATGTGTATTATGTAAGTGCTCATAAATTTATATTCATATATATGGAATAGATAATAATTATTAATATTACTATAATAATAATAAGTAATATTAAAATTGAATAGGAATCGATATAATCAAAGACATATAAAACATGTCATCTGATGTAGAAAACAGTGATCAATGAAAAGTCATTGAAATTTGTCCCATAAACGACTCTAGTCAACTTGCTTATTTCTTATTAGATGATAACTAAAGTATCATTTCCTTACCAACAAAGTAGACAACATACTATGGAGAGGGCGATGGTTATGGCTGGATGTGAAGAACAGAAGAGCCCGTGTGAGTAGTAGCATTGTGCAACTCTGTCAGGCAAACTCGGGCTTCCCATTATATGATTATCTCACATGGCGATTTCAAGATGGATGTAGGGCCCTAGGACCCTGGGGATAGTTGTTTTTCTCTACAAAAATGAGTTGAATATATTTAAAAAATGACAATAAATGGAAAAACATTTTAAGCAGCTTAAAATAAATATTGTCATTAATAGAATTCAAATAATAATAATATATGACATTGTATAAAATGAGCAAATAACAATTCAAGGAAAGTAAATTATAGTTTGTTATATTATATACATATATATTTTTTTATCTTATATCAGTTACTACTTTGGTATTGATCAACGAAAAAAAAATCAATGATATTCTTACTGGAAGTGTTATAAATAAATAACAAACCTTATATATAATTAGTGAAAAGTCAATAACACTGCGTATATAAAAATTAAAGCGAAGATTATTCAGTGTGATATTGTTATTTCATCACGAAGACTGTCAAATGTATGACATAGAACTGATTTGGTGAATACTTAAAGTTCACACCAACAGCTTTATCGTATTACTCATCAATGTCAGTCAGTCGCATTCAAATAATACTCATATTTATTCTGGTTTGGACAAAATTACGCAGAAAACGAGACACTTGTTTCATTATAACTAACTCTAAAATGACAAGCACAGAAGACATAGACAACAATTATTATAATGTTGTCAGTTGTTAAAAAATCGTAGTTCATAGGGAAAAAGTACGCGTTCTTATTTTTGAATGCATGAAAATCAAAAATATAAAATGTGTAATATTAAATAAGACCACTAATCTATTTATCATAAATAAAATGATTTTTTTACACATGTTTTTCCCTATACAAACTCTAAAAAGAAGTTAGAGAAACCCATGTAGGTATGCTATCACATAAGCCACACCTTGTAAACCGCCCAACCAACGCGCAGGATCAGTGGATAGCCATACAGTAAGCATAGCCCTAATAACTATTGTAAATTAACAATAGTTACATGATACATACCAGATGTTACAAGCATACGTTATAAAATATTGATAAATCCTTCTACACACGTTGCGACATAATATGCGACTGACTTGCAATTAGTGAATAGCATTCTATTTTGCAAATCGGTCTCAAATTGTAATGATAATGATCAAGCTTCCAAATGGCTTACACGTGTTGATAAAATTACTAATTCACCAATTCAATTGGTGAATTAGTGCAATTAATGCGATGCACTTTTGAAAAGTTTAATCATAATTACGAATTGCTTTTTGTCCATCATGGGTGAAATGTTTGAGAACTCGTTAATCATTATTTATATTAATACATCGTTTTATTTTTGGGAGTTTATCTATCAATTAAATTGTTCTTACGTTTTTGCATTAGGGCTCAGAGCCTATGTGATTTCTTTCAAATGTTTATGAACATTGCATTATTAAGGTAAGTTATTTGGTTTATAGAATATTTAAAACATCGATAGCCCGTCTTTTGCATCACGATATCAGCAAGTTTTTTTTTATTTCAGCTAATTTACTGCAAAATACTTAAAACATGTTTTTTAAATTTTATTTTAAAATATTACAAAATAATTTGTTTGTTTTTCAATTAGTCTGAAATAATTAAAAAATACAAGATATTTATTGATTACAACAGAAAACTAAGAATGATGTAATAGCAAGTAATTATGAGTATCATATACAAAGAGGAATTTCTGAATCGCAAAGCTCATTCATCTCACTCATCCAGAAATATGGTCTATCTTTTCCTTCCATCCATTACAAAACAATCAAATTCATTAAAAAATATTTTAAATATTCATTTATATAAAATGGATTTTCTGAAAATTCATACTAACTACTTGGTTATTCTTAGAGGGATTACCATGATTTTAGAGCATGGTATGGAAAAAAGAAAATCAAATAACTTTTTAAAGTTTTTGGATATTTCATTCACCGTCTTATCGTTTTTTGGAAGCAACGAGTATATCAGTGTAACAAAAAGGGTGGATTTTCGATTGTCAATATGCAAGCTTATGTATACAAAGTGACCCTAAATTCACGCAAGAAATAATTTTGAAGAAAAACACAAGTTCATAATTAAACATATATTTTTTTAATTGATTCATAAAGTATAGGGTAATATATGGAATAGCATATCGGGAAAATTGTCTCCAAAGCTTGAGCAAATTTACAATTGGTTAAAATATAACACGAGGATAAAAATAAGTTTATAGTTTGTAAAGTGTAATAAATATTGTGTTTGTGTCTGGAAACATTAAAAAGTTGAAATGTTAAGTATCATGTTAATATCTTAATTTATAGATCTCGCTTTCAAATAGACAATTGATATTAATAAAATAAACAAAGGATAAAAAAAATGCTTGATAGATTTTGGACAGTTACCAATCTTAGGATTTAACACAAACCTGAGCCAGTAGGTTAAAAATGATTATTTGAACCAACGAGGACCATCACATTTTGCTTTACTAGAATGTTATGGTCTTAAATATTTATTTTATTATAAATCATAATTTTTCGAAAGACTCGATAAATCATCAAAATATAATAAAAGAAGCCCAAGGAATGTATGACTAATAATGATATTTTGTTTTACGTGAATCACGATTTCAAAGTCCCGCGTAATTGACAACGCGTCGCCTCCCCCGAGCATCCACCCCCGCTCTTAAATGCAACAAACGAGCGCCGCCGACTCCCGGAACTCGGGACGCACGTACAAAGTCGACGCTCGTGACGTCATTCATTGAACAGCTGCCTAGCGCCGCAGCGCCCAGTGGCATGCGCCGTCCGAGGCAGCCATGTTGGGTGTCATACGCTGTTTTCCGCCCGTCGCGACCGGTCCCTCCCGCTAGCGAGCCCCGCGCCCCGCGATCGCGCCCCTCGCCGGCGCACTGGCCCGCAGGACGGCGCAGGAGCCCGCGCCCGAGGATGCCCCAGCGCCCGCAGCCTCGGGTGAGTCCGCCCCACCGGGCCCTTGCCTGTCACCGTCGCTCCGCCCAGCCAGCTCCCCCTGCTAGCATCCTTCCACGTTTCGATATCCGACATTGTCAGTTTGCGCGTAAACATATTGAATTACGCTTGTCAAGGTGCTTTTCTTCAAGCTTTGTTTCTTTTCAGATACGCTCGTTCTAGATGCACTCGGCACCGCGGACTCTCGATTCATGGCAGTGGACGAAAAAAAACATATTTAGAGCATAACTTCGGCGATGGTAAAAATGGCGGGAATGGAGGAACACGAAAGAAAAATTGTTATTGAGTTTTGTCATCTGCTCGAGAAATCGAAACAACTCTTCAATGGACTCAGGTAACTATACACTTTCCCCCCCTGAACTTAATATTTAGATTTATTATTGTTCGGCCGTGACTGTGGTGTTGTGTGCCTTGACCCTGTGCTGTGGGCTGCTGGCTACCGTATTTTTGTTGATACACATGTAAAATATTTAATCTAGATTTTTAAGCAAGAAAAGTCTAATAAATATGTTTATTTTTGTACTGTCCGAAAAACCACAATAGTTTGGAAATAATAATACTGTCATCGAAGGCCTCACAGTAAAATCCACATTCACAACCCTTCTCGTATTTATGATCGAAATAAATTTCATGCCCGAAAGAGTCAATTATTAAATACAAATTGTAATATCATTTGACGTTCGGATACAAAATTGAATTGTTTTATTAAATAATATAAATATTTAAGCAAATGGCTGAAACATGAATGATTTTTCTTAAAGATGTAAATATTACATTATATTATGCTAACAACTCAGCGATATTATTAAATATTTATCTGTGCCAGTTCGCACAGGGTGATCATGTGATAGTCAGCTCGTAGATTTTCTAAATTAAGAACAGGGTGGGTTAAGGCGGTTGACTGGTCGGTTGGTTTCACAAGTGATTAGCTTCCCCGTAGCCGCCCACCCGTGCGCTGGCTTTGATGCTCCCGCCCTCAACCAGAGTCCCCGCTTGGTTCTACTTGCCAGACACTTCGCGGCTTCAGTTCGGCTCATCGTCCTGTAAATTCATCCCTAGAAAAGGGGAAACATGTTGTCAGAGCGGAGAGCGTCAAAGGCGCTGGACCAACTTTCAAAATAAATATCGAAAACACGAGTAACACACACACGCACACACACACACACACACACACACACACACATATATATATATATATATATATATATATATATATATATATATATATACGTTACACCCCGATGTTTAATTCGAACCTTACGAGGGGTTCGGCGAGATGGTGGATTTTCACGTGGAAAGATCACCGTGTAGATTTGACTAATATTGTTAACAGGGACTTGCCCCAATACGGGCACAAGCAATGGCAGGCGTATTTTGGGAGGACCTTCGACATCTACACGAAGTTGTGGAAGTTCCAGCAGCAGCATCGCCTCGTGCTGGACACCAAGTATGGCCTCAAGAGGTGGCAGATAGGAGAGATTGCTTCCAAGATCGGACAGCTTTATTACCATTACTAGTGAGTACAATGCCTGACACTTCCACGACCTGAAAAACCATTCCTACCTTATTTGTCCCCTTGTAATTTTATATTGAAAAAGGTATTTGCTACTCCTCAATATACCTCATCATTATATACACATATGTGTTTTGGTAATTTACTCTATGAAATCAATTTCATTGTTCTCATGAATGTCACAAAACAAAAAATATATTTTATCTAATCCTATTTTAATTTGTGCTTTTTTACTTGTTTTTTGCAAATTGTATGTATGTAAAGTGTTTGATACTTGTTTTATTTATCACAACGTTATAATTATCAAAAAAATAATTTTTGAAAGGTTTTGAGTATATTATAATAAATGAAAAAATAAAATGCGGAGGAAATCTGGTTTAGATTTTTTTTTTGATATATGCGCGAAGTTTTTCCTGTTTAAATTTTATTTTAGTTTGAATTTTCCCATTTGATTCCCATGTCGCGGAAGCACATTAACACAAAAAGTATGAAGTGTTCTGAAATTAAGATAATAGAAATTAAAAATGTATTATAGAAAAGGACGCATTTCGTTTCGCTTGAAACACTCACCCCCTCTTTTTGTTGTCTCCTTGCCAAGATTCCTAAAAGATGTGCGTACCGATTTTTCTTCTCGAGAATTCTTAAGGCGACAATCTGTGCGAGATCCCTGCTGCCTTTGCCTGCCACTTTATACTTTTTGGTCACATTCTTTAAAAATAACAACGGTTTGGATATTCAACATAGGAGGTTTATGCGCTTTACGTTACACGGTTGTAAGGGTGTGAGTTACAGGTATGTATGCGTGATGGTGTATCCTTGCACGTGGTTTGATTACCACTTTCTGGTTGTTGTCGACAATATCCGGTAAAAGCTCTTTGCTACACGGACGGAAGCGCCGCGCTGCATCTGCACAAAAAATATCCCTTTGAAAGAAAACGTAACTGAAAGGCTGTCAGGCTATCTTGCAAGACTTTTCCAAACTTCGTACTTCCTTTTGAAAACATTTTAAGATTATAGTTGATCTTATTCTATACTCGCATTACTGGGATACGAAATGAATAGCCCTTTAATATCCATGTTATATTAAATATAAAAGAAGATAATTATAATAGCGCACTGTTTTCACGATAGGTTTTTAATACTTTTGATTATTATTTTGCATATCACTTATGCCCTTTGCCATAGCTGCTATTTTTTACTTATGTTCTATAAATATTGTGTTTTAAATAAGTTTTATTAAAAAAATGCAATATGAAATTATTTAAACACATTTTTGCTTGCGAAATAAATCATAATATTTTATAATCTTATGAACTTATCTTATCCCATATGTTTCGATCATCTAATCATATTAAATCTTCGATAATATTACATTTCTTAATAATAGAAATTGAAAATGTCTCAATGAAAACCGCTTGCAATACATAATATATTGAGAATATAATATACAGTTTAAACAAGTTTTTATAAATTTAATAACAGATTCAAATTAATTACATTCACGATGATGATTGATTTTTTTATATAAAATACCCATTCTGATTTAACTGATCGACGCTACATTACATATTTATTATTATTTGAAGCTATGTATGACAATTGATTGCTCGGCGTTTGCAACTACTTTATTACGACTTGTAAGTCTGGACTAGTCTAGACTTGTTAGCTGGTTAGCTTCTTTCATTGAAATTGCAACGTGTTTAATTTGACTTCATATACCGTTCACATAGCATGTCAAGTACAATATTGTCACAAAGAAAAATAACATAACAAAGAGGAAACGTGAGTAATTGACTTTGTTGCAGTTTGCGCACTAGTGAAACAAATTATTTGAATGAGGCGTATTCATTCTATGCGGCCATCCGCGGCCGGGCTTACTACTCTCGGGCGTCCAAGGAGGACAGGTCGGACCTGATGGTGAAGAAGCTCAGGTACTACGCCCGGTTCATCGTGGTCTGCCTGCTTCTCAAGAAGATGAAGTTGGTACGTGAGCTGGTCTCAGAACTGGACCGCCAGATTGCGGACTACGCCAGCACCTACGAGCCCGAGGATCAGATGGAGTGGAACGTCGTCTTGGACGAGATCAAGTCCTTCATCAAAGCTGAGGCCATGGTCTCCGTTCTGCACGCTGACTCCAACCCGATCGTTCTCTCCCACAGGTGAGCGCTTTCTTTCTCTTTCTCTTCTTCCTACGTTATTCTGACACCGTTGTCCTTGACGTCACATATAGATTTACCCAGTCTGCCGATCTCATTTTCCGGAATTCTCCCGAAACGCCAATTAGTGGTTGTTTTGAACTTAAACAGGTGCGAATTTCATGTTCGCGCCCTCGCGCACAGTACGCAGTACTCTCGGTGGTATTACGTAAATTGCTCTCATTCTTTAGCTCAGGACAAATGGTTTTGAACTCAGAAAATATTTGTGAGTAACGTTTTCAAAATAAAACAAAACAATTCTCAAATCCCTCGTAATCAGTTGTTTTCTATAGCTCTACAGATACTGTTGCACAATTTTAAGACGTACTTTGTCGACAACTATGAATTTCCTTTACTCATATAACTTTTTTTGTATTTACTATGTTTAGTAGGTTTTTATGAGTATTTGTGTAATACTACGACTATTTAGCAAATAAATTTAATTCCAATGGTTGACGATTCACATGGTGAAGATAGAGTTAAATTTCAGTGACTTTTGATATAATCACGCTAGAACAACTCAAGTCTTATGACCGTGTGAAATTGTGCCATCCTGCGGTATTTATTGGGAACATATTACCACAGATAATATACACATGGAGAAGTAATTGCTTTGCTTTGATACCACACGAGGGCAATGTGTATAATTTATCTCTAAATTATTCACTCGATTGCATGTGGAGCCGCAAGGGTCTCTGACAGCCATTGACTGCGTCTCGTCAGTCTAATCATAGGTCTCACCGCGCGACTAATCACACTTCTGTTGTTGTTTTTGTCTTTGATATTTACAATCCTCAATAGTACAAAAATAAATATAAGCCCTTTATTTTAATCATTGAACTGTCTCGTATTTGAAATAAAAGACACGATAAATGAATTTAAATAAAATCATGTGGTTATTTATGGTTTGTACTATAAATATATTTTTATATCCAGTAATATATATTTTTCAAACAGGTTGAGTCCTCTGACAACTCCTCCTGTGGAGCGTTCGCCGGTTATGAACCTGACGCTGCAAGAGATTCTCATCATCGGAAGCTGCACAGACCAAGTGAAGTTCTCGGAGCTGACCATGGATATGTTCCGTATGCTGCAGACCCTGGAGCGGGAGCCGCAAGACGACTACAACCACCTATACGACACGTCTCCAGCCGCAGTACCGGGCCGCCTACCAGTCGCTTATCCCACCACCAAAGGTAGGATTCATTGTATTTATTGTGTTGGCGGTGCGATTTTATCGATTTGCACTAGTTTTATTATTTCAATGTTTACAAAAAAAATCAATGTTTTAAAATCGAACGAAAACACATTTAATACAAAAGATAATTCTGAAAAGGTAATAATGAATTAGAGCTACAAATGAGAATATCCAAGACAAATCAGTTTATTTTATAAATTTCAATATTTAAACAACAAAAATGAATAAACTTTTGTGAGCGAGCGCTTTTATCTTTCAAGGGCTTTCTCAGACTCTGTTTTATATCCAAAAATATACCGAATTAAAACTAAATGATTCATATATATTTTAGACAATTTTCTGACTAAGATATTGATACTAATCTTATTTGAGTGGCGTTTGAATTTAATTTATATTTTAGAAGAATATGATTTGAAATAATTTAGTGCTTATTAATTTTTAAAGTTTCCATTTACTTCGTGTTGAATCTGATTTACTTATTCATTCATGATTACTGATTCAATATTCATTACTTATTCTGATTTACTTAGTCTTTGGGATAAATTCTAAATAAAGTAGTGGTTTTAGATAGTGATATGTACATTGTGAGAATTTATACTGAACTACGATGTAAAGAAAATAAATAATGCACATATCTTAGAAAATGAATTGAAAATTTCAACCTTAACGTTTGTTTTGTAGAATATACGATAATACGTCGACCACTAGTTGATCGAATGTCTACCTACGGAAGAGTATCGATTTTTTTATAAGAAAACATAAAGAGGAGATGTGCTATATGTTTTTTACAATTTCTGTTTTTGTGTGAACTGCGCGAGCTGGAAATATTTAATTTAAGAAAATTCAGACTACTTATGGGTTATGAAATATGATATTTTTTTCCTTTTATCAACTTTCATAGAGATATACTAATTGATATTATTTATTTATTCATCATTCATCGAATGATAGAGAAAGGCTAATTTACTAAGTAAACTCTTTTATTTTATCAAAACATAACTAACTGCTGGTACTTCTTTTACAGAAAGAAGGACAGTGAAAATAAAATAGATAAATTGTTTATGTGTAAACATTTAATGAAGTTTTTTTTTTTTTTTATATTTTAATAAATAATGATTTTCATCAACGGCGAAATTTTTCGACTTTGTTTTGCAGTTGCAGTTGCAAATTGTTTTTTTGGGACATAAGCCGTGCAACAAAGTAAAAACGTCGTAAGATTGTCATGTAATATTCAAGAATATATTCAATCAATAATTTAATGTAAAAATACTCTACACTCTATTAAATTAATATGTAAAAGTAGCTGATGACAATTTAGTTACTTTAAAAAGTAACACATTCACAGTTTTATTATAATACAACCACTATGTAGTGACTGAATAAGCATAATAATATAAGTTTTACCAACGTTTTAGGCAGTGCCTTTTATGTTCTAAAAATATACTGTACAATAAGAGCTTACACACTTTCTGTTGGCAAGATGTAATTTCATATTAGGTTTTTTTGTTGTTGTGGTGTTTTGTTGGTGCTTTGAACACTTTATGTACAGAGGTCGTAATTTTTACGTGAAGCTATGTTACGAGGAGACGGAAACGATGCCGAGACGAGACGCGAGTTGACAGATTGCTCGCCAGTGTTCACTTAGGCGGTAAAGGGGACACTGTCATGTCGGTGACTAGATATTAAAGCAGAAACTAGACGACTCTGTCTGAATGAATATTAATCGTGGCGTCACTGTTTAATCAAAATATTAAATTATTAGCGCAGAATCGAAGTCGGCGAGCTGTTATTCTGTAGTTGTATTTTGGTGAACATTAGAAAATAATTTATTAAAGAGCTCAAAAAATAGAGTGCATACAAAAAAACGAAAATTCCATTTAACGTTGAAATTTTGAAAAGAGATTCATCAAAATACATAAATAATTGGTTTTTGTATAACTTGTGCAATAAACGAGCTAACAGCCACATGAACTATTGCAGTAATTTGTGCGGTAAAAAAATCTTGCCATAAGTAAGTAAATAACAAAGTTAACACTATGGAGATACACTCCAGATAAAAGCGTTTTTAGTAATATTTATATATATTTAAAACCATACCTTTCACAAAACCAAATATTGAAGGGGAATTCTGAGACAGGAATCCTCTTTTCACAAGGTAGTTTTTTTTATTTGAATTGAAAAAAAAACCCTTTCCTCGTCTTTTCACATGCAAGTATCAGCCACGATAGGTCATGAAACAATAAGTATTATTTTTGAAATTCGGCCATTAAAATATTATCAGACGAGTGCTTTCACGCCCGGGTGATGAAGCCATAAGGGATTCACTGGTCTGGATGCAATTTATATTAAACCATGAATGCAAGTTTTTTTTAATATTAATTTATTTTAAACATAAAAATTATTTGACTAAAGCACAGTGGTTTAAAGGTTTCTTTATCCATCATCTAATTATTGATTAATAAGATTATTCAAGTAATTGATTTCAGAAGCATGGAAAGTTTGATTTGATATATGTGATTATCTTTGTAGACACATATTTCATATCACATTTTGTTTGCCAATGATTAAAAGAAACGTTAATATTGGAAGGTGTGATAAGTTGTCGCTCTTATGTTCCGTCTCGTCCGCGAGATGTAAGCTACGTTGGAGCAGTTAGCCTGCCACACAGGTAATCGACATCTCAAATGCATTTCTCAGCAATAGTCCAGTACAAAGCGTTGCTGGTTGGTCCTCGGAGCTTTCTGGAATTCGCTCTAGCTCAGCTTCGACATTCCTTCTCTGAAGTCCGATCTGTACAGCGCGCGACCTACAACTTCACTTTAATATCACTGCTCCGCTGGGGAATTTCACCCGCTGTGGTTTACCTAACGCCCGTCTGTTCGACTCCTTGTGAGCCCTCTCCGCTACGCGCCGCGCCGGCCCTCGACTAGTATATGTAGCTTTAGACTACGAGATCCAGAAATCAAATCTGAATTTGATTTTTTACGATTTCAATTATCTTTATATCTTATATATTTATATCTTAATATTATTTCTTCATAAAAATTAATTTAATAAAAATTCGTTAAAAATGAAAATATTGCAAGAAATTAAAAAAAAACATACTAACAAAAAACTTAAAATTTATTTACTTTAAAACATACAACTTTACATGACACATGTATAAATATATAAAACTTCACCCAAGACATCATACAAAGAAATACATATTTTTCCATGTCATACAAACATTTTAAAACTGATCATGGCACGAACACTGTAATTTTTGTCAAAAAGTTTTACGTAACATCCGAAAAGAATTTATTTTTATCGCTTTGGAAATGTAACTGCAGTACATCTGTGTGGAGAAGAGATGCTGGCGAGTGAGTGAAATGTTTTAATAATTCAAGCCCTTAATGACTCGCCCGATGCATTTCCCACCGCATACTGATATACCTCGCCGTCCCTGCTAGCTGTTTCCACAAAATCTAAAAATATCTCCAGCTTCTATAGGACGTGCTCAACCCCTCGTGTGCCTGGAGCTAAATTATTGACTATATGGAGAACTCTTTAATCCACCTTTGCTTAAAAATATCGTCAACAATTTTAGAGGTCGTCTGTTAAAAATATTTATTTACTAGTAATACATGCTAAATTCGATTGAATTCAGATATATTCGAGTTAATAGTTGTATAATTAGGATTTTCGTAAGAAGATGCATGTTTACATATATATCGAGCTAAATTTACATTTCATGAGTTTAAATTAATGGCGATGGGGCTGTATTTGACATTATCTCGTAACCGTCATGCTGCTGTGCATAACGTGGAAACTTTTTTAGGTTTTCTACTGCAAGATTAATGCCGTTTTTTTAAATCAAAATAAAGCTTCCTAGCACCGTAAAAGCGATCACTCGAGATGCGTATTTTTCAATGTTTTATTTTGCGTTTGATAAATGTTTGTATTTTATTGTAATTATTATTTGGGATGATATATTTTCACAGCCCGATTCGTAACTTCAAACGGCGTCCATGTCTTAAATGGAAACTCTGATTATGATGAAATATTTATTTTGAAGAAAATACTGCATATTACCTGGGACGAATCAACCCGCATTAGACATGTTGTTTTTAATTATTTTTACTGCTTGGTAATCTGCTCTCCTTTTAAGTCCTTCTACTCATATCGAGTATTGTAGTTATCTATAGTATGTTTTCAGATTATTTGAACTAGAATGGGACCTGGTTGTGAAATTAACATTACTAAAAATATAGTGCTATAAATAAATACGACTTCACTCATAAATTTTATTTATTAAACATTTCAAAATTTATCCAAGAAATATTTTGAAAGTTATATTTTTAATAATATTAAAAATACATTAATAAGACACCTATTTTTGATTTTGATATTCGTTAGGAAGTTGATTAAAAGTATTAATTATCTTGAAAGGTGGAAAATAATTACTTTAACCTTTTAGTTATACTTTGTTTTTGATAGCTTAATCAAGAATAATTTTAACAGTTTATCCATAATTTTCTTTGTAGTTTGATCGGTAAATTAGCTTTTAGCTTAGCTTAGGATAGTAAGGTATAATTATTTAAAATTACGTCCCTTGTACATATGCTGGAATTCATCCAGATGTTTATTTAAAATAATAGAGGAAGGAAAATGCTCACGAGACAATAAAAACAGTTTATTTCTAAATACATATCGTGATTGATTGATTATAGCTCCGGCAGTAAATTACTGGAGTTCGCTATCATTACACATTTTGATCAAACGTCAAAGGAATCTCAAGTTGACCGCCTTCCTTTTGCTTGGGCTTGAAGTATTATGAAACATCTACGAAAATATGGTATTACCTTCAATGATAAATAAATATTGAACGTTAAGCTCAATACAAGAATACTCTTAAGTTATTCCATCTGTACAAATATATTTTTTTAAATATACATAAATTTATAGATGCGTGATTTCATCGTTTCCGATTTGTTCTTTTAGAGCTTGCTCCTTTAATTTAGTCAACAGCAGAGCTCTAATGTCGGATGCTGAAAAAGTTAGTAACGACTCAGCTAAATACCTACAGCTTCCAATCTGCGCTATCATTTTTAATACAGAATATTTTGTTGCCCATTCCGCTCCTGCACAGCCAAGGTCGAGGGTGCCATTTATAAGGTCTCAGATGATGAAATAATATTTTATTATATAATGCGACCTATACAGGTGATCCATCATGTACGTTTTCTGTCTTACCTATAAATTATTTTCTCCGATCAGCAAGATCGGTTAAATTTTGCGGAACTAAAATTATTTTGTGAATCGAGAATTCGGATTAGAATTATCGTTTTGGAAATGCTCTAGGTCGGTAGGAAATGTCCTATGCAAATATATATATATATATTTGCATATATATATATATATATATATATATATATATATATATATATATATTAGGGTGTCCCTTATATGACCAAAAAAATTTTTTTTTCGAATTTCGAAATGCATACCCTCTACATTTTTTACTAATGCTATAAGATACTCAAATATAAAATTTCATCTTTCTAGAAAAATTGCAACTAGTGCCGACCGAGCTTCAAAGTTTAGTAAAAAACGTGTTTTGTCTTGATATTTCGGTCTGGTATAAAATCATTATAAATGCAATAAATTAAATGAATAATAGTAAAAATTCAATTAAATGAACATTAATCTTTAATCAAAAACATAAAGTAATAACAATCAGCCAGGGTAACTTTTTTATAGAGTTGTTTTTTTACAGTCCGGATACAATTTTCTATGTTCCTGGACACAGCGCAGCAAGAACTGTTTTTGTTCTTCTTCAGCCGCGATAAGTCCGTTAAAATCTTGCATCATTTTAACAGCCCTTTCAGCAGTATCATTCACAACCCTCAAATAACTTATTTTTCTTTTAGCTTCCACAAAAGCACTATTATTATTCCAAGAAGATACATCTTCCTTTAGAAAACTGTCGTCGATCTGCAGTCGTGATAAAAATTGTTTGCTCTTTTCCGATACGAAATCATCCAGTGTTTTACAAACATAAGCAAACATCTTGTAGAGTCTTTTTGTCCTTCGCAGTTATTCTGCATTGTGACTGAAGTAAACACATTTTTAAAGAATAGATCGCTCTCGCCATCCAGCGTGCCTGATGCATGGCTTTGGGGGGGCTTAGTTTTAATTTTTCCTCTGAGTCTCCTCCCAAAAATATTACGCACAGTTCGACCAATTTGCGGTAGTCATCTCTTACATAACCTTTGTCTAATTCTGCCTTATAAAATATTAAAAAAGCTTGAATGTCTGTCTCGGCAACACGTTGTTTTACGAAATTAAGAGATGGTTCAATGTTACTAGCGTCGATGTTTTTCCAATTTTCTCTGAACTTTTTAAACATTAGAGTATCTGGGCTACTAGTAATTTACTTAATTTTGCTTTCAAAGACAGCTTTTAGGACCAATTCATAAACATGATGACGACAGACGAGCAGCAATTCTCTTCCTAAAGTTTCTCCAAAATAGCACAAGCTCCATTGAAACGGCCAGTATTGAAAGCTGTTGTGTCGCAGCACATTATTTGTACTTTATCGTGAAGGTTCTAGTCAAAGAGAGCTGTTGAGACAGCCTTACCTTGATGTTTTCCAGAAGAATGTTCTAGTTTCGGCACTGCAAGAAGCTGTTCCTTATCGTCAAACGAAGCAATAACTGGCAAGCGTTCTTCTTTAGAACTTCGTACATCTAACCCGGGTAATAGTTTTCCATCCCAATGGACTGTGACTACGTCGGGTACATTACTTCCAAAGAAGTCAGATTGTATTGCTTCTGCCCTTGATTTTCTAGTTTCAGCAGCTAGTGGTTATCTTTGTCTTACAACCGTTTCCTCTTCTTCCAATCGTCGTTGTTTAGATCTATCTTCTTTTTCCGACAATTTTTATTAACACCACCTAAGCATCCTGGTCGATCTGGCTCTCTCTGTTTCATTAAAAATAATTTATCTTACTCTATTTTCATTCTCTCAAAAGCATCAGCATGTGCAATATCAAACAAATTATCAAGATCAATTTTGAAATTGTTCTCACGGCTCTTGAACGTAACCTGAGTTTTCTTACAATTTTTTTTGCAACTCTCTCCAAACATGATATAAATCAACAAGTTTCTTCACGCAGTTAGGATATGCCCTTGTTGGAATTCTTGCTTTTTCCCAATATATGATGCACTCCCTAATCACAAGATTTGCACTTTCACTAACAATCAGTTTAACCTCACGAATATTGTAAAATAGGACCGAGGGAATTTGTCGATTAGATGGTAATTTTGCACCATTTATTTGATATCTAGGCAAACCGATAAGGAAATTATTTTGTTTATCACTCCGTAATTCCACCGACATGTTAACGCACTAAACAATGGAGCACTACTAATCTCAAAAATCACGTATGAAATGACAAATAAAACATGCAGTTACAAGTCACAGCGCAGTACTTACGCAACTTGTATGGACAAGTTAAAATCGCAAGTCGGCACGGGTTACCGTTTATAAATCGAACTAATATTTTTTTCTAGACAATATAGGGATATTACTAAACTTTTAAGAAGGTATGCGTAAAAAAATATTGAACTTGAATTTTAAGGGACACCCTAATATATATATATGTTTACTCAATTACCAAACTCCGTTTTTATTAATCCTGCCAGTAGCACAGAACTAATTGATCTTCCAAAAAATTAATTTTCCTTTTATAAGTTAGTAAGACTGTAACGATCTTGCCAACGAACTCTAAGTGCGACAGTTTAGTCTAACTAGCGTGACCTACATCTTTTCTCAACATAGTAAATAGTTTTTTTACCACCGTATTATGTCACTTTGTAAAACTAATTTTAAAGTAAAGTTTTAAGTTTGATCGGTAAATTACTTTACATTTAGAATTGGAGACGCGAGGCCTTCAATTCTAAATGATCTATTGAGGATATCGATGAATGTGTCAGGTTTTACCGGTAGCATCCATTAGCCCAGGAGAAGCTCAAGTTGGAAGTAGGTTTAAAAAAAATAATACAGTTTTTTATACCTTGGTATAGTGCTTAAATTTTGACTGGTGTTCTTAATTCTTAAATAAAATACGGGCGTTGTAACGTAGTTTTCCTTTAAAATTATAGTTTGCATAAAAACTCCACATACTACAATTAGTTGCACATATTTATGTTAAAGTGTATCAACTATGTCAATGATAGGGTTTTATGTAATATCAGCTTAAAAATGGAGTGTATCAATGGTTAAGAACCAGATTTGTAAATACTTAATTTGAATCTTGTAAAATTTTAGTAGCTAAGGCTAATGGTACTTATACCTTTGTCCACAGGTTACCCCCTAGAAAATGGCGACCGACCTGGGAAGCGAGACAACCCCCACAAGTACCTCCTCTACAAGCCGTCACTCAGTCAGGTGCTGGTCTTCCTGGCTAGCGGCTTCAAGGAACTTCCCCTCAACGGGGCTCTTTTGCTGTACATCTCAGCTGATGGGTGCTTTTCGACTACAAAGCATCCTGAAGACAGTAAGTTTGTTTTTAATTGAATATTTGAACACAGCATGGTCGCCGGCGAGAACGGAACATGTATCTCTACGCTATCGAGATAGTTATGATTGGAAAGCTCTACCAAAAAGAAACTACGATAAATAATATAAAACTCGGTGCAGTAACACAACACCATTTAAAAAATGATTGAAGACAGTAAATGTCGATGTCTTTGCAACCATTCAACAAATTCTGCAGTTTTCTAGTTGGGACCTAATTGATTTACAGGCATCGACTTTGTAAATATATATAAATATTTAACCAATGCTTATAAGACGAAGACTCGCTTACGACATTTCCATAGTGCATGCTCGAGACATGATTATACTACGTCATGCTTCCGCCCACACTACTTCATCATAATATCCACTTTTAGAGTGTTTTATTATCGTGTATGGGAACAGACCCCAAGTTTTATTTCTCTCGTGATTTATAAGAAACTGGATCAATTTGAATTATTGATGATTTATGATTTTTAAAACTCTGCCAAGCTCCTGGATCCTAATTTGAGCACGTGACCCCATGTGTGAATCCCTTGGCGAAAAGAAATCGAATTGTTCTGTTAGGTTATATGGTAGCTGTCGTGCTTGAAGGCGAGAGCGCTAACTTCGAAAAAGCTTCGTAACATCCTAACCAAATTCCTTATCGCACTTTTTTGTATTGTTTATACAATCTCACAAGATCAAGGTGGTCCATGAATTAAAATGTGCACTTTTAGATTTTCTCTAGCATTCGATTAATTTCATTTTCGGTGGCGTGCGGTGAGGACATGTAATATACGCAAGTCAAAAACTTTTTTAACTAAGAGAGATGAGCCTGTTTTTTTTTAACTTGTTTAAGACATAGGTATCCTAATGTTAAAATGACACTATATTAATTACGATACATTGCATGACTTTACCGCACCCCACTGAATACATAACACATAAAGAAAGTTAATGTGACAGATGAATATTTATTTACTACTTCTCTCAAATAAAGTATTTATTAATATCCAATTCAACCTACCTCGAAGAAAACATTTAACCTCAAGTTAATATTAACTTAATCACATGAAAAACATTAAATAATAATAAAGCACGATAGCAAAAAAATAAAAAAATCATAGGATAACAACATAAAGCCTTTTTCATTTGAAAATTCACACGTTAATTATAAACAGATATTGATCGAAAAAATATAAATAATGTTACAAATAAATATATCCACACATAGATAAATGAAAGGATTCTCAATTTTGTGGTATTGTAACATTAAAAAAATATTAAGATGGTGGGTTTGGTGAATCTAAAGGATCAAAAAAATACAGTTTTTCACAATCGTAAGGAAGTTGATTAAATACATTTATTATTATAAACGGTGGAAAGTCATTATTTGCTATGCATAAAGAATCCAATGTTAAGTAATACAATCAACGTGATTTCCACTGTAATTTTAGTCAACCCACATTCTTTAAAGTCTCTTTTAATATCGTTGCTTACGAATTTGTAGTCTAGCAGTGGAATTTTAATGGCCCACATCAAACGAGGGACAAAAGGGGATGTACCGTCCGAATTTCACGAAAACCCTCACGATATAGATGAAATGAATTATTCTGGATCGACCCTTCCCACGGTCGACGTTCTGACAGGTAATGACGTTTGGCGTTTAGCAAGTTAATTATTCGGTATTCTAGGACGACTCAAAGGACACATAGAGCCATATAAATCGTCGCGCTGCATTTATCATTTATGGACACTAGCTATTAATCAGAAACTTTTATGCTGATATTTCAAAGGTTCTTCGTATTGATTAAGTACGGACTTACCAGTCCAGCGTGACAGCGTATGAGAAGTTGATATATAGACTATACATATCACTAGTTCTTATGAATTATTTTAACTCAAGTTTCTGAATTTAACCTTTAATATATGTATAAATGAGAATATTAAGTAATTCATGAAAATCTACGCCATAGATTTTTGTGTGATTGTCCATCTTGCGTTTTATATACATTTGTTTTGAATATTAAGTGCTTTTTAATTACGTTTTACTATTTTTTTAAATATTTTTTGCCCATAGTTCTCGTCTACTACAGAGTAGGGTGTATTTAGGACTCCTCTTAAAATTAACGGAGAATAAATGCCTCCCACTCGTCAGCGTAAAAACTTTAATATAAAATTTTTGTCCTATTCAGAGTTCGCTACTAATTGCAAGCACTTAAATAATATCACGGATCGTTGAAAAGAAGTAAGGCTTCGTGCATCCTTAAGTCAACCTGCTGCAAATAATAAAGTAAAAATCATTTCTCGTGGGAATGCCAGTTGTGCCGGCTCTAATCAAAGAGACTCATAATTAGAAACCTCTCTCTTAATGACAAGATTTCTACCAGCGACAGAACTGAAGGCGCAAAAAATATAGACGATTTAAAAAAAATACATTTTATCGTTGGATATTAAAAATAGCAATAAAATTATAATATAATTTTAATATTTCATGCTATCGATTTTTGCCTCATAATTTTTACTGTTCTTTGAAAAGTTATCAAATTCACCCTTGAACTGAAATACCATCGATCCATCGACATTTCAACAAACCGATGATGTGAAACGGAAATACGAAACTTCCAATGCGGCTTCAGATATTGGTTGCGACCAACCAGGGCGGGATCGAGTCACGTTAAGTTTCAATGGAATTATTTTCAATCTGCGGTTGACCAGCACAAAGACCCGAAGATACACTGCAGACAAAATTTTCGGGCAACTTTTTGTTTGTGAGTGGATCGCCTTACAATAACAGATATTGATGTAACGTTTAGATGGGGTCGCTTCCGGCATACAATGATATTTCCTTGTGATATTCCTAAAATAGATTTTCAACAGTTTAAAGACTAAACGTATTTTTTTATAATAATTTATTTAAGTGGTAATTTGAGCCTGTTGGATTTTGGGTATATGCCACGCAAAATAGCTCCAACAGCTGAAATTTGCTGAGAAATAAATAAATAAATGTAGAATAGCTGACAGTAAATACGAAATTTATTACTTTGTTACTATTAGTTTCATAAGTTGATGATTTTAAAATTAATTTTGGAAAATAACGTTTATATTAACTAATTAACTGCTTATATTTATATATTTCATAGCATGGATACATATATAGAACTAGCAATAAGATTGCAATGATTTTAATTCTATGAATCGAGTTTAAGTATGATTAGTAACTTAAATTAAAATATGTTTATAAGCACTATGGCGATTTTTTTTATTATTATAAAGAATATGAAAACATTACATTACAAATAAGACATATAATGTTGACCCAAAGGAATATTTGTTACAACCGCTCATCGATTATAATGCCAGAGTACGCGATACCAGTCATACTACTCGCTGTTCGTGCTAACCACCTGGCCATGGTGCAATATTAAAGTGTCGAGCGTTTGATGTATTCATTTTGTAATTTCCAGTGGGATATGACCTCGGCGGCGTGGTGACCAACAGCCGGCGCGAGGTCGAGTTTGGCAAGAAGGGGGTGCACTTGAAGGACATGCACTGCCTGCACCCCGGAGACCTCTACCCCTTCACGAGACGGCCGCTCTTCATCATCGTGGACTCGGACAACTCCTTCGTATTCCAGCATATCCCGCGGTACTTTGGCCAGCCGCTGGTGACGCTCATGTCACCGCAGGACACCCCCCCCGCCTTTCAAGGTGGATTTGGTAACTTAATTTCAAACTTGAATGTTGCTTACTAACCGCAACGCGTATTTTATTAATGCTTCATTTTGCCATCTCAAAACAGAATATCTTTGTTGAAATTTAAATACAAGTACTATAGTAAATAATTAAACGTTACAAACGCCAAAAGAAAGCATGGGGTATCATTTGATATTCGATGAAAAAATTAGTGAAATCCCTAGATCAATAAAACAGCTGGCAGTTTTTCCACCGATTATCATGGAACTGAACAAAATAAGGACGCCTCACTAAGTTTAAAAAATACAACAACCTAGAGTAAAATAAAGAATGTCATTAAATGTGGCCTTACTTGATCCAAATGTTTAATCTCAAAAATAATTTTAAATTAAAATTATTTTTTTTTTTTAACAAAAGTAAATAAAGTTTTAATGTAAAGGTTTTTAAATTGTGCACATGATATTTCAAAATACCAGTAGCCTGCAGTGAGGGCAAGCTGTGGATGCAAGGCTGGATGATTATGTATTTGTGTCTGGTTTCAAGGGACACGACACTGATTAAAAGTAGTCAGCTCTTGTTATTTTTATGAAAAAAAAAAGCACCTATTTAGTTTCCAATCTTGAAAACAATGGGCGGAGACCTGGATGTGCGGCGGCCGGTGAACTGTGTTCCTACTAGACGAGCTCTGTTTTTACATGAGTTTCCACCACGTAGATAACTGTGACGGGACTGCGCCTCATGTACTTGCTCGTGCTATAGAGCAACGCTTGCCCTAAAATATACCGCCGAGACTTTTGTGAAAGCAAAAAAATCTCTTCATAGTATTTTTTTAATCATCCGAATAATATTTTTTATACTTCTCATTGTATAATAAATGTCCTCGATTTGGATTGTTAAGATGTAAAATACACTGCTCGATACAGATAAGCAACTCTTCGTTATCAATTAAGAGCACCGCGCACAACTTAGCGCAAGTCCTCGAGTGTAATTGTTTTTTTTTATTAACAGATCAACAGCACAATGGCTCCCTGTTCACTCTTTTCCTCCACTCTCCGCTGACGGCCTTTTGTTACTGCTGTAACCTCACCAACGTGCCCATCCACCACTGGGAGCGGTGCCAATCCTACATCGATCGCTTCGTCACCGAAGCTTCCAGACTCTTCACAAGATGCCGGCTTGGCGAATACGAACAAGGTATTGATATTTTTAATTTAGAGCACGGGATATCACTTCATCATCTTTTCTCAAAAAATTGACCTTGCCACTGGGCGGTAATTTAAAAATAGATCCATGAAGTCATTTTGGAAACATAAAATATATTTCTGCATAAAAATATTTTCCTCGTGTCGTGTATCTACTTTTTCTTCAGCAACCGAGTCAAGGTGAACCCTTTACGCCCAAATCTCCAGAGCCTTTATTTCAGATGTGCCGTGTTACTTTGCTTCTGTGCGTCACACCATGTGACTGCATTTTTATTAAATGGTATTTCTATTATATGGGATTTCACACTTATTTTTATCACTTAAAGCAAATTAAAAAAACACAAATAGAGATACTTGAAATCTTATAACTTCGATTCCAACCCTTAACTCTACATGCGTGACTAATTATTATAACAGCTGTTTGGTAATGACGTTATAAACTTTTGTTTTTAATTAAAAATCCAAGCATTGTTTCTTTTCCGGAAAACGATACTTTATTCCAAGCGTTTATTATTCTGTTATTCTGTTTATGGTAATATTAAAACAGCTTTCCGACATTGTTGATTTAATCAAAACAAGGATGGATAAAGCTATATTTATTATAAAAAAAATAACGCATCGTGGAATATAGCCTGTGCGGTTTTAATCGTTTTACAATCATCCAATTGCAAATAAATGTTTTCTTGGCCATTGTATAACGAAAGAAAGCTTATTTAGTAAAGGTTGTTTTCGTATTACTTCGTTCCGATTATTAACAACTGGCTGAGTTAGTTTTTGGTATATCCGAAAATTTATTCGCCTACGAGAAATTATTTAATTAATTCAATAATTTGTCAAACTTCATATTATGCTTGTAATTTATATTTTATTTCAAACAAACGAGTATATTAAATATCCGTAAGACGATGTGCTCATGCTAATAGAGGTATGAAGAGGGTTCCGTAGGAAATCGCTGCCTTTACGTAATAACAGATTGCTAAAAAGAAGAATGTTATAAAACGAGGTAATAGAGATAGGAAATAAATAATTTTGTGTTATATGTGATGGAGCGCATGCGATGTATATACAAAGTGAATAATATTAAAATAGGCTCTATACTTATTCCTAACTAAATTTTACTGCTGAAAAATTGATATATGCATCATTTTTCAATATACCTACGTCGACTGGTTTTTTTATAAGTATTTTTCTACTAGCCATGCTTCCATGGTACGTGCATAGAAAATCGACATTATCATTTTATCGATATCGAGTCGAATGTCGTTCGGGCTTAAGAATTCTAGTCGATCTATTCGCATTCGATTTATTTGGATATTAATGAAAGGAGTCCAATGTTGAAAAACCTTCCTCGACCGTAGAGGCTATCTGACACAATAAATAATTTGCAATACGATTTGCATACGACTTGCAATACTTTGTTCAGTCGACAGTTCTGACAGTCGACAGTTTTGTATGTATGAAAAATATGCAGATGAATAAAACGTGTTGTCGCTTTCAGCGGAGCTTTCGTACATGCACTTTTTCGGCGACGACTTCCTGCGGCTGGTGCTGGTGCGGTTCGTGTTCTGCGACGTGGTGCTGCGCCTGCACCGAGGGTTCCGCGGGCGGCAGCAGCGGCCGCGCTGTGCGCCCGCGCTGCCCGCCGCGGGGCTGCTGGACCACCCCGCGCTGGCGGCGCTGGTGCTGGACCTGGCCGCGCACCTGGACGTGGCCGCGCACTTCCACGACGCCGCTCCGCACCAGGACTGACGGCGGCCCGCGCGCCGTCCCGACGACGGCGCCGACCCTGACCTCGCCCCGGTCGACCAGTACGGCGACGCCTACCCGGAGTCCACCTCCTACGACTGAACTCGACTCTCCGCCCGTTTGCGGGGAAAGAACATTCCCGAATCGAACATTTCCGATTGCTATGCAGAGACATCAAATGAAATGTGTGTGATAAAAATGGTAGAATTGTGAAATCGATCAAAACTGACAAATGACATTTATAAATAATAATTTGATAAAAATTTCTAATTCCTCGTTGTATTATGTTACTATGTATGCATGCCCATACACTATTTTGATTTAACAAGTCTTCACGATTCGATATGTGTTTATCTAGATATCTATAAAATCTATCTTTTCCGCAGTTATGGTTGTATCGCTCGTTTATTTGGTCGCCCAAACGGAATACAAAACCGCAAATAAAAAGGATTTGTACGATGCCTCCTGGTCTCACGATGGATCTTAGATATTAAAATATTTCATTTTAATTGTATATAATAAATTCAAAGGTAGACCAGGAGGGTATATTTCGGCAGTGCAGCGCTGTTGCATTGCGATGCGGTCGTACGACTGTACCGGTATCGGAATAAACAGTTCATTTTCCATCGCCTATTTTTCAACACATTTCTTTGACAGCACTATTTCCAATAATAAAAACTTTTCAAATAGCTGGTGTCTTTTAAAATGTGAATCATCACTTCATTGATAACTGTAAAATACACAATATCGTTGAAGTTTCCATTTTAATAGAAGTTTGTTTGAGTTGTCCGAATAATTTAAAATAAAGCCCTTCCATTGTTCAGGTGATGTTATCGCGATTAAGATGTGATAAGAGTATACATATATACGATGTTATTTGCATTCCTCAACTTTTTAATGTCTGTTAATGTTTGCACCGAAACTGATTCAATAAAATGTATTTTATCGTAATTGATAATATGTATAGAAATGAAGTTTATTAGTTAATATATATGATATACCTACTCTCAGCGAAAGCAATATTACAGAATACAAAATATAAATGTGTTGATATTATCCGGATAAAATTATGATATTCCAGCAAATGTGATTATTAAATAAATACATTCATGATATTAATTATCTTAAAATCTAAAACTAAATCTATGTACTAAAATATAAGCGGGCTTCGTTTTATTGAATAATGTCAAAGACTTTTGTACAGAAATAAAAAAAAACTGTCCATTTACTCTTGTCTCGTGGAATACAATCCAGGCGCACGCTCTTGCAAGTAATTAAAGCCCATCGGGATAGCCTGCCGCGCTGTTTACTTTGACTGCAGACTCTTGTAGTTGAAGACCACTCAGTTGGTGGTTCTTGGGTGAAACGTGATACAATATGAGTACAAAAATGGTGTACGTAGTTTCGTACAAAAACACTATATATTACAAAATATTTCATATTGACTGTTCACATTTATTATAAAAATCGTGGATCTCTTTCAACTATGCGATTGAACGAAGATTTATTTTAAAGAATGTACTTCTTTATATTTATCTGAAATGTCTGGCCAGCATATCAGCACTGAAGATGCGTTCATCTAGCGAAGGCGTGTTTAGTAAATCTTGATATTTGGCTAAGTGGGTTTGATATTGAATTGAAAGCAAACTTATTTATAATTCGCAATAGCATTTTTCTTACATTTGATAAAGTAAGTCAGGGCTCAAATTATTAATCAATATAATATATAAAAATCGAATAACAAGGTTCATGTTTATTATCTATTACCGTTTACTATTGAAATATAATCCAGTTAAGTAATTAATTTGATTTTGTAAATATCTAACATACTGAACGTTATTGCTGACAAGTGTCCCATTATTTTTGTGTAAAATTTATAACCTGATAGAACAGAATCACTATGTCTGTTTCAAATTTGCAACAAATTTGATAAACTATTTAATCCCGTTGGAAAATGTTAGCCAATTACTAAATTATCTCACGTTTACAAGAGGACTTTTTCTCTGAGCAGTTTAAGATTTAGCAAAATAATATTGATTTGAATACATTATAAGTATCACGTGTACATTTCTATTGAACGTTAGTCATAAATGAAAGATCCACAGGACGAACGATGCACTGCGCCTCGGTGGGACCTGTACATACCGCACTCTCCTCCCGTCCTCAGCGCGGTGCCTCGCGACCAGCCTCCTCCTCCTCGCGGAGAGCTCCGGGCGCACGACTAACTCCTCCCACGCACAGAGCACACCAACTCGGCGTAATGAAATGATTATCGATAAGGCGAATATTGATAAAGTCTTAAAACACTTGTTGATTAAATTGACAATAGGAACATTGTGAAAGTTTGAGAGTTGACGATTTAAGATACTTAATTACGCGTGCGATGGTTAGCGGGAACACGTTTAAGAGATCAACCGAAGTATCGCGATAACTTTCGTTTTTATTTTACGAAAATCTTTTAAGAAAAATTTAACTAAAATAATTTCGTAAACTTAAGAATCTAAGCGCAAACTTGCTTAACTTTGTATTAAAGATTGTCGTTGTGAAGCATGTCATTTTAAATAATATTGTAGAGAATAACTAATTTTTTACGACGCGCTAGATGAAGTTCCTCTCTCCGCTTGGTTTTGATCTCGACTACCTTTACTGACCTGCTTCGGTGCACCGGTGCATCTCCGGCGGCAGGCAACGCGTGGCACTCGGAACTTCATATTATTATTATACCAGGACAATGTACTTTTTACAATAATCAAATTAAACATAGTGCATTTTTTGTCACTAAGTGTAAACACAGAATAATTATTATATACATAGTTTATTATAAAATAATCAAAACTGTTATAACTCAAATATATTAATGTTTTCCTACAAACTTCTAGATGAAATAAGGATAAAGATGATCGTAGATAACGAATCGTAGTTAGATTGTTCAGCATTCTATTTTTTTGTGGTTTTTCACCTGTTTACTGTATATTTGATCATACGGTCGCTTCACAAATTGTTTCAATCAATTCCCATTTCATTCTGCGTAGATATTTTACTTGAAGGTTGTGATGTTTCCTAATCGGAGGTAGAAAATAGCCTGGAAAATTTTCGCAATATTGTTTACAAATGATCCATCACATGCACTGCTCGTTTGAAAACAGAGTTGGCAGGCAGTAAAGCGTATTTACTATGTGACCAAAACAGGTACGGTACCAAAATATCATTTAGATCCGAGCACTCGGATTGATCCGTTTTTTAAAGAGATAATGTAAACGTAATAATAAAATAATGTTAAGGTTTTCTATCCTGTGTACTGTTTGTTGGTTAGCATATGAACGGCGGTTTTTCTACATAAGACTTATACGGTATTTATTTCTACACTCTGCGTGGTTTAAAGACGAACATATAATGTATTTCACTTAGTTGTGATACTTATTGGCACAAAGAACTTGTATGTAACTCTAAAAGATCCACCTTGGGTAAACTTTAAGGCTTCATAAGACTATGATAAAATATATTATGTTAAACTTATATGAACTTTGTAATTCAAGTGTATTTATTCACATTGTTAGCTTTTTCCATTACCAGTCTCGTCAATACACTGACGGAGTAGTCCACGCCGAGCAGGCGGCGGTCGGTCGTCGGCAACCCTGCGTTCTCGCGTCCTTCTCGACTGGGACTACAGAAGAATACCTAAAGGCACTACTGTGATTTAAAAATTAGTGTTAACTGCATTACCAGCTTCTGAGTATTTATTATAAAACAAAGTTTGACAGATATTTGTATATACAATTATATATTCGTTAAGACAACTTATACACATTAATGGATACCTTATTCGTATTTGAAACAAAAAGACCAGGCTATTCTGATACATTTTTATATCTGTACGGTATGAATGCTTATAAGTATCAAGTAAATGATCTCTCATATGACAAATTTTCGAGGTAGAATTGTAATTTTTGAAGCTAATGAATCGGAAGAGCTCCGAAAGCAATATTTTGACTTTGATTAAATTATTTAATACCGGGATGTCGTGGGACTGCGCTCTCTCTCCCTCTCTCTCTCTCTCTCTCTTTGGGCTGTTGCGATATTGGATTGCTACGACATCGGGATGTCGCGGGGCCGGGTTAACGCGACACCGAGATGTTGTGATATTGCACCGTCCAACTCCAGGTTGTTGCAAAACCGGGCTGTTACAAAACCGGACAGTCACGATACTAGGGTGTAGCGACAACGGCATGTCACGATTCTGAGCTGTCTCAACACCGCCCTGTCTCGACACCGAGCTGTCGCGACAACGAGATGTTGTTACACCGGGCGGTCGCGACATTGGGATGTTGCGATATCGGACCGTCGCGAGTCGATTGATTTGATATTAGACTGTCGCGAATATTGGGATGTCGTGCGCCGATCAACTATGGGCTATTGCGACCACGGGCTGTTGCAAAACCGGGCTGTTGCGACAGTAGGTTGTCCAACTCTGAGCTGATGCGACACCATATTGCCACGACACGTAGCTGTCGCGACTCCAGGCTGTTGCGACACCGGGTTGTTGTGACTTTGCGCCGTCCAACTCTGATCCAACCTGCGTGACATGCGATACGGGGATGTTGCGATACTGGACCGTCACGATTGCGCCTTATTGCGACACTGGACTGCCGCGACACTAGGCTGGCGTGACACTGCACTGTCGCGACACCTGGCTGTCGCGACATCGGGCAGTTATGACCCTAGGGTACCGCGACACTTGGTTATTGTGACATTACGCCGTCCAGATCTGATCCAAAAATCGAGCTACACCGGGCCGACGTGACTCCGGTCTGTTGCGACACCGGGCTACCGCGACACCGGGCTACCGCGACACCGGGCTATCGCGACACCGTATTGTCATGACACCGTGTTGTCATGACATCGGGATGCCATGACATCGGGATGTTGCGACGCCGGGTCGTCGCGGGGCAGAAGACGTACAGAAGTATTTGTCCGGTAACCTAAGGCTTTGTGTTTTGTACTGCTTCGAGCTCATCCAACTCTTCATACACGTCGACTTAACTTGTTATACAGGCAATTTAACAATAATTAGCAAATTGAGTTGAATATATTTTTTATACGATGTTCAAAGTGTTTACAAGTAATTCGATGTCAAACATGGATGGAAATATAATATTTACCTTTGACTACTTTTCGCCTTTAATTACTCTTTAATAATTCAAATAATTAACAGTGTTCACTTCAATAAAATTTTCAAAAGTAAAATAGCAGTGTTTATACAGAGGATTGTAAATTTTTATGATGAAATATATATGCTAATTCTCATAAGTTATCGTGAAATGTGATGAAATATTAAAAACAAATATATGCCTTACGCTAAGTAAAGTAATGCGATAAAGTTAAATATATTATTGAAAATCGTGCAAACAATTTAAATCGAATTCATGTTTATCTGTCATATTCAAACCGGCGAGTGTCGTCAAATGCTCGACTCTACTAAATAAGAAAATTATCCACTAACTATATCATCCACACTCACATGTGCGAGAGGAGTCGCCCGAGGGGCGCGAATTGCTGTCATACATACATATAAACATAAACACATAGATTTTAATGAATGCCTTATATCTAGTGTTTACTATATGAAAAAGCCTTTGAAAGCTATTCAATGAGAATACTTATCGGTTAAATAAAATGGAATGCTTAGTAAAAAAGATGTAATAAAATATCGAGAAAGGAGAAAAATAAATTTAATCTTCGGGCCATTTTTGAGAACAGAATAATAGGTCGAATTAAAGATAGGTTTATCTAGCGAGGGTTCGCATCATCCAGCGGTCGGGGCTCCGCGCGCAGCCGGGGGGTTAGGTTAGGAGCGCGGGGCCCGCGGGGTAGCTAAGGAGGTTTCCGTGCGCCGGCGACACCCCCGGGCGCCGCGGGGGTGGGCGGCGCGCTCTCTCACCGTGCACGCGTATTTTTCTACAGTGAAGGAGGCCGCGCGCCGGGGCCGGGCGGGGAAGTCCCGGCCCCGGCCGCCGCACTCGGGGCAATTTTCTTTCGTGCACTCACTCATCACATTCTGCGTACATCCTATCGTAACTATTGGCTAATTTAATAACGATAGATTTTATTTGAAAGTATAAGATTTTAGTTCTAAGTATTAAAAAATAAAGACATTTTTATAACATGAGAATTATTCATAGCTCATTATGGTTATTATGTTTTAAGGAAATGTAACATTGAAATATAATTCACAGTGTCATTGAAATGTATCAAAATCATTAATATATATTAAAGTGCTGAAAATATAAACGTATGCTCATTGCGTTGTTTTATTTGCCACCGTAGCCCGACTTATAATAAGCCCGCGAGACGCCGGCGCGCCCCGAGCGGCCCGGCGGGCGCTGGCGCTGGGCGTGACGCGCCGCGCCCCAGGAATAACGCACGCTCGACTTTATATTTAGCCGCCACAGCGAGCGCCAACGCTGTCCGCCCGACATCGCAGCTTCCAGGCGGACCGTCCCGATCGTTACGTTTCTCGCAAAGTTCGTATTTTTTTGTCAATTGTGCACTGTGACCACGCAAAAATGATCCAACACCTCGAGAGTCGCGGTCCGGGATGAACCGCGGGCCACTCCGACCGCGACGAGGTAAAGAGTTGCATTCTCGCTGACCTGCCTCTGCCGCGCTCCACGTTCTCACTGGCCGCCCGGTCTGTTTTGGTAAATTCGCGAGTCCGGTCATCGCGCTTGGAAAGTTTTCAGTTCGTTCACTGTGCACGATGGTTTTGTGAGTTTTGATGTGCTGCATTATCGATTTACTCTTCGATTGTCAGCGTCAAAACTGTCAAGTTATATAAAACTAGTTATTGTCGATTTACCTTTTCATAATATTACGTACGGTGTTTGCGAAAGTTATATTTTTAAATAAATTAAAAATAGAATTGATTCATAAACATGCAATCATCTTTGTCAGAAAAGCTCCAAGAGGCGGTGGCGGTGCCACCGGTGCCCATCAAGACCTACCGGTGGGAGGACGTGAGGCGCGCCCGGCAGCAGGGCGGCTACCCGTGGACGCACCTGGACAAAGAGCCCCTGCCCGCAGACATGGAGGACGGGCCCCAGAAGATCCTCCAGCTGGACTCTTCTCCCGGCAGCAGCCGCAAGCTTGCCGAAGGCGATGACGACATGCCGCATGTCCCCAATTTCTCCAAAGAGATATCCCTAGACTCGGAAGAAGATATCCTGGACGAGAAGCAGAGGGAAGCGGATCCGACCGAACCTCCGAGAACTGTTACTCCCGATAACTTAAATGTTGCCAAGGAGCCAAAGATCACGGTTTCTCCGAAAGGAATACTGAAACGTAAGCATCCAGATCGAGGCCCTCCGCCCCTGGCTGAGGATTCTCCGAGAAACTCAAAGTGCTGTCATCCTCTTGTCGAAAAAATTAAGCACATCGCCGATAAGACGATAAACAAAACAGACAAGCAATCACAGAAGAAGAGTCCTGCAATCAAACGAAAGACCTTCGATGATAAACAAGAGATTCTCCCACTAGACTGCTCTCCAGGTACAGAGAGACGAGAGAAGCAAATGATCGTCCCGCTGGATTGTTCTCCCGGAACTGAGAGACGAGAGAGGCTGAAAAATGCAGCGATGCAGAGGGACGGCGGGAACGATGTTAAAATATCACTTGTAATGCAAAGTGAAGACAGTATGGATGAACCTGATGTTGCGACAACTGATGACGTAACTAGCATCCCCAAAGAGTTTATGGAGCAGCCTTCTCCACCCGCGAGAAAAAGGAAAGAACATTTTTATGAAGATATTGAAGACAAAGAAGAGGATGAATCATCACCAATGGAAGTAGACCAACCGTCAGCCAAAGAAAATAAAATTATAGATGGTGACAAAACTTCCGACTTGGATGCTAAATCTGGTGATTCAAAAGACCCTAGTCTCATGATCGACGAACCTATTGAAGACGAAGAATCCACATCTGAAAGCATCACAAAATTAAAGGACATGTATAATACTAAAATGTCAACAGAGAGTGTAAACTTAGAAAAAGATGCACTAGTGACCGACCCGGAGAGTGAAAATGATAGAGAAAATCCTCCCTCAGAAAGAAATGAATCCCCAAATATTGTCATAACAGAAATGGAGGATACCGAAAAAGACCACGAAGAGTTAATAGCTAAATCGGAGGATGACAAAATTGCCGACGGCGCAAACGCTGCGGATAGGAGAGTCCATTTTCAAGCGACGATAGGTGTTCCTGAACCTGTAGAAGAATCAAGTCCCCCTGATGATGACGCGAACGAAGATTTTTGGTCTAAAATAAGGTGAGCGCTTTGAAAAAAATTTGCAAGCGAAGTGCGACATTCCGTCATGTCTGTATTTACTTGCAAACACTTACACTGTTTACCAACTGGGGGAGCATTCGCGATCCATCGGCGTTAAACTTATAAACGAGAAATAAAATAATAATTCACACGCGATGCGACAGCGGGGAGAAACAATACGCAACGGTAAGACAACCTTCCAGGACGGAATTAGAACTGTCGCACGGCGAGGGCCCGCGGCGGGGCGCGCGCCAGAGCCGCGGCGCGCCAGTCGGCAGCGGAGGGCCGCCATGCAGGCCAGCACGCTGCGCCGCTGGACCTCGGAGGGAGGCACGCCGCGCCGCACGCCGCTGCGGCCCTCGCGCGAGGGCAGCGTGCCCGTGCCCTCCCTCGACGTGCGCTGCGGCTGCCAGTTCTTTCAGAGCGACTCGCTCCTGCCCGAGCGCGACCACCCGATCCTCTCGAGACCCGTGTCTCGCGTCAGCACCGTCGCTCAATACCGAAGGTCAGTCATGGGAACCTCCGCCTGTCTATATTTACGGAATCCGAATAAACGCATCGAATCGTATAAATAAGCAGAGTTTTCGCTCTCAACCCGTTTGATATTCGGCGAGAATAGATCCGGACGCGGAGGCGGGCGGCCGGAGCTCGAGCTATTACCGTCCGGCTGCGCTTACGCAACTGCCTCCAGCGCCCGAGTGTTCCTTCGCAGCTCTGTCGGGCTCGCCACTATCCCGATCAGTGATTGAACGAAATGCGCCGCCGAGCCGCTTCCCGTATTATTATCCTCGACATTCCCCCGGGCCCGTCCAGTCATGAATCCGACCTGAGACAACTTAACACGACGTGCGCTAAATAAATTTAAAAAGACATGTGTTTCATTCCACGCGAACTCCCAGGGATATTAAATAAACCTTTTTTTATTCAACTTACTCTCAACTGTGTCTTGATAGTTTCTAATTTTATAAATTAGAATTGAATTATAACATGTCGTACTTATACTCCCATTAGTAAGTGCTTCATCTTTTTTATTTTTGTAAATTTGCCAGCATTGAACATTATTAATATAATACATTTTATAAACTTGATATTTTTATTAATCAAAAAGCATGCTATGACAAATCTTATTTTATAACAAAATGTTTTTCTGTTTTTATATTATTTTTTTTGTATTAATTAAATGTGATTTTATTTTGCTGGCGATTCTGATTCTGATATATTTTTTTAACCGACCTGTATTATCAATATTTTTAAATGACAAGTTTTAAAAAAAAAAAAAACAATACCAAATATAATTTTAGATTATGATTTAGATTATTAACACCATAAAATTGCATTAAGACAATTTTTTCAAAGTACATACATATTTGTGCTTGTTGCTTTGATTTGATACCTAATATTTATATTAGTAAACTGGTATATCCACAATTATATTAAATGTCAAATTTAATATTAGAAGTTAATTAATAAAGAAATAATTCTTGAGAGGCTTGAAAGGAATATGTATGTGCGTGTTCGCATCTTTGCCGAAACTTAACCGTTATTTACTCTAGGTTATTAGTACCAGACAAACCAAAATATTTTTATCGCGACCTTTTAACATAATGTTTAATTGTATTATAAATTTTAAATGTATAATTAAAAATAATCTAACAGGTGACTGTTGGCAATGGCGTGCGATGAGGGCGAGCAATGTTTGCAGGGGTGGATGATAAAGTGGTTTATTTCCGGTATCAAGGCGCATGGCACGCGGGGTCCTTGACTCTCATTATCGAAATCAAACCATATTAATATTTCGATTACGGAGCATTGCTGGCTCCAATCGAACTCCATTGTTATGTAGCTATTCTTTTTGGCACTTATTTCAATTTTAATTTCGATTTATATGTCAAACAATTATTAAATTAACTATTGAAAGTATTTCATCTTTTGAATTATAATTTAAAAAAAAATAAAAGTTATGCAGCTATGAATTTTTATAAGTATATTAATATTGCAATGACTAATTAGCAGAAACAGCTAACTGTTAAGAAATAACGTGATTCTTTTGAATTTATAAACGTACTTATTTCCTGCATAATCTCACTTAAATTGATAAATATTTTGTAAATGCGTTTATTTAGCTAATTGTTGCCATTTTAATTATTTTTTATTAATTTAAACAAGAAGATCATACATTTTGACTTGTTCTACAAATAAATATTATCTTTCTGATTATATTGAATGAATACTCGCATATTAATATGTATTGCATAAAAATATTGAGTGAACACGATAATTATTATTTAAAATTATGGTCTTCTTATCACTTAATATATAAATATATAATATAATAATATATATGTGTGTGTATCACGCAATCGCGTCGTCAATATTTTGCTTAATAAATTGAACAAAGTATATTTTGCAGTGATCATGAGTACGAACCGATCGGTAAGCCGGTGGAGGCCTCCACCAGCGGCATGGGTGGCATGGGTGGCATGGGTGGCATGGGTGGCATGGGTGGCGGGATGGGCAGCGGCGCCGCCAGCCCCACCGCCAGCCCTGTGCCGCCCGACGACGACGCTTCCAGCACGACCAGTCACGAGCGCCGCTCGTTGCATCCCTCCGCGCACGCCGACAACGAAGCTTTCAGCGACTCTGCGCTCGCGCTGCAGCAGCAACTCGAGGATGCCTATTTTGTGAACACGCCCACCACCACCGAGTCCAGGACCGACTGCGAGATCAGCACGAGTCAAGTAGACTCTTCCGCCCTTGAAGATCTGCCGCTCAAGCGAGAGAATCGCAAGAAGAGCGCTACCGGGGAATTGCAGCAGAGGATCAGGTCGCAGACGGGGAAACTCCGATCGCAGGCCGGGAAACTCAAAACAAAAATCAAGACCATGAAAAAGCCACATTTTACTATGCCTGAACGACCAAAGTTTGAAAGACCCAAGTTCAATTTGCCCGATAGGCCCAAATTTACCATGCCTGAAAGACCAAAGTTCAACTTTCCCGACAGACCGAAGATTAACTTCCCCGATAAGTCTAAGTTCCGTTTTCCCGACAGGCCCAAAATTAACCTGCCGGATCGGCCGAAGTTCAATTTTCCCGACAGGCCGAAATTTAATTTCCCAGACAGGCCCAAGTTTTCAATGCCGGATAGGTCAAAATTTAAGTTTCCAGATCGACCGAGAATTAATTTTTCGACCTTCGGCCGCAGTAGAGACAACGCCCAGCGCAGCAGCACTGACGATAGTGCTCGCGATAAGTCGACAGAGTCCGCTTCCGGGTCCAGGAAGCTTCTCGACTTCGATTTCCGAACGTACCCGCGTATATTCCGGAAGAAGGACCGCAGCGGCCCCGCGGCGTCGGCCGGGCGGCCCGGGACGCCGCCGCCGGGGTTCGCCACGGTGCCGCGCTCGGCTCGGGACCGCCAGGCCGTGGTGGGCGCCGAGCACTGGGCGCACCCCAGCGCGCGCTCCGCGGACGACGAGCCGCGCCAGTACGGCCTGCCCGAAGACTTCAACTATAACCGGGAGCCCGATTTCCAGACCAAGCTGGCTCAGGTCGACAAGGATTATCGCCAGATGCAAAAAGAGTACGAACAGGAAAACTTAGAAATACAGAAAGCTGTGAAGGCAAAATTAGAAAATGCAGAAAAATGGAACGCTATGGAACGCGTTAATGCTCAAAAACTCGACTACAGAAATTCGATGCCATCCGTAGCTCCGGGCGAGAGCGCCAGTGTTCCGTCGGGATATTCTGTAGAAGACGACGAGTCGTCTGCGGCTTCTACGGGCCATCGGAGAGGCGTCCTCGAAGAAATTGATAACGACGAATTTTTCTTAAGGCAAAAAGGTATTTCCCAAGACAATATAGAAGTAGGTAAATACCTGAGTGACGAAATACGAGATGCTTTCAGGTCACCCGTGAACGCTTTGAGTCAGTTGGACCACAACATGAAGAGTTACGATAGGGAAGGTATGAATGTTTCGAATACTGCCGTGGATCTTAATGATGAAGAGTATGACGAGGAAATAGATTTAAATGAAAATTTTCACGGAGATGAAAACCATAACATGATGGCAGAAAACGACGATGGTTATTATACTTTTCCGCCTGTGCGTCCATCCAGAGCGAGAAAAATGAAATCTGAAGCTCAGGATTCGTCTAAATACACAAATGATGAAATAAATATGGAAAGTGTAACAACATCACAAAATGTCAGTGCTGAAAATATACCCGCACCGGATATGTTTGCAGAGCCCCATACACAAGACTATAGCGAAGAGGAAGAAAACATCGATAAAATCCGCAAGAATATATTCGGATGTTCTTTTAAAGATACAGACCTTTTGGATAATTTGAATGAATACGAAAATGAAATGGAGCAAACTCGAGAAATGCCAGCTATTCCAAAGCGGCGTAGGAAAGGCGGAAAAGAACTAAACTATTTGGAAAACTCGACTTGTAATGACAATTACGAAAAAGATGACTGGATGGAACTGGTCGAAGATGATGTCAAAGGCATAAATGACGAGGTGAGCATATTAGTTTTTAATAGTTCTAAGTAGATAAATATGCTTGCTTGCGCTCTGCTCAATTTATACTGCGATTGTGAGTTGCTGGGAATTTTACAAATGTGTACATTTATTTATTTTATACGAAGGAAAATAATATAACGCTTCAAAATTTGGGAATTCAAAATGAATCTTTATTTCAGATAATCGTTCATCGATTGGAGTATGTTGTGCCTACCAGTGCAGTCCATACTGCGACGGATGACCCGCCGCCCCTACCGCGGCGCTCTCGATCTCGAGGATCCAGAGTTGGTTCACGAGCAGGCTCCAGAGGCGGGTCTAGAGCCACGTCTATTGGGGATGATGATCGCACCTCCCGAGGAGCTGAATCCATTGTCTTGGATTCTCACACTCAATTACCAATTAATGACTTAGACTTCTTGGATGATAGTGAAGACGGACCTGGCTACGCAATTGTGGATAAAGTTGTAAACAAGCCTGTACCGCCACCAAGACCTCCTGCGCCTTTTCGCCGACACAGGTCAGCCAAAAGTCTCAGCGGAGATAGAGACAAAGACAGACAATTTTTCACAGTCCCGCGAGCATTAAAAGAAACATCACCTCCGAAAAGACCTTTGAGAAATTATAGCACTCTAGGACCTTCCAGGCCTCCTAGAAAAAAGTCAACAACCAGTCTCGATGACTTCAGAAGGAATGGTTCAAATATAGACATAACTCAATATGTAGAAATAGAAGACGAAGAAGATCCCGAAAACCACAAAGATTTACAATCTGGAGATGTTATAAGTAAAATGAAAGACAGACCCCTGCCTCCACCGCCAAGGCCACCAAGAGGACCAAAGAAAAAAAGAGAACACGATAATGATGAAGACTTTTCGATCAACCACGAAACTATGGAAACGGATTTTAATGCAGATAATGATATTGAAGATCAATTAGAATGTGATAATGTAATTGAGGATTCTTCTAATGTTAATGAAGAAGTGGATAATGTACAAGCTGAAGTCAGAGATAGATTAATGTTAGATAGAATGCAATCTGATTCATTCGAACAGGAGGAGATAATCGAAATTGAGGTTTCAACTCAAACAGACCCATTACCAGATGATTTTGATTACGAATTGGGAATGGAAGAACCTTTCGATTTCACTCAAGACTATTTACCAACAACTGTATCCGAAAACACTAAAGAAGACGTGGAAGAAAACTCTATTGATGCAGAAATACTAGCAAAGGGATTACAAAAGTTCAGAGAATCTTCAAGGCCAAGCTCGCGATCAAAATCTTATTCAGAACGATCTAGAACACCAGTAGAAAGATCGAAAACACCTTTGGGAAGAATGTCTCCCACTGCGATACTCGTAGAACGACGCGTATCAAGCCCGACCAGAATAAACCAGAGACGTGAAATGCTACACGAAGCATCATTGACAGTATTACCAATTGACGAACCACTCTCGTATGATAGTGACTCCAAAACACTGAATTCTGAAGTACAGCGACATGCAGATGCTCCTACTCTATCAAAAGAATCTGAAAGGTGGGTCAGTCATAATGCAATTATGTCTGCTCAAGATCACAGACCGCCTATCGATGATATAAGTGATGCGATAGCATGCCGGTCGTTGTGTCCTGATGAAGATATGATGGAACCAGTGATGTCAATAGAGTCTGCGCAATTGATGCAGACCATGCAACCTTCACAGCAAATGCCCCCAATGCAACCTGTACACCAAATACCCCCAATGCAACCTTCACACCAAATGCCCCTAATGCAACCTTCACAGCAAATGCCCCTAATGCAACCTTCACAGCAAATGCCTCTAATGCAACCTTCGCAGCAGTTGCCTCCAATTCAAACGCCACTGCCAATGCAGCCGATGAACGTGATAGATTCGATAAAACCAAGTGTAGAGCCGATAGTTTTGGCGGAAACGCCAATGCTTTCTGCTAATCTTATTAACGGTTCCGAGGTTGAAGTTCTGCGAACGCAGAGGTTGCAAGTGTCTGATTTAGAAGTAGAGCGGTTGAGCGTATCCGAATTACAAGCCAGTAGAATTCTAGTTTCAGAAATCGAAGGGTTGTCATTGCAAGTGTCAGATATTAATTCAAAATCAGGTCATATTTTCGTTCGAGGATTAGAATTAGCGCCGGGAATCATGGAAGACATTTTGCAAAAGTTTTCGCAATTGGCAGCCCCATCAATGCCTCCGCCTCCTCAAGTGCCCTACACTCCTGCTCCGCCCGCGCCTCTGCGGCCGGAGATCTGCCAACAGACGCAAACCGATGAAGTCCCCGTCACGCTGCCACCTCTGCCTCCCGTTCCCGCGGCTGCAGCGGTGCCAGTGGTTGTCCCTGCGCCCGCCGCCCCCCTGCCCGACCCGATGCCCCCACCCGCACCCGTCTCTGTTCCTCCACAAATTCAACAGCGCGTGACGCTCGCAGAAACCCAGCCTCCCAACATCCAGTCTCTGAATTTGGATTCTGATCCGGCACCTGTTACTTGCGAGCCTCCCCAGCGCCCTCCCTTGCCTCACATACCTCCGGCCGTCTATCCCATGGCATACTACCCCGAGTATTCGTTACCGCCGGGGTCATTCTACAGACTAAGGTCGCCGACCGACCGGCACGTCGCGGACTTCTCGGAGCCAGAGCTCCCGTCCGTTCCTTCTCGTCGCAGAAAGCACAAACGCGAGCCGGTGTCCAGCTCGGACGAGGAGTACAGGCCGGTGACCAGGAGGGCTCCCCCGCGCGGCGCGGAGCCGACGGTCTCGGAACTGTCGGTTCAGCTGTTCCGCGCTTGCCAGAACTCGGTATCCAGGTCGGTCAGGTACATATTGTCTTATATCACGTCGCACTTCGGAGGAGGTGACGACAAAAAGGACGTGCAGATGGCTCTCGTGATCTTCCTGGTGATGATCGCAGGACTCATCATGCTCGGAGTGGGAGACGGGCGGGCAGTTCATCACCACCATTGGGACTTCTACAATCCGCCGAATCTTGATAAATGATACTTCCTGGTGCGTATTTTTGTATATTATCCTTAGTCGTAATGAATAACATTCATTCAAATTCCTATTTATCTCTTGTTATTTCACAGTAATTAATTAATGTTCCTCAAAAGATAAAGTGTTGAACGAAAATTGGTCGCCATGTAAATTGATGTAACATTTCTGTAACGGTGTAGATATAGTCTACCTATAAGCATATTTAAGATTACAGTAGCTATAGTAAACTTACTAATAATATGTATATCAACTGAGTAACGAATGAAAGTGTACGGTCATGAAATTATCGCAAGCAAATTGATCGATGAATTCTTTGCGAGTCTTCATATTGTAAATATGTTCCTCGATTGTCAAATATGTCTACTATTTGTCTTGTAATCATAAATGTACAGTGAATGATGTATCTATTCATTTGTATATATACTAAATTAAGGTGAATTTTCCGGAGAACTGAATGGATTACTACTATATTGTAACTCATTGTATTTCATTAATTTATTCTGCATTTGATTTTGTAAATGTTTTTTTAAGATTTTTTCAAAATATATCTGAGTTTAGAAAACCACAAAAATCATGCATTTTCAACCAGTAAGTGAAATGAAGAAAAAAAAACTTATTTATTGTTAACAACTGTATAACAGCATTTGTTATATTATTGAATATAACTTAATATTTGGTGTACTAGAAACACTTGTTTTATTTTCCTGAAGCCGCTCAGCGAATGTAGAACAACAGATGTGTCCAGAAGAGAATTTGAGACTAATGGGTCAAGTGTAGCAATAAAGAGCATTAAAATATACTATCTTTAGGACTTACTAATTTAACTGTCTTCTCAGAGTCTCCCGTACTTCGCTTCGAAAAAGGCGACGCGTTCTGATCTACTATTAATATTAATATTATGTCACAAAATTAAACATTTCGAAAGAATGTGTCTTCAGAAAAGGCTTTCACGTGTGCATATTCAACGGCGTTAAGCAAGAACCTAGATATGAAATTATAATTAGACCACATTGAAAGTACTCGTGTCTCATTCCGAAATTCTGTTTGCCGAGTCGGTGCGTCGTATGGAACACGGCAATGAAACTGTTATATAAAAAATGTACCTAATTTTTTTACTGAAATTTTGCGATATCGCAACATAAATTACATACATATGTAGTAAGTTTCTTTCGGTAACGCGGCTCGCTCTTCTGGGTGAAAGTGTTCGCCTCGGCGCGAACAGTAAAATAACGAACGCTACATTTAATTGATATGCTTCTTCTGACCATTGCCAAGTATACAGTTTAAAGCTGTGTGTTTATCAAATGCATTTCAATGAAACTGTTATCAAAGTCTTCATACTGCATATATTTAATTGGTCTGAGTGATCATTCTTAACTGCATTAAAAACAAAAATAGTCCACCGTTGAAAACGCCAAGGAATATCAATGGAAATGGAAATGATTTTTTTATAATACCCGGCGCTCTTCACATATCGATTTAAACAAATTTTATAAAATTAATCGATGCATTGACAAGTTTTCTGATGGTTTTAAGTGTGTGAAAAGGTAAGTCGGTTAAAACCACAATAACACAAATAATCAGTAACAGCTTGATATAGTCTTCGTAATACTCAAATTGTCCAGTGTGTGCGTAGGTTTTGATAGCTGTTGTTATTTTAATTTAAATTTCCGACTTTCGATATCGGCACTGAGGCCATATCCTGGGATTTATAAATGATGGCCCCAAACGTCGAGAGCATCAAATCTAATCGCAGTACAATACTCAAGAACAAAGTAATTCAAGCATACAAACAGTCCACAAGTATTTTAACGTCCCCAAGCCACAGTTTTTACAGACCTTCTGAAGCAAACGTATTTGCGTGTAAAAAGTGAGTAGTTAAAGGTAATTTGTAGTAAGTTGAATAGAGGAGCGTCCACCTTCGAGACATGTGGGCTTCGAGTTTTCGGTTCTCACGGCTTACAAGAGCGATCGTGACGCCACTTTCCGTGACCGTACGTCCCCCACGACCTGTCCTTGAGACGCAACTGCGGCCCACTTCCTTCAAGTGAGATCAATTCCCTTATTTATCACCAAACAATGAACTGCGTTTATCAGACCGCGTCATTATCGTGCGTGTAAACACTTCAAAATGAGATTGGCATCTTACGATTATTGTTTTCTTGATTGTTAACTGGGTGCAAGTGGTCTATAGTCGTAATATGGAAATAAATAATATATGAGACTATTCACTTTATTTTCATTTATTTCAAAAGCGTTATTCTGAGAAAAATATCATCGTGATTTGTGTGGGATTTGTACCCACATCCCCAAACTTAGATGGCCGGTGCATTACCAATTAGATTAATAATAGATGACAAAGACTGAAAGGATTCCCAAATAATTTTTCTATGTTTTCGAGAAACTTTTATTTCTCTATTTTTACAAATAATTACATTCATCGTGGTAATTTTAATTTTGTAAGGCTGTTATGCTAAGTTTAACTTAAAAATAAACTTTTTGATAATTAAAATACAACAAATTAAGTACATGTGAAAGAATACACTTATCATCTACCAAACAATTTTTTTTGTTTTTTATGTGGTAACTCCAAGACAGAGGATATATGGTAATATGAACGAAGAGTCTACGAGCTACGATATTAATATATATATATATACATGTTTACAATAAAATAAAGGTTTCGTTAAAAGGGAAACTTGGTATTTTTTGACTTATACAATGAACATTAAGCTCATGAAATGTAGGCTATATTTAAATACAAATCGGTAATCGACCCCCTCCCCCATTTACCGCATACTTGAACCGGAATCTGGACACCACAAGTAGAATATCGGAACGAGGCCACTCAACACGCTGCTAGAGCATTTCCCGACATGTCACTGTTATTTTCATGATAGAACAGAGAGTAATGTTCTAATAATGATATTAAAGTAACATATACCATGTTAAATTATAATTATATTTATTGCGATTTAGCGTAAATCAGATAATATGTCTTCAATAAGTAAGAACTATACATAGAAATGTTCGGTGAGATAGTAGAGGAGATCATCTGAAAAAGAAGAGGATGTAAGTATTCATTGTTTAAAAAAAAAACAAATCGAATTTTGACTTACAGTTTAATATGTTATTAATTATCAAAAAATAAATTTTATTTTAAAAAACTTTTTTTTTAAATGTAACATCAATCCTGGATCTAATTAAAAATATTAAAAATGAGTTAGAAAAGTGAATCTTAATATAACAATCTATTTTTAATTTTTAGATTTAAAAAAACCTATTTCTAGATATCGCCTTTTAAATTACTAGTGAATATTTCAACCACAAAATGTTATTTGTACCTTGATAAATGAATTTATTAACTTATTACCAATCATTCAATCAATAAACCGTAACTGCAAACATTTGAACTGCACGAAGCGAAGAGTCAACAAAGTGACTGAGAGAATAAAGCATATTAAAATTAAATTGTAATTTGAAATATGGCCACCGCACTAAACTGATTCCATATGATAAATATGATTGGATAATGTTGTCATGCGATTCAATTTACCGAAGAGGGGGGCATTGTGACATTGCCTCCCAGTCATGAAAAAGCTTGGCAATGCAAACACAAAAAATAAACATTTTATACCATACACATATTTAGGAAATTAAATATTTTTGCTTTAATGTTAAATTTAATTATATAAGTACATTACATTTGGGTTTTATTTAAATATTTTTACATTTTTGCCAGATTTTCTGCGGTATTCTTTTCGGTTTTTTTGTTGATGTTCCACAAATCTATAGTGTCATGTTACAAAAAGATATCGATTCCCATGACAGGATTCCCGCCGAATAGGATTCCTATGTTTCGGGAATGGAATTTCCTGTTTTCAAGAATCCTGTATCACAAAGGCACGGGGAGCAACCTGACAATAGACACCATAGTCAAAACACTTTCAACTACTCCAGGAAAATTCTCTTTGTTAATAACAATAATAATGAAAATAATTTAATATAGAAAAATGTATTTTTATCCAAAAATAATAAGGTATTGAAAACAAAGGTGCAATATGTTGAAGAAAATTTATAGATCATAGTTAAAATAGATCGATGCTGAATCCATGAAATTCACAAAAGTATTTAAATCTCTCCTTAACTATTTTGGCCTTGAAGTCTACATTATACTCTATGAGTAGTCCTTTTTTAGTAGATTCATAATTTGTTCGCAGTATTGCCATATGATCATGGACCTTAAACATAAAAAAAGACTCATCATATAAAAAAACACAGCTCGCCAACAACCAGATCGCGAGTTAACTGATTGTCTTACCCGTTTAAAACCTGATCTCTTATATTTATCGCACAATACGATAATTACGATATATACACTTTCTCTATACGAATACCAGTTAGGAATACGTAAACCTCTGTTTTAAGAATATTTTTTTATTGTTCGTATCGTTGAATATCTTCATTTCTGAAACTTATGTTGTGCCTAAATTATATTAATCTTAAAACTTTTCGATTGATATGTTGAAAGCTCGAGAGTTCCACTACCACGTTTGTATGGAGGAACACGTGTTAACTTTGAGGTGCATTATAATACACGGTATTACATATGTGTGATGTATAATTACGCAGCACAAGCAGTTGCATGGAAAAAGGTAATTTTTTGCCGTGCAGGTCGCCATCTTGCGAAAGGAGCCGAGCCGCCGAGTGGGACGCGAGCGGTGCCGTTTTGGCAATTAAGAATGGGGCTAGCTTATGTAACGGAGCGCCTCGGCCCCCATTGGCACACCCCGCCAGCTGGAGCGCAGCGGCCCGGTGCGTGACACCTCTTCTCCGAGCTTCCCTAGGCCCTCGCACCTGGAGCACTTGCTGTGCTGTCTTTATCAAGTTTCAAAATACAAGCCACCACAAGAAAAACCATACGTAAAAATAAATATTTTCACTTTTTTTTGTTCAATTCATAGATTAGGTAAATAAATCCTCTTTTTTGTTTGAAAATGCAAATGAACTTCATTCTCCAATCAAGAGGCATTATGTAATAATTAATTAATACAATTTTGTTCTAATTTTTTTATCTAAACGGTTAGATTGGACGTAGGAGATAATTTACGGGTGTTTGTTCTAATAAATGACGTTTTTGAACTCCATCAGTTATGTCAATGCAGTGAGTAATACATGAATACTTTACAGTTCACACAGGAGGAAAATCCTGAAAAAGCATATACCGCTAAGGAGTCTTTTTCTGAATAGTTTTGAATTTGAAATGTTTTTTTAATACTTTCAATCAATAAATCCAAAAATATTGTTTAAGTGACTACATTAACAATTTAAATAAATCAGTGTCGCTTTTCAATAATACCCTCATTTCAGTATTGCCCAAAAAATCAGGTTATATTCGCCAAATTTATGTAACACATTTTAAATATGTATTTTTAAATAATTACGTTTATAATACGTTGCGTGTTTTTCATAGGATGCTTATAAGTTAGACGCCAAATAACTTACGTGGTTGTATTATATTATATCCCAATATACCTGAATGGGAAACTGGTTTTTACTATGGTGAGAATTGGCACATTTCCGATTTAAGTAAAAGCAGACATGGTTCAGGTTTTGGGCTCAAATAGGTATAATTATCGGCTTATGTATTGTATAAGTGTAATGGTGGAAATCATTAACGTATGAAGTGCAAATAAAGCAACCTCTAATCGAGTATTCCCGATTTTTCTAATAAACCTATACTGCAGTTACCACAATAGTTCAACTGAGCCAGCGTAAAAACGTATTTTAAGTGAAACAGATATATGGATATATATTGTATGTATATTTATCTCATTCAGTTGCCGTCATTTTGAGAGCAACAAAAAAGAAAAGGGAGACAACAAAGGAAACCACCAGCCACCCGGGCACACGAGTAGGGCTGCTCGCTCCTGGGCTCCAGGCGCAGAGAGAGGCGATATCCGCTGCAAAGGTCACATGTCGTATTACCAACATCTTGAATTTACTGTCACAAAATACTCATGATATACTTATTACGATGTTAATATATACATGGAAGCAAAAGAAATTGTATAGTATTTTGTTATAACAATGATTAGCATAACGATTTCACCGGTTTTTTTTAATATACGTTTGACGCATCCACAATAGATTATTGTTATACCTGTCGTTTTTTTATTTTCACTCCAGGCAAAGTTTCCCGATAATTTTTATTCAAGTCGATAATTATTGTCAGTAACATTATATAGTTTAAAATGAGTATTTTATGGCGATAAAAAAGAGCTGCCGAAGTTTCCCGGCGGGAATCTTTGCGATTCATTTCGGTTCGTTAAAGTCAATTTTTTACAACGCGGAACTTGTAAAAAGCGAATTGTAATAAAGTATTTTTTATTGCCGTGGATACGGTTTGCTTTGGTTTCATTGATGGTCCGCGTCAGTTACGGCACTCCCGCCGTGTCGCATAATAAATGATTGGCATTGCAAAATGTATTATTTAGTCCACGCCGCCGCGGGCTTCGCGTTAGCCTTAAAACACGAGCTGTAATAATACAGGAAAAGCTGTGTGACTCACCTGAATCTCGCGCAAAGGATCTTACGCACCGCAATGATTCAAATGCTATAATGTAAGAATATTTTTTTACATTTATACAAGGGTGACGATAAAAATAATATATCAACACTGCACGCCCATGTGTTTTGGTAATATAAAGGAATAAAAATGATAAGCTAGTTATGGCTGTTGCGGCCGGGTTTGATTCCATTACATATTTCAAATGAATTCAGGATGAAACTCAAAAGTCTCAAAAGAGAATTTTTTTCAGCATTTTTCAAAACCTTTAGATTATAATTAAGTTGGAAAATCTCTGCCCGATAGAAGGGAGGCAAGGAGGGGGAGCATGAGCTGCTTTCTAAGCTGGGGGAAGTTTTATTTGTTTTCGGTTCTTTCGTGCACCTAGAAGAAATAATGACATTACATTAGATATATAGATAGGCTACTTGTGCACCGATGCTTCGTCATCGATTTTGTTAGAAAAGTTAATTTTCAATTGTAACGAACTGTTTGTTTGGTTTTGTGAAAGGAAGTTCTTAAAATAAATGATAAATCAAAATGAAATAAACATGCTCTTCATTTCCCTCGAAATGGCAAAGTCTTAGATTTGGTATAAACACTCAATGTTTTATAAGAGAATTGCAATGATCGAACTTTTTTCCTTCTTGTATTATGTGATCGTCCAGTTTGCCGTTGCAATCCACTACATGGCATTTACGTCAATATTATCAATCATTTTGGTCGATCATCGTTATTTCGTTTTCTAAAACAACTTCCAGCATTCATAATGATATTAAATAAAAATACAATTTATAGATTATCTTATTATTGATTGCAGTAAATATGGAACTTTTTAAAAACTTTGATTTAATAGGAATAAAATTAACTTAACTCATAAATATATTGTGAATAATAGCATGCTAGGTGTGTTCTATAAAAGCGGATATTTTTGTTGAGGAACTATATTATTATTTAATCCCATAACATGACGTAGCAATGTGCCAGATACTGTTGGCTATTAATATCGTAAAAGAAAATAGATAATGATGAATAAACCGGTTTCCTTTAGAGAATAACTTTTGACACACTTACGTCTTATTGGAGAATGGGCAGAGTTATGGTGAGATCGCAGCCGACAAAGCATTGGGAATTGTGAATTTTTAGTCATTCTATAGTTCGTTTTATTGAATTTGCTTAAAAACATATTTTAAAATACGTTGTTTTATTATATATACATATTTACAAAGATCTTCAAACGATAGTATAAAATGAATAGTGAAATTAAGTTCCGACTTGGGATAAGATATTGTGGAAGCGATTGGTTTTTTAAGATAACAAATAAGCAAAGGTTTTAGTATTTGTGGATAAAAATAGGTGTTCCGACAAGACGAAGCTCTGTTTGAAAATTTATTTATTTCGTTGTCACTGTTTGTATATCGGGCTTGAATATAGCTATGGTTTGGTTGGAAAAAGTACGTGATATTTTGGACGTTTACAAAACAAGTATAGTTAACGCATAACTTCACGTCTACTGCCAACTATTGCAAAGCTTCTAAAAGGCATTGAAAAATTTGTATTATTGTAAAATTATTTACGTCCCGCTAGTATAGTTTAATGCGTCGCACAAATGCCTACAAAATCCACTCACAATAGAATCAAATTTACCAGAATATAAAAAAGATACTAAAGGTATTCCAGAAATTACGTATAATCGTTATATGAACATGTTTCCTTTTTTTGTAGCGGTTTGCGTAAAATAAGGCAGATAAACTTATCAAATCATTCGTAAAACTTAATATTTTATATTCTACTATATATGTTCGTTGTATATAATAAAATACTGTCTTTAACTTAATTTTTACTATGATATGAATACTACTAAAAAATAATAGATACACATTATTATCAGGTTTAGTTCAAATATGAATAATTTTTAATGAATATTCTGCATTTTAAAGTAAATCTAATAATGTTTTAATATGAAGTGCTGTAAGAATGTTAATAAACATCGGTAACTCACTTACAATTGCCTTAATAACCGTAATAGTCGCATTATATATTATTATAGGTTATCGCAAATAATTATCTCCGTAAGTATATAACTTTGTAGTAAATATGGTGTTAAGGTTGATATTTCGATGACGCGCGTGGTGGTTTTATTTTTTTCAATAACTAAGTTATTTATAATTGCGAGAGTTTCTATAATTTTTGACAACTATTTTCATTCTTTAGTCCTTTGACAAAAATACCTGATTTACATGCATTATACGTTTCGGTTTACGTTTTTTACAAACACACACCGAAAATTAGTTTAAAACTTATCTAATCAAAGCTGTACAGCTCCATCTCCGATTAGACATGCTTTCATCGGCGTTTGATATGATTTCCTTGTAAACACAAGAACATAGAGAGAAGTTATATAATTGAAATAGTTGAAAACCTTTTATCTATACCCTAAAGTACTACACTCTGTACTTTACAACTATTCTATATAAGATCTGTACTATTAATACTACATATACACACACTGAAAGATAATTAAAATTTTATGTAAAAAAAAAATCTGCTGGACATGGTCAATGGGAATTTCATATTCATACGTGAACACTAGCAATTTAAAGCGGGGGTTTTAACGGACGACGTAAGCGGCATAACCTACCGTAAGTTGAATCTTATTTATATCTGCAAAGCGACTGTGAAGCTGTGGAGCCGGGCTCAGATACATCTGTCGATTATCCTGCCATCCCGCCCGGTCAACTTCAGAAATAGGTCAAACGTCGGGTCCGGGGCTCGGCCGAGGCGGTCTGCGCCGCACAAAGGAGCAGCGTCGGCTCGCGGGCCACAGTAAGCACCACTGTCGGACTCATTTATTCTAGTAACGAACTATAACGGTTAATAGATGATTTTCACTGAGCACCTATTCACCTGAGATACCAATAAATACCCAACCACAACGGCTGTCAAAACCTACGAAAATAACTTATACGTATACAAAAAAAAAAAAAAAACGAAAATGATTATTTTGGGTTCGAACCGGTCCACGGATACCGTAGCCTAGTGAGCAAATCTTAGCTGATCAATCGGTAAGCCGCGGAACTTAGTCCTGTGTTGCGATTTTTTTGAGAATACCATTTTAAATATTTTGATCCGATAAGCCTGTACGCATGAAATTATCACATATTATAAACATTTGAAAATAATCGTTTTGTTTTTATTGATTTAGTATTTCTCTTAAGTTTTGTTGCTTAAGATGTTTTATGTAAACACCTTGCCTCTCAGTGTTATTAAGATATTTCGAGGCGATGTTTACGGTCAAATGGATATTAAATAAATATCGATAAAGAGGCTGTATAAAAACTATAAGAATACACTGTTCAATATTTTTTTTTGTTAATTTATTGTAGCTTAGAATAGTGTGGCATCAGTCTGACGATATTAATACTCACGTAGCAGACAGCGGACACTAAAATAGAAATAGATTTATTTTTCAGTTCGATCTCTTCTCGAATAATGAGAAATTATAAAAAAATAGTGATAGGTGTAACTTCATATGTTTTACCATTTATTTTATAATGGAATATAAATAATGAATATAAAATATTTTAAGTATATCCAAGCATTTGCAGGTTTGTTGTAAATACAATATTGTGGTAACCGATTTAGATCCGATCAGATCAGAGTAATAGAAATCCTCGAAAAAGTTACTAGATACCTTGGATTAGCTATGGGGTAAGTTCGTATCACTTGGTATGGGAAAAGTTTTTTCGAGAATTTTTCTCGTCGTTGTAAATCGATAACGTAATTTTTTAATATCTATTTATTATTTAAGATCAGAACTGTTGTTTCGGTCGTCTTCCGTAATACAGTTTTTTAGAAAGCTATTTTGAAAACGCAACATAAACTATTTTACATCAGAATGAAATAACTAAAGTCTGCAAATCCAGTGACCTTAAAAAAAGTTCTGAAGCAAGTATTTGTTTTGATTTTAAACCGTATGAAGGGCCCCTTTACTTAATCGTTGAAGAATTCATACCGAGTATTTTAATATTGTACGAATAACGTTTTATCTGCAATCATATTATTGCATGCGATTTTATATAATTTTATTTCATCTTGGAGTAATTAAAATTAACAAGCATCACATGCCGTCAGCCGCGGGCAGCGTTATACAAGCGACTGTTACAAATACGTGAAAAGTGCGTGAAAAGTTGGGAAACACGCGTCGGTGCGGCTCCGGCGGGCACTGGCCGGCTCATGCTCCGACGGACCGCCATCGAAAGAACAATGCGAAGGGGAGTCGCGCTGGGGAAGCTTACGTCACACATTTGACAGTCTTTCAACTCAATTCACATTTCTTCTTCATCTACGGGTGCCTCTTCTCAGAGAAGGTTGGTGACCATCTCACTGAGCATACATTTATACTGAGCCAGTGTTTATGGTTTTCTTAGAGAAAATAGTGAAGTGCGTCTCTGGGTCCTTCTACACCGCAGTTTTATATTCGAAGGAAAAATCTGCGTATTGCTACTGCCCAATAGCATTATTATATAATCCTTTCTTACAAAGCTCTGGCGGTTCGATATGATACTTCTTCTGCTGCGGGCTGCAGAATTTGGAAGCATAGCATATCCCTCCACAACCATTCCAAGTCCACTACTCTATTACCGATGCTTTACACATGCTCAGGGTACAGAATTCTTACTTGAAATTCATGAAAGGGGTATCGAGCTATTTGTGTTGGTTTTTATCCTAAATATATATTTCCATAAAGGCTATTCTCTTATTTAGATTAAAAAGTATATTGTAACAAAAATATATTATTTATGGGAAAATGACTTTCCGTGTTTGCTATCTTAAAGTAAAAATGTATTGAGTTCTAATTACAAATATTCAAAGAATCCACTACATTTCTAAGTAAATTGAGTCGCAAATGCTTGTAATCGATAGCTGCACGCGCGAAGCTGCCATTAATTTAAGTATACACTATAGTTCTCGTAGTAATTGCCAAAGTGAGTCGTGTTTAGAGTTTTTGTGATGTACAGCGTCCATCTTCTTTAAATTATAATAATATAATCTAAAAATTTTATAGGTAAACTATTTTTGTTTTATCTTATTCCTCTTAAAACTTAACATGTTCAAAAAATTTCGACTAAATACAAAAGGCTTTAATTTTAATTTATGTATATTTTTTTATGTTTTTTCTACCTATTATTTAATTCATGAATTAAAGAGCACATCACAGTTTTTTAATAAAATAAAATAAAATCAAAATACCTATTTATTTAGCTTATTGTGAATTGTTGCTGCGAAAAACGTATTTTATATTCCTGCTGAAATTAGAACTTATTTTTTGCAATGAAGTTTCACTGTTTTTTCATGGATATTTTCATAATTACAAATTTAGATCGACCATCCTCTCTGAAAGGCTTCGTTTTTCCAAATGGATCTTCTCGGGCTATATGGATAGGGCAATCACCAATCCGGGCTCCGAATTAAGGAAACGAGAATCATTTCCTTTCGAAGAACATGTTTATGTTATTTATATAACTTTGGTGGTTAATTACCATACTCACCCATATTTATTGTAGTAACCTTGGTTTCCGTTGCGTATATTCCATCCATAGCAAATTTTAAAATATTGACTTTTCATGAAAGGAAAAATGTAACGATAATATTAAATATTATCTTCAATAGAAATTTACCCATTTTCTTTGTCTACAGTCTAAAATCAAGGTTTGTAACTACACAGATGCAAAAAGTAATATCTAATCAATAGGATATTTAGATGACTTGTTACATCACTACATCCATGTAATATTAAATTGGATTAATGTTAATCAGATGCGTATTTATTTACCCATGCAGGTATTAGTATGTTTATGTGATTAAGCATATTTTTTTCACACATTGAAAACGATTAAAGAAAACTCTCAGAAAATATCATCGTGACTTGTGAGGGATTCGAACCCACATCCCCAAGCTTTCATGGCCGGTGCATTTATCCAACTATGCTAACGAGCCACTGCAATTTAGTGAGAATTTTTAATAATCATAATCTACATATGAACCAATATGCCCAGTCTCGGCTAAACATCAATAGATTTTAAAAATAATAATAACCATATTTGGATATAAAAATGCTTCACTTGTTACTTTAATTAAGTCCAGTGTTTGCAAATCATTAAATATTGATTAGCCTGGGCATATTGGTTCATATGTAGATTATGATTATTAAAAATTCTCACTAAATTGCAGTGGCTCGTTAGCATAGTTGGATAAATGCACCGGCCATGAAAGCTTGGGGATGTGGGTTCGAATCCCTCACAAGTCACGATGATATTTTCTGAGAGTTTTCTTTAATCGTTTTCAATGTGTGAAAAAAATATGCTTAATCACATAAACATACTAATACCTGCATGGGTAAATAAATACGCATCTGATTAACATTAATCCAATTTAATATAAATAGAATGGTGCGCGTCTCGGCTAAACATCAATAGATTTTAAAAATAATAATAACCATATTTGGATATAAAAATGCTTCACTTGTTACTTTAATTAAGTCCAGTGTTTGCAAATCATTAAATATTGATTAGCCTGGGCATATTGGTTCATATGTAGATTATGATTATTAAAAATTCTCACTAAATTGCAGTGGCTCGTTAGCATAGTTGGATAAATGCACCGGCCATGAAAGCTTGGGGATGTGGGTTCGAATCCCTCACAAGTCACGATGATATTTTCTGAGAGTTTTCTTTAATCGTTTTCAATGTGTGAAAAAAATATGCTTAATCACATAAACATCCATGTAAGTTATTACTTTTCATCTGGTACATTTATCGACAAATTTGTGCGAGACGAGGGCATTGGGAGTGGATGCTTCAAGTTCCAAGGACGGAAAACGTACAAACTCGTTATCTTTGAATGATTCCCATACTAGGAATATATTCCATACATGCCTTCAACCAGTTTTCTTGTTATCTATATATTGAGTTAGAAGAAAGAAACGGTGGCCCTGAGAAGCTGGTGGAGGTAAATACTATGTAAGGACGAAGAAAGACTCAGAACCATATGGTTCCGCTAGATCAAGGTTTATGTCGCCAAATCATAATAATGAAAAGAGCCCTTAAAATTGGAATATATATATAATATATTTATATGTAGGTGGTATATAAATTAAGTTGGTTGACTTGACACTCGAAATGTTTGATAGATGGAGCGGAAAAGTTATTATTAGTACTATTATTATTTTTTTAAATTTGTTATTTCCTAAATACTTTCTCGATTAAACAATTTTGGTGAATGATTGAGCGCTCTTATTTGTACTTTTTGCAAGTAAAAATGATCCCTTCCTAATATTCATTAATTAATTGTTTATAGTTGAAGACCTTCTTTATCTGCAGAGTACAACAGGAAGTAAATGAAAACGCGGCATTTTATTATTCTATCTGAAATCATTCATCAGACCCGACTACTAAGTGTCTGCTCCAATGAGGACACCCGAGCAAATCGAGACCTTCAAAACAAAGACAAGGAGTATAAATATTCATAAAAGAAAATATATTTTTATAACCAGTGAAACTGTAAACTGTGATTGGGATGAAGTTGCACTGTTTGCTCCTCAAGCAAGCACTACACCGCAGCTTGCTGGCTGGTGCAAACAGAAAAGCCGATACGGTGACTTGCTACCGAGCCGGGACCAGGTGGCTTATGTAACTCGCGCAATACAACAAATCTAAAGATGCAATGTATTATCTAACGCCTAATTAACAAATGCATTTATTTTCCGAATCAGCTGTGGCTTCTCACTCAGAAGTAGAGCACGCAAACTTTCTTAATTAGTTTTGAAATGAGCACTCGCTTGGTCATTTTATGCGTGTAATTATTTTTCTGTTATGTTTAATTTAAAAAGGAAAGTATATCCCTCTGTTATTTAAAGGGCTTGCTAAACATGGAAGTAAAACAATTATATGACTTAACTGTTCGTATAGAGTATTTTTATATGAATTTACTTAGACTTTGCTGATGCCTTTACCTTTTTTTTTAATTAGGAGGGTTTTTTTTTTTAATAAAATGGTTTAAATTGTAATATTGTGTATATAAAACATGAAGTCGCTTCGGAGCTATTATTCATAGAGCTATTTGACTTTTTTATAGGTGCCCAATGCACTGAAATAAAAATCGTGAAATAAAAAAATATCACATAAACTATAAATATTAATTAGATAATCTATTCTGTCTCTGATATCGCGCAGCATATAACATTTTAATGTTAATAGAACTGAAATTTTGGTGATTATCGTCTCTCATATACACATTTTGTATCGCATCAATATAATTAAATGACCTGTCACCTATTTATTATATCTGTGTGATGTTAAACTAGAAATTTTATATTAAGAAATAATGATATTTTTTTTAGTTATTGTATTAAATTTAGTTAATACTATAAATACATAGACTATCAAAAATCTTACACAATCAAAAATAAATATTTATCAATACGTTTAATATTTTTTTATGGGTTGTGCAAGATATCCATAATAGAATATCGTATTTTCAATGTGGCATCAGTATAGAAGCAATATTTAGCAGTGATCTCTGCCTTCTGGCATCACGGCTGGCATTTATCTTCACGGATATAATAAGGCCCCTTGAGAATTATTTTTGGATTATTTGTTTTCAAACCCAATATCTTTGACTTCACAACCTATGGTGCACCCATGCTTTCCCTTCTGAACTGTGTTCTTTCATCCTCTAGTGTAGATCGCCAGAAATACGCTAGTTTTATCTTCCATCTTATATTTGGTCTATCCACACTTCGACATTTCTAAGGACGTGACTTAACCGGCGCAGTTTGATAATTTTTGTCGATTTACTTACACTGACGCCGTTTTACAAAATATAAAGCTCAGCGTTGAAGCAACATCTTCAAATGCCATATTAATCAGATGCAGGAACTTAAATTTCAATATTTTCAGCGTTCGCGTTATAAAGGTATTCCTTGAAACACGAATTTTTATTTTCTTACATATTTATGGGAAAATGTAATTGTTAACAAAATAAATTGAAAGAGAAGTAAATTCTCTTTCAATTTATAATAAATCAACAGTGGCACACATAAATAAATATTATAATACTAAACAAAACTAAGTAGTTTTAGGTCACTAGACTATTATTTCGAGATTTAATCACTTATTTTAACAGTAATACTTGTTTCTGTAATAGTAATAAAATATGGCGTAATATTGCCTTATTTTTTTAAGGATTGACATCCAGCACCATGTGTTTCATGAAATTTGTAAGAGGATATTTTAAAATTCCCTTAAATTCAAACCAGCGCTTTATCAGAGCGAGTTGATGCTCGCGATTAAATTATGTTTGATATTATTTTATGGCATTATATTGGAGTTTGTTTGTGAAGTCTTGCGGTTTGCTTGTTTTTGGTCGGTTCTTTGTAGAAATGTTGGCTAAATCGAGTTTGGAAAAACTCGTTTTCAATACGGTTTAAGGTTTTTATCCACAAACTTTTTAAATGTTCTACCTATTTTATAAGCGGAAGATATCCGATATCAGTTATTTAATAATCTTTCTCCATAAGAAGAGGAAGCATACATTAAAAATTCACTAGGCCGCAATCGCAGCTGTCTGGCGTCTCACGTCTCTGGCATTTACTCCTGTGAGAAATCATTGGAAATCTCCAATAATCTACAATAGCCTACTATTTGAACCATGAGACAATTTATAACTTAGTTAAATAAAAAAAAATTACAAAAATGCTTTTCCAGATTCTTTTGTCCACTAAAACTCGACGCGTTAACCAAATAAACATTAAAAATAATTTATTACAATAGCAAAAAACCAAAGTCAACAGGATTTTTCAAGAACATATAACCTATTTTTATACTATTATTTAATAAAGTCAAGCGATTGATAATTCAATTAGATCATGAAGGTACTTGCATCAAATATTCAGTGTTATACAAAGGCTTTAAGATATAATTTATATATTGATGAATATGTGAGCCCCTTCACGTGAATATCAATGCGATGGACAAGCGTGGCGTAAAAAGCAAAACGAATTGAGTACATTTAAATGGGAATACGAAAATGAATCGATAATCTTGGAAAAGCCAAATAAAAGATTCACACGTTTTCCGTTACGTAAAATACGATCTAGACCCGATCCTGCACGAGGCGGCCGCCGTGGCTCTTGCTGAAGTGGTTTCCTCGTCTCGTCCGCCTGTGAAGCAACGCGTGCAGTGAGCTCGAACCAAACAGATCAAATGCATGCAAAGTAAAGCCCTCTACACACGTAGCAACAAATCGTGCCACCAGCTTGCAGCTAGTCAATAGCATCCTACATTTTAGGCAAAAACATCCAAATTAAAAGGACGCTATTGGCTAGTTGCAAATTGGTGGCGCGATTTCTTGCTACGTGTGTAGAGGCCTCCCAAACTACTCCGTCAGAACATCATTGTAAAATGAGCCATCCCGAATGCATACGTGTTAATAAGCTTTAACAATGATGTTTTAAGAGTTATAAATATTCTTTTAGTAAATCAATTCACACATTCGAATCTACACTAGTGAGATATACTCTTGACAATCGAGTTGCTGCGTCACAGTAATTGAGCGAGCAACTGGATCATTATATGTAAGAGCGGAATCGACGTGCTTAGTTGAAGCTGGATAAATATGGTTTCTTGATGTTTCTCCTCTTTAGTTTGAGCTGACTTTACGTGTGTAGTGCGCCGCTGGATTACTGCAACTTAGAACAAATTATTCTTGGTCTATAATCACTCCTGCGCTGTTAGAAGTTACACCGGTTACGTAAAATTTAAACTACAGAATCTCGCAAAGTGTACCATTTTACCTTTTGATTAAGACTAGTATTAAGTCAGGATTTTAATGATAAAGACTTAAGTTCAAATAGCATCCTGATTTAAAAAATTATTTCAAATATAAATACATCTTTTAAAGCGCGTCGTTGTTTAATCGGTGTCACGCTAGCTTGCCGACCGCGGGGTCCGGGGTTTGGATCGGATAAAGCGCAGTTTTTTCCAGTTCCGTTAAATTATGCATTTGAGAAGAATATACCACCATGTGCAGATTATTTGTGATTTGTCGGTATACAAAAAGATAAATGCCGAAAACGAGTATTTCAGAAATATCTGCAATTTCCTCCAAATGCTTCCTTCTTACCTGTCTCATTACGTCCGGCTATCTGCTAATGTAGCACTCTATGTAAAACTATAAAACTTTAGGCATGTAACTTTGGTTTCATTCATTAGGGTGTAGTATATAATTTTTTAAACATGTAAGTTTTTCAAATTGATACTTAATAAATAAAACTTTATCTGATCATAAGAAATTCATTTATATGATAAATATAGCACATACATTTATTATTAATTGCTAAAGTTTATTCTGTAATAATCAACACCTGTAAATTTAAAAAAAATTGAGGTGAGCTCTAAAAAGCCAAGTGTAGTTTTAAAACATTAATCTTGCCCCATGTGATGAGAACACTTTATGATCAGAAGAATGAAGAGATTCTAAGATCCATCACGATACCCAAATAAACCGTTAGCTCCAACATAATAAAGAAATAAAAAGCACAGCAGTTCAAGGTTAAGTCTTGAAAATATGACTAGCTAACTAAGCTAATAGTAAGAACTACGAACCTCATGAAGAAATAAGTAATTTAAGACGAATTCCAAAAGGCAAACTAAAACTATTGATTATAAAATCCAATTTTTTTTTACAATAAACATTTAATATATGTTTATCTACATTTATTATGAGGTAGATATTTCCATTATTGCAACAAACTAAACATTTACTATTTTTGAAATAATTTGGGCACAGCTCAGACCGATATAGTTTTTTTTAATTGACCTCATTTACAGTTTTCTTTCCGCGGTAGTGGAAATGGATTTTCAGTGACTTTTTATTCAATATTGCAATGGAAAGTATTTTGTTAACATTGTTTCACAGTATTAATGATTACGGCGCCTATTTCGCAAATCTGGTTCACTCTCAAAATAGTTCACCGAGCTGAGATAATTGTCACAGATAATGGCTACGAACTCCTAATGCAAGGGTCTCCATGCGTAAACGTGCGCCGGTTACTGTAACGATTCGCTCTTTGAGCTGATTGCAGCCCAAATTAACATCAGGGCGTTAAACGTATTATGTCACGTCGGTGCCCACTTATGCAACGAGACGCGCCGCTGCAGGTCCGGGAGCCCGCGCCCTTCCGGGGCCTCCCGGAGCCTCCCGGGGCCTCCCGGGGCCTCCCGAGGCCTCCTGGGGCTTCCCGAAGCCTCCCGGGGGCTTCCGGGGCGTTCGGCTTAGGAGGTGCCTCGAGTGGTGCCGCACGTGAGTACGCCGAGGACCTGCGCAAGCAATATTATTTAGTCGCCAGCCTTATTGCAGATGAGAACTAATCTGCGTGAAGTTTCAACTAAATATATTATATATCACTAACGAAACTTTTTCAAAATAACCATTTTTGTATTGTTATTGCTAATAAATAAAATGAAATCGTGGAGTCAGCAGCAGTGTTAAGGATTTGATGATTATAGAATTTTAATTTTAGATTATTTAAATATAGAAAGTTAACAGTCATAAGAATTTTCCAAAAAGAATAATAAATCCACGGGAAGACTACGTAAATTTATTTATAATAATAAAACTTTCTCCCGATTAGGGTATCATTGAAATTATAAACCAATACTTAAATTACACTTACGCTAGCTTAAAATATGTGATTAATAAAGAAGGGTGTTATTTTTTAAACGTTATTTATAGTATTAAGCATGCTACTCTGTTTTCCTTTACAATGAGATATCGGTGAGCAGATTGCGTGCACAAACCTTAAGCATTTAAAAGACTCAATTCTGAAAACATTTCAATCACTCGTCAAAACTGACATAATATTATCAGATAGATGTGTTGAATGTAAATAAATGTGGGTATCTTAAGAAGAAGCACGCAGAAGTAGGGCGCTGAGCGCACGGTTTTCGCAACTGTGGCCAAAGCGTTGCCCGGTTTCCACACGCCGACTTCCTGATCTATTGCACAAATGACCAACAAACTACTGCCTGAAAACGAAACCTGCCCGCACCTGACGTGTCGAGTGGGAAAAGGCGCCGGGCGGCGGGGCGGGCGCCCGGCGGGGGCAGCCGCCAACTTACAAATACGGCTGTCAAAAAACCTGATGCCATAGTAGCGAGCCAGTGCATCCGAGACTTCCAGCTCCGGTGAAAATTATAAATCGAGTGAAGTCCGACCGTGCCCTTGCGAGCTCCCGCCCTGAATCTCGCTTCATCCACAAACTTGTGTTGTTTCCGTACGCGTTAACCTCCCTAGGTACAGTGATTTTTCAAGTATTAGTGATAAGGGACAACGTGCTAACAACATACAAACGAGTGATTTAAAAATATTTTGAGAATTTAAACAAGTGTATTTATTTATGTATGTAATATATTTGTTGTGGATTTTCGTGGAAATCAGGAGTATTCCGATGACGGGCGTTTGCTTCTTCAGCACTTGAGTTACTCGAACAATAAGCGCTCAGAGCAACGCGAGTCGTCCACTCACTTGGGCAATAGCATTTGCATACAAATCATTTGAAAGTTAAAATAAATACAATTTTACACATTCACATCAAATAAACGAACACATTATGTAGGCAATAGGAGATATCATATTACAACAAAAAAATATTTACAAAAAAAGATAACACAGTACACAGTACTCACACGAAACGTATAAATTTCATAACTGCAATAATATTTCATATAAAATTGCATTTCATGTAGATTATGAACCGCAAAAATGCGCTGTGCATTTTAATTTTGACTCGAGATGCACATAAACTCATAAGATTAGTTCCGCAAATTAAGGCTCTTGACTGTAAACTACTACTCGGGAGAATATTCTATTTCATGAATACAATTAATGTTTTCGATATAAAACAATATAAGATTCGTTTCGATAAAAAATTATCTTTTTAAAGTAAAAATATGATGAAAATGAATAAATAGTCCAGATGACTCTGTTTGACCTCATTTAAATTAATTGATCATACAACGATCAGCGAAAGTAACCAAAGTGAAAGGGAAATTATTGAGAGCGATAGCCGAAAAGTAGGACTAGGTGGTACGAAAATAGGAAGGGTCATTCGAAATGTTAAATTGCAATTAAATGATGCAGACAATATGTTTACATATACACTTACATACTAATATATATATATATATATAATACATATTTATAATATATTTATATCTAAGAATATTTTTAATCTATTAGAAACAAATATTACAAACAAAATGAAAATATTTGAACTTTGTTATGTATGCAAATTCGATGTATTAAGTGTACACGTTTGTATCTATTGCTATATTAATATCAAGTAACGTTGATATAAATGATTTCTATTGACAGAAATATACTAGTTTTTAATAAAAAAAATATCCATAGTATGAATCGGTGTCATATTAAACGTAAATCCATTATTCATTATCGTCATTTCCATGCATTTTATCGAGGTCAGCTCGTGAGCCAAATATCTTGCGTTATATCATCTGACATAACAGCTGAAGCAAAAAATCTCTTGTACAGACGCTGCAAGTAGAGTAGAGCCGGCGAGCAGCACCTCCGGGCCGCGGGCCACTTCTGGTAAGTACCGGCCTGCCGCGTCTCGCGAGCCCCTTGTGCAACCTCTCCGCCTGGACCGGGTGATATAACAGCTGGCGCGGAGTGACGCAATCGCTGTAACAGCCCATTGCGAGACGGCGGTCTGATCTGCGAAGCACTTTCTCTTCAATTATGACGAGACCGCGTCTCGGCGGGAAGTGGGCCGCGCTTTGTTCGCCTCCGGAGACGACGCCGGTTGCCGTTGCTCAGCGCGTTACGTTTTGTGCTATTGGCAATTATCGTTTCGGGTTCGCCGTTTCTCGAGCCAGCTTGTCGGCGAGGCTACAAGCAACATACATTTCATTAAAAAAATAAAAACCATCTTATTTATTAAATCTAATCCTCGAAGCATTCGCTTAAAAGCAATTGGTAGTTTTTCAACGCGACTCGCCTTTCAGTGTGCGAATATAGGGTGTGCCTATTTTCACTTTCGGCGAATCGGCCAAAAGCACATTTATAACGAAATACAAGACGGATCTGCGGAACCGGCGAGGCCGCATCGCCTTGGCAGCGGCCGAAGGTTCCCCGCGGAGGCGGCGCGAGTGGGTCACTGTCACGCCGGCGGGAGCTTTCCGAGATGTTTTTTGTATTGCTTCACCGGCGGCCGCAGCACTCGACAAACGAGTTCTGCGCCTAGCGTGGATACGTTCGGTTGGACTGATTTCGATTGCTCAACGCGGAAACCCAGTATGCGTTTCGACACTTGATTACTTTTGTGGCATTGCATCATTGCGCGTCACTTGGAACCGTTTTTGGGTTAAGCTGTCGCTGTGGCTCAAGAGTGACTCTAATATATTGAGTTGGACCAAATCGGAATTTGTTTGATTTTTAATAGCGTCAAATATAAGACATAAACTCATAACTTACTAATTCTTCAATTTATTATAAAATACTTGCTTTTACTTCAATTTTGGAAAGGAATTTTTTTTCTCCATATTAATAGAGATTTTAATAAGGTTGATTATCAAAAGATTCAGAGGTTTTTCCGATCGGTGCGCGACACCGCTGCGGGAGGCTCCTGGACCGCTGGCTCCCGGGTCTGCAGCGGCACGTCTCGTTGCACAAGTGGACACCGACGTAACAATACATATAACGCCCTGATGTTAATTTGGGCTGCAATCAACTCAAAAAGCGAATCGTTGCTGTAATCGGCGCAAGTTTACGCACGGAGACCCTTGCATTAGGAGTTCGTAGCCATTATTTGCGATAAGTATCTCAGTCTTAATATTTTGAGAGTGAGTCAGATTTGCGGAATAGGCGTCATCTTCATTAAACCTATGAAATAATGTTAAAAAATACTTTTATTTGAAATGTTTAATAAAGTTACCGAAAATTCGTTGTCACTAACACAAAAAATAAGTAGTCAATTCTTTAAACTCGATTGGTCAGAAAAGTGTTAGAATTGTTTGAAAAATAGCAAATTATTAGTAAATTATTTTATAATTATAATTAGTATTTTCTTTTGCTTATTTTAATTCAAAAGATTAATAAACCATATAAATATAAAGCTGCCATGAATACATATGATGGGATGAAGCTCGGCCGAGAGACCGGGCGGTGACTCGGCGTCCCGCTGAGTGCGGTCCTAAAATAACCATTCATACTCTCATTCTGCGTGCGCTTTTACTTTTGTGCGTTTGATTTGTGTTTTCTCCTTGGCATCTTCTCCAGCGGAGGCGACTTTGACTGAAAAATACAAAAAATCATTTCATGAAAAATTCTACTCGGCCTGCGTCATCACAAGTTGGCAAACAACACAATACACTACACGCGTTAAATCTCACTTTATAAGCTTAGCTACATGAATTTAAAATTATTTTTGTCTTAGATATCATGTTTTCTCCCGATGTTTGCATCTGATTGAACCATTACCGAACTTATGCGATCGACCTTTTCATTATTTGTTACAGATTGTATAGTATATGTTTATTAGTAGCAGATTGTGCGTTTGGTCAAATAAGTTTTGCCTCAAAGTGGCTCATATCAAAACCGCGAAGTCTTATAATTTGACTTTTGCCTACCGTAATATTAAACTTTGATTGAAATGCCCGTTTAAATTATACCTTCGACCCCCTTAAATTAGGCAACACTCCGAGCAGCTCTGTGTTAGAGTAGTGAGTGAGTAATAATAGACAGCGTGTTACATGAAATATTCAGTTCGCAGTATTTGGGGGGACAGGTGACGGCAACAGATATTGATCTCCCGATGCAAACGTGACTCGACCGGATTCGGGAGCCGACAGCCCTCTTGGCCTCTGTTTGCACTGCATGTCATTGTACAGTCCAGAGTTGACTGGCTCAGGTTCGGTAGAACGCCGAGCACGTGTATTCAGAAATACACTGATTGATATTGAATTATCTCCGCATAGAGTATGCGGGTTTTATATTATTATTTTTGATACTGCAATAGTCTATTGAAAAAAAGAACGTCTGAAAATAAAAACGAAAAAAAAGTTGTATTAATGCATGATGCACATGAATTCTATCTTTGTAAAATTATCGCGATATGAAATTTTTTTTACATATATGTACTTTTTGTAATTTGTACTGTTGTAATATGTATTTGTAATTTTTGTGTTTTTCAAAACATATATATATATATATATATATATATGATTGCCAAGCAAGTGTACACTGCGGATTTATTATTTGCGAGAAAATTTGATTTGTCTTTTGCAGCATTGCCACGCTGTGAAACTTGCACTCGGAGGTAGTTTATGGTGGGTTTCGGTTATTGCAGATAAACGATGGCCGCTCGTATGAAGAAACGCTTCGTGTCGGAGCCGGAGGACTACGTGTGCCCGCTGAGCGCGGACGCGGCGGCGGTGGCCGAGCGCGAGCTGCGGGAGACCCCGGCCGGCCGCGACCAGGCGCTCAAGGCGCTGCGCGAGTGGGCCGTGCAGAACCCTCGCATCTCCGCTATCCGCATGGGTAACCTGACGCCTCCCTCGCTAGGGGATCATCTTTGCCCTTCGCCTCTCTTCATCTGTGTTGATAGTTTCTACGTCTCCGGCATTCTTAACTTCTTGTCAGTTATCCAATCTTAGTTCCATTATCAAAGATTCATACCCTCGGATCTCCAATGTCCGCATCGGTAACCTGACACCTCCCTCACCGGGGAATCATCTTTGTCCTTCGCCTCTCTTCATCTGTGTTGATAGTTTCTACATATCCAGCATTTAAAACTTCTTGTCAATAATCCAATCTTAGTTCCATTATCATAGATTTTAAATCCTCGCATTTATAATATCCGCATGAATAACCTGACACCTTCGTCACCGAAGGATCACCTTATCCGTCACCCTCCCGACTCACTTCATCCGTGTTGATAATTGTCTTCCGACCTCAGCTCCATCATCACAGGTGTGGAAACTTCGTACCTGTGGTATCATCGAAGTTAACGATCGACCGCATTAGGTAGTATTTGCATTTTTAAACCAACTAACTTTGATGTTAATATCACACGTGGTAAAATAAAATCAACCTTATAAAATTAATATGATCAGTCATTTCAAATCAATTAATAATGTGAAACTCGTTTAGAAATACCACTACATACAAAAAGCTTTAGACAGATACATTTTGGTTATAAAATTACCTATTTGAAAAATATATTATAATATACAATTTAAAAAGTCTCCTAGCCATGAACACGGCAAGTTTATTTAAACAACACAGTAATTACCACTTCAAACAGCAAATTACTTTGGTTGTTAAGATGTGTAATTGAATTATACTTTGTTTTAAAATCAGTAACAACCACCAAGACATGTTTTTATGTATTTATTTATAATATATTTACAAACATTCTATCTATTTTTCCCATTGCATACTTGCATAATCGAATATCGGTTAGATATTGTACATATTAGCTCGTCACTGGCGCTAATGGGTATGCGGTGCCGCACACGACATCGTGTGTTATTTATTTACTGAACTGCTTTCCTTCTCTGAATAGATTCCAGCTTTTTACTTCGTTTTCTGCGAACTAAAAAGTTCAGCGTACCCATGGCCCAGGAGGCCATTGAGCGGTACCTTCTCCTGCGCCAGTCTTTCGGTATTGCTTTCAACCAACTCGACTATAAGATCCCTGCTATGCTAGAGCTCATCGAACTAGGGTAAGGATCTCCACACTCACCTATTCGTAAATATCGAAGACAATACGCATGTTTGTAGGTAATAATATTTATCTTCTTTTATTAACAGCCATTATCCACAAAATAAGCCAATGTGGTCAGATCGATAGCTAATTGTTGCTATCAGTAACTAATTAATAATAAATCAATTACACTTAAGTATATCCTTGCGATTACTCAACTTTTACATTGAATTCAAATTGCAATATAATTTTATTATTTTTTGTTTGTTGAGAATGAGAATAACATGTATGGATCTATTTTAGATATTGCTTTGCAAGTCCGTTCAGGGATTCCGAGGGTCGCAGGGTTATCATTTACAGGCCAGGTACAGTATAATCAACCAATAAACATCTTCACCGAGACATCCCTCTACAAACAAGAATCCCATGAATATTTGCCTTTGTTGTAGGAGTGTTCGATCCGTACAAGTACACTAACCAGGATATGTGTCGAGTGCACGGCATCTGCTATGAGACGCTCATGGAGGACGAGGAGAACCAAGTGAGAGGGTTCGTCCACTACGCAGACGGCAGCGGCGTGAGCTTCCCGCACCTCACCCTCTTCACTCCCAGAGAAGCTGTGAGAATTGTCAAGAACGGAGAGGTTGTCTATACTTATATATTAGCACAATACGATAACTTTCACGATATATCACAAATAGCTCTCATTAGATAATGCTTAAAGAGACCTGGATAATAAAACTTCAATCATCCGTCGATAGCAGGTTTGATTCTGTATTTATATCTACCGTATAACTTTGATTGCTTGCTCGATAGCGAGAATTAACATTAGTTTTATTTAGTTAGCGACTTTTGTAACTCTCAACTAATAAGTATTTCTGTGTAAAAAAAATATTTAACATTTACTGTGACTGTAAAAATCTTCTTGGCTTTGTACAAATCTACTGCGCGGACCCGCTTCGATAGCATTTAGTGATGCGTTTATTTTCAGAGAACGATACCCATGAGGCACAAAGAGATTCACGGAATGAACGTACAAGCCACCATTAAGTTCGCCTTGGACTTTGGAATGGCTCTTATCTCCGAGAAGATCCGTAAGCGGGTGCAGCTCTACACCTCGTCCAAAGACGTGCAAATAGACACCAACGTCCTCCCCAAAGAGTATGGGGGTACTATGCCGATCGAAGAAATGATAAGTAAGTATTTTATATAATTTTACAAGTTTTTACATAATCTTCACAAAAATCATTTATCGATCGCTGTAACCTGATTATAAAATACGATTCCAATAACTGCAGTAGCTGTTTCCTTGGCTATTTAAAGCTGACCTTTTTACTTGTTTGTTTGTTGCTCCGTCTTACCATTCTCATTAGAAACCTCATAAAGTATTTAGATGTTTAAGACATGCAATCGCATTCTCCGTGCAATACTTTTCAAATAGAAAACATCTCGGGCAGCCGAGTGCATTGCGATTATTTTATGGTTTCTTTGATGATTTTCATGAGCGTTTTTCATTTGAAAAATAACTGGAATTCTAGTTTTCTATCGACTTTCATATCAAATGTCACGAAAGGGGTTATAAAATTCACACCAAATGTTTAAAATTATTAAAAATTGGGACATTCTGGCTATGAAAACAATATTAATTCTTTGGAGTTAATTATTTTGTCTAATGAATATTTATTTATGTAGAATATCAAGCTCTATAATGAAAATCACAAATATGCATAGTAATTAATACATATTGCACATATTACATACTAATGATACACTTTTACTTTTGAGGAATATTCAAAGATGGTTGGCTAACCAATAAATATTGCCAAATTAATTAATTAATCATTAGAAACGACGAGCGGTCGGCGTTATAATTTTTGCACGTTATTTCTAAGCGAGTAAAATTATTTTCTCGTTAATTTCACAAAGATATTTTAAATCTCGCGTAGATGAGTCAAGTCCTGCCGGTTTACCTCAGTCGTACGAGATTTCCCAAGAGATCTGCATTTGAGCCAGATTTTTCCTGAATCTCGATTTGCGAGTGACATAATTAGTTTTGGTTCAGTTAATAGTATATTTTAGATATTCGCAAAATGAGAAAGCTTTGTTTAAAAATAATTGATAATAAATTCTTAATCTCTGTGAGAAGACCCAAATCGAACACGATCGATACAAATGATATCGAATTATGGATATAACTAAACAAGTATTTTTATCTGTCTTGAATTGAGTAAATTGAATTTGGTGCTGTTAGTGCTAGCGATCGTTCAGAATGTTCACTGGGTGTTGGGTGCGTTACAGAGCTGTGGAAGGTGGAACTGGTGAACTCTCGCGACACGCTGTTGTCCAACGACAAGATGAGCGTGCGGCTGGAGCTGTTCAGCGAGGCCGCCCGCGAGGGAGCCATCTCCGCGCTGCGCACCGGCGCCAACCTCTCCTGCGGCGCCGTGGGCGACCCGCTCCGAGGCATCACCGGCAACTTCCGCAAGCTGGAGGTGGACTGAGGACCCGGCCCGCGGGCTCCGGACCACCGGCGCTGCCAGGGCTTCAGCCGACTATCACGAGACCGCACGTCGACGCCGAATCTTGCCACACTGACAAACCATACAAATACAAAACCTCGTTTATTATGAAATACGATCGCTAATAGCTAGCTTCGTCGTAATTATGCATAGTGTAATTCTCTAGTGTATCCCGACAGACGCAGTCTGTTACATCAATTGGACACTTCTCGGTTGAGATTAATGCACGTATAAAATAATCACCTGCTATACGTAATCGCACTCATTATGTTAAGTATTACGATATTCTCGCTCGGGCCGATGGCATCTCCGCTCGCGGGCGGTGCGGTGAGAGTGCCGTCGGAGTCGGGACTCGGTCGGCCCGAGTAGGCACGACTGTCTGGACCGACAAGTGACTGCATATCTCCATTATTTGTCACGTGCTTTGAGCGAGGTAACAAGTACAGCCGATCGGGTAAAATTAGCGGCCACCGTGCAGCAGGAAAGCGACTGGAGCATTTTCCGCGATTGTGATAAGTCGCTCGTGGAAAAGAGCGGAATGCGTCCCACCCGCTGAGCTATCCGCGCTGCAAGGTAGATCGATCGACATAAGTATAATCTTAAGTGACGTCGCACAGTTCACCCTAGAATTAACGCATTCGTTTGTTAATTTAATTGTTATTCGTACGAAAATAATTTGTTATTTTAATATTAATATACCTTCATGAATAATGCAATTTATTTGTAATAAAATTTCATATTTTTATAAACTGTTGTTTTATTAGGTTTTCCTTAATATCGACATGAAGTATTAGACTCCTTATTGCATAAAACGATATCCCAAAACATTTCAATTGTTAAGGCTAAATCAAAACACGAGTTTATTTTTAAAGGGTTATTATGTATTCGCTTAATGTGAATTGGATAGTGGTAGTTGAATTTTAACTAGGACAATAAACTCGTAATGTCTAATAGTTCACCGGCAAGCTGAGCGGCTTATGTCACCGCGCACTCGCCGCCAACAGCCTCGTCAGTTTTTTTTACATCCAGCGAGTTTCACTGCCAGTGTCAAGAGTGCTCGTGGAGAAAATAAATCAGCGGTGAAACTGAACAAAAAACTTACCTGGCGCGGTAAGGCTCGCGTTGATTACAATGAAAATACAATCAACGTGAAGTATAATAAAAAACATATTGAAATAATGACATTGTTTGTATACATTCTCAATTTAATCACCGTTAAATAATTATTATGCTCCGTGCTTAGCATTTTTTTATATCAAATGAGTAAAAAATAAATTTCAAGACTATTTTGGTTAATTTACAATAGTTCTTAGGGCTATACTTACAATACGATATGTAGATTGTGGCGCTTACATGATGTGGCTTAGGTAGTAGTATACATTAATTTTTCTGTTTTCGTTATTGAGTTCGTGTAGGAAAAAATATGTGTAAAAAATCCTTTTTATGCATGAATTGAAGAATAAGTTAAATTAATTGGTAAGGACTAGATAACAAGGACAGACATTTAAGAGATAGAACTAAATAAGAGGGTATACTGAGTGAATTTACAAAGTTTATAAAATTCTAACTTATTATTATATAGAAACAGATATACTTTACAACAATTATGGTATTTGGAATTATTGTTTATAGTTTTTTTTGGCGATAGTTTACGTTTGATTAGTCCTACTTATATACTACTTACTTATATGACGCAATAGTAAGCTTCTTTTGAACGCATGGACAGCGAAGTTGAATAAAATCTATAATATATAACTATACCTTAGTAAACCATGAACACTGGCTCAGCATGAGTATATGCTCAGTGAAATGGTCGTCAACCTCCTCTGAGGAGAGGCACTTGATGAAGAAGATATATATATATATATATATATATCCAATAGTGCATTGTTAGTAGACGAGTGTTGAATAATTAATAATCCAGGTGAGCTGGCTTTGGCAGTCAGCCGGCGTGAAGCCGGGGCGCGCGGGCAGACACGCGTGCCGGTTCCGGTCGGCCCCGTGCCCGAACCGCGCTGATAGCTCCGTGCGCCTCCGGGCAGGGGCCCGCCGAGCATGCCGCCAAGGGGGGCACGGGCCGGGAGTGTGCCTCCAAGGGGGTACGGGCCAGCAGCGTGCCTCCAGGGAGGGCTCGGGCCGGCAACGTTCCTCCAGGGGGGGGCTCGGGCCGGGAGTGTGCCTCCAAGGGGGTACGGGCCAGCAGCGTGCCTCCAGGGAGGGCTCGGGCCGGCAACGTTCCTCCAGGGGGGGGCTCGGGCCGGGAGTGTGCCTCCAAGGGGGGCACGGGCCAGCAGCGTGCCTCCAGGGAGGGCTCGGGCCGGCAACATGCCTGCAGGGGGAGGGCTCGGGCCGGGAGCGTGTCTTCAGGGAGGACTCGATTATCTTCGCACAATGCCTGGAAATAAGTCGATTGTCCACGTCTACGAGGTCCGGCCGCGAAAAACCTCTTGATTTTATTAATTGGTAAATTTAGCAGTTGAGCCTTGACCAGAAAAGAACGAGACCTATAACGCTAAACTCCATTCTTGATGTGCATTTATCAATTGTCAATATGCACGAATCGATATTAGTTGTATAGTAACATAAAAGCGAAGCACAACATTTATTTTTTTCCAATACATATTGAAAATATCAAAAGTATAATTGATTATGTAACAAGCTGAATAACGAGCTGTGAAATTAATCTAATATTTAAAAAAAATGTATAAGAAAGAGAAGACTGGCCCAAAAGATCGTCTACAAGAACAAAAGTCACTGTGGAAGGAAAGCAAATAGGAACGGATGGACAAATAGTTTTCATGTCGACAGATTCAATAAAAAAATACTTGTTATACCATAAAAATAATTACCTACTTAGTTATATTTTGATCAGAACTTTACTATTTTGTTTTTACCGTCCGAATTCACTGCTGAATTCACAATAAAAAAATCATATTACCACATTTTATAGCATTAAAAAAAAACACGTTATATGAATGTATGCAAATATGCATTGATACATGCGATATCAATTATCAATATCAATTTGAAGATATCAAGATATCAATTTGAAATACATTTGCCAGAAAAACAACCCCAACGCAAGTACGTAACCATCTTGTGCCAATGAAGCAATCAAAATACCGAGAAAAATTACATTATTTGTAATTGGTTTAGTTAGTTCATCATATTACATTCTCAGGGTATCAAATTGTGAATTTAGCTTTCGAATATAATGTAAATAAAATGTAACGAATTAATACATAAAAACGAAATTTTTCGAAATATTCGAAATAAACGCCTGATTATTGAATTAATTGTACCGACATTCATTCTTCAGTATGCGTGTAAGCGTTTAGAGCTGAATTAGAAATCTCTACTCTTAAAATTCAACCGATACATCCTGAAATAATATTACAATAATGTGGATTTCCTCTCATGCTTTACAAATTTCTCTTTATGTCTTCCTCTCGATACACACGCGGTAAGGCTGTGCCTTTTCTATAATATATGTGTTATCTAGTTACATCAAGTAATAATCATAATGAATAATTAATTTTAAGAGTGATAGAAAATGACATTTTTATTTGGCAATCAGCAAGATATTGCCTTATTAATTTAAATGCTAGTTTTATCGTAATAAATTGCAAATTTTTATATTAAAATCTGAACACCACAATTCACTGGAAGTCGCCCCAAAGTTAAGCACAGGCTGCCATTTCCAGGGCCATTATTATTCCGCACGTCAACTTTGCCTTGTATGGCTACAGAATATGGAAATCCTTTTCGGTTATTTTTAATTACTGTACCGGCAGACGAACGTGCCTCTCGTTTACGGTAACCGTTCGCTAAAACCAGTAAGTGCAACGTATCTCATACTGTACGAAGCAATCTAAACTGTGTTACGGGAGAGCGATACTCAAGGAGTCTAATGAAAATTTTGAAAATGAATATGAGAGATGTATCTACAATACCAGATCCACAATATATAAAAAAAAAATTATTCATATTTTTACCACTTAAGATCTTTCACACTATCAAAACCGTAATTCTAAAATAAATAAAAAGGATTAGTGACTAAAATGTAACATCGATAATTGATACCTGGAGTTTAATGATTGTGTAGCATGATGTTGGTTGATTTTTTGACTCTCTCATTTAACCCATGGTAATTTATAGAGGTTGACCGCGTCAAAGTCTTGCACAGAATGCGCAAAGAAGAGAACCCCTGGCGATGGTATATAAACTTATGGTCTCCTACAGTAAATATAGCATCCTACAGCTAATTACTAATTAGGAAGGAGGAAACTTACGGGGATGCGGAATGTATGAAGTACTCGTACATACAAGAAGAAGATATTTTGACAAGTGGATTGAAGGTGGCGAGTTCGGACTCGGGTGCCAGGGTAGAGGAGCTGGCGCCCCGCGGACCACAGTTCGGGCGACCTTGGGCGGGACCAAGCATGCGTGAAGAGCGCCGGGCTCCTCGCGGCCGCTGGCGTGCTGGAGTCTCCGCCCGATTAAAAGCGGGCGCGCGTCCATTGTTCTTTCCGAATGAGTGTCCGTCGATCGGAGATGTCGAGTGCTATCGGCGGGAGCAGCGCGCGGTTCCTGGCGACGGTCTCCCTGTGACTGTTCTGTTATGACTTTGATCCGGAGTGAGGTGTTCGGGAAGGCAGAACCGGTAAAGACCGACTTGGAAAAGCTATCGATCGGATATAGATATGTGCGTTTCTTGGATTACTTCAGTGATGCCCAGAATTGGGTAAGTGTGCTCCGGGATATGATTGGGATTTTTGTTCGAGAGACGTGACGTATTGCACCGGAGAATGGTTTCCTTGCTGGTAAGCCTCTTGCACATCGCGGCGAGTTGTGCAGTTAGAACGATTCAACACCATTCGATACTTTGAGTTAATATATCTTTACATTGCACGCATTTATTTGTAATTTAAGGAAAAGTTTTTCCTTCGGGTTTTGTTAAACGTGTACTTCTTACAATCTTAAAATAATGTTTAGTAAAGTTCCATAAAAAAAATGTTGATAATACTCATATTGGAAACAATCGCCTTAAATGGAAAATGGTTCCAACACCAAATATTTTATTGGAAAATCACAGAATATTATTAAATCCGAATGGAACTGCATCATTCTAATTGAACGATTTTTCAATTGTTGTCAAAATTTATAAAGAGAAATATTAATATCATTTCATTAAAATGCTTAGGATTGTAATTGATACTATTAAAACACCTCTCCTGCGTCTTTGGTGAGTAAACAGTATGCAATAATAGAATATTTCAAAATACGGGAAAATATATATTCTGTAAAATTTTACAACATTCAATTGTTCTTATTTACGTTTCTGGTGCTGTGGACACTTGAAATGTGTTAATTTTACGCATGAGACAGAGCACTAACAAAACGACTGCGGTATTATTGTTCAAACTTAACTTTATACGTCGGAAATAATTTGGCAAGACACCGGTAAGGATGTGAAGTTATCATTTGACGATGTACTTTCATTCCCGTATAACAAACTGTCTACCTGTACGGCTTCAACCGGTTTGTCTCCGGTTTTAAATTAATAACTATATCTATATATAATTTTTTTTTTCGAGATTGCCACTCGTTTCTTAAGATACCGCAATTTTAGTTAGCGGTTACTTTATTTAGAGGTATTAATTTTGTAGATTCAAATACTCGATCTAGTTCATCATAGTTTAATTTTTATTTGATGATACGAAACAGCTTATGGTGATATAATAACCAATTACTCCCAAAACTACTTTTTCGCTTGTGATTAATATGATTCTAAAATGTTATAAGTACGTAAGCATCTAAATTACTTCGATTTGCATCGGTAGTTACCGCAGCTGCCAGATACTAATATTCCGAAGCAGATTTTCTTTGCGTGTATGGAAAAAAATGAGAACTCATATGAGCGAGGAAAAGTGCAGATAAACATAGAAACCGGCGATTTACGTTCTGAATCCGTCCATCTGTATTTATTTATGGTTTACAAATTACACGCACGCCAGTTTTGAAGAATGCAGTAAGCGGTCTTTACGCTTGTGATTGTTTAGTATTCTTCTTTTCTGTCTAAAATCGCAATAACAAACAAACCTCACTTTAATGTGGTTTGAGATAATTATTATATGTAAATATCTGAAAATATTGTAAATTGATATACATGATAAATAAACAAGAAAGTTTTATTTAAGTGCATCAAATAAGTGCGTTGTAAGATTTGCACTTTTTGCATGACGTCGATTGATGCATGATAGTGAAAAAAGATTTTGATGGTCCGAACATATTGTAATTCGTTGTTTTTATTGCGCGAACAATACAATATTTAGTGAGTAAACTATTTAATTAAATGTAAAAATAAACTATGTGACCGTGATGACCGTGTCTAAGGCATCGTGCATCGTGGGTTTCCTCTATAAAAAAATTACTACATATAATAATTTACCGCCCCTCTGCGGTTAACCAGGCTAGTGTCCGATTACTAAATGCAGTAGGTTATAATTATCTACGAGCAAATAAAGTGTTTGTAAAGTAAAATAGCCGAAGAATGCAATAGTTTTAAATGGTTTCAGTTTTACAAAAACGCAACAGTATTAAAAGCTATGAACATGGGAATGTGCAATGAGACTTTGTACTTGCACATCAAAATCTGATGGAGTACAGCGGCGTGGTGTATGATTCCTAAACCTGAGGTAGTTTTATTGAATATTATCTTTTTGGGGGCAGTGGCGTACCTAGATTCTTTGCCACCAGGGACAGTCTTCAATTTGTCGGCCTTTTTAGCAAATCAGGGGTCAGTACGCATTTTTGTCATAATTATAACTATATAATTTAATTGCATCGATTACAACAGTGATATTTAATTTTTATAAAATTTTATCGCCCGGGTTTCATCCCCCCCCCCTCTCCTTCTCATAGGCACGCCACTGTTTGGGGGTCATAGTAAAAAAATACAATCTATAGTTATTTTTAAAAAATTGAGCAGTGTATTAATGTGATAGTGTCTTAGTCAAATTGAACTATTGATATGTTATCACGTGTAGTCAAACGGTTGAACTATTATATAACGGTCTCGGTACCTTTATCCCAACTGGTTTGTTATTTTGCATATCTTTGTGATATAACACAATGGGTAACATTGGTAAGCATTTTATTGTCATATTCAATGATAATTTATTAATTTATTGATAAATATTTTAATGAAGTGACCGATCGAATAAGTCATCATACTTAAGATTCTATCTGAAAGCCTCCAAAAAAGCAACCGGTTAAATTGGACATTGGATTTATACTAAGGTTGATTTATTTGAATTTAGTTGGGTATAAAAAATAAATTGTTGATCACCATGGGTGACCTATTTTTTTGAATTATAGGCGGCGGTCTGCCTTCATCGTATGATTTGAGTGATCATAAATAGTTTTAAATATAAAATAAACTAATTTCGCCAATGATTGAGTTGATGTCACCAATTTCGCCGAAGTATTATGATGTGTTGTTGTCTCCGATGTCGTTGATGTGATGATGTGGTTGCAGGATTAATGTATGGTTAGAAATCAGAAGGCTGGCGAAATATTTGCGTATTCGTAGTTTATTCAGTATAGCTACACTGGGTAGAAATGTACGTGGTTACTGCTTCGATGCCGCGAGGTCTCTCTTGAGAAGCCGCTTATATAGGGTCCCGCTGCCTTTGTGGATAGCGTAAACAGGAAGATTCCCACGTATCGGGGGGTGTCTCATTGCGAGGACATCTCGCCTGCAAAACGGTCGCCTTTTGACTGACCGCTAATTACTAAGGGTTTATGTTCTATTTTAATGGCCGTCTAATAAAATATCTAATGGATTAAGGGTCGAATGTCACATTCCAACAGGCCGTAAGACACGTTTTCCGGTTCTAACCCCTACACCAGTGGTCCCCAACCCTATGCCCGCGGGCGCCATGGCGCCCGCCGACCGTTTTACGTGTGCCCGCCGTTGTGCGACCATTATATCCATTATAAACAATAATTTTTATATTTTATAATTATACTCCTAGAATTAAGTATTTTTTGTGCATTTTATTTTTTTTATTGACTATGTCCAACTACAAATAAACCTTGAAAAAATAAATGGTGCCCGCCGCCCGACCGGCATTCTAGAATGTGCTCTTGGGTGCAAAAAGGTTGGGGACTCCTGCCCTACACTAATATATATGAAATATCAAGAGAAATAAATGATTTGTTCTCACTACCAGTAGTGAGAACAAAGTAAATGAGTAACAAGTGAGTAATATCGGCAGCAGTGCTCGGCGCGGGCGCGCGCGGCCCTGTGCTCGCTGGCGCTGGGCGCGGGGCTCGCCAACTCGCTGCGGCTGCCGGGGCAGGCGGCGGTGCACGGAGGCCCGCCCTTCCTGGCCGCCCTCGCGCTGCTCGCCGCCGTGGCCGGCCTGCCGCTGGCCTTCCTCGAGCTGGGGCTCGGCCGCTTCGGCCAGCTCGGCGCCCTCAAGCTCTGGCGCGCCCTGCCCATCCTCAAAGGTAAACACACGACACGACTCGCGACAAACTTCAGTCAAGTCCCCCGCAAGTTACTCCACCCAACCCCGTACGCGTTGCCCCTTACCCAACCTAACCAGGAAACCTTTCACAACATGCGCGAGCGCCAAATCTCAAAACGATCCATTATTACCTACAAGTTGGCACAAGTTTAGACGCATTTCATTTTTGTAATGAAAGTGTGAATGATTTAGAATACGGTAAAACCTTGATATAACGGACCCCTGTTTAAAAAATCCGGTCAAATGTGAAAGAATTAAAAAGGTTTTAAAAAAATTATTTTTTTTCGTAATTTTCGTGAGTTGATTATAAAGAAACAGCAAACTTCTTCAAACTTGATTCCTTGATTACCGAAAGCGAGCGCGTCGATATCAAACAGCAACGTCACTTCACGACGAGTGTCCGAAGACAAATTAAATACAATTTTGTATTTATATCTAAATACATAGTGTATTTTCAAAAAAGAGTTTTATGATTTATTTTTAACCTATTATATTTTTATATAACGGAGTTTCGGCTGTAACGGTCACTCCTCCCCCCTCCCCAATTGGTCCGTTATATCGAGGTTTTACTATATTTATTTTATGTATTTTCTTTGACAGGTTTTGTACAAATTAAAAGATTGCGCTTTACTTTAAAATACTTTTTTGGCTGTATTCATTTATTGCTGTAATTACTTTATTGGTTTAATATTACGATAACATGGCTTAAAAATGGATTAATGGGTCAGAAAAAAATATATATATTATAGTGTGACATTGCTAACACTTGCGTGCAATCAAAATAAATTGCGAAAAATGTGAGTTTTGAAAATTAAAAAAATATATGTCTGCGAATAACCTATTTTTAAAGTAAGTTTGATAAAAAAGTACCAAAATTATTAAAATACGAGTTTAAATGAACTAACATGTACCTATCTAAAAGTCCCCAAGAAATTACTAAAAACTATCGGTATATAAGTAAATAATCAAGTGACAAGGTTTTAATAAAAAATAAATTTTTTGAAATTTTATTACGATTCTTTGAATGATAACTGTTACTAAGTTCTCAATGGGCTACTCCAATTTAAACAATTGAAGCACTGCAGCACCAATATATGTTGAACTCTCTTTTAATAGCTGAAGTTTACACACAAGCTCTAATCATATTGTTTCTTTAGGACTCGGGTACGTGAAGCTGTTTGCGAGCTTTTTAGTGGCAGTGTATTATATGATCTACGTAAGTTTGACAACGGCTCTTCTCATATGGTCTGCCAAGGGGCCTTTACCACTCGCAGAATGCAGAGAGCTGCACAGGGGCTTGGTAACTATGTTTTAAAATAATTATTCATTTTATAATACCATGACAATTTTCAATTCATAACTTATTTTATATAGGATGGATATCACGTAAATGGGACATCTGGACAAAAATGCATAAAGTAAGCAAATTTAATGTTATAACTCATTGATTGACTGGTGATTTGTATTGCTTAATATATTTATTTCAATGGTATTTTTACAGTAAAACATTTCTGAAACCTGTTTTTGAAGATCCAATGTGGTACAGCATTATAGCAGCAATAATGTTTACCTTTTGGTTACTTATTCCTCTATGGTAATAATATTAAAATAAAATTAATGTTGAGAGTTTAGTAATCAATGTAAAGAATTTAACGTGAGAATTATAATTTTCAGCTTGATAAAAGTCCCACAATCATTCCAAAAGTGTTTGTACGTATTTGGGGGTGCGACTATAGCATTGAGTACCATAATAGCACTGATGGGTGATTCGTTAGGCTTGAAAAGTTACTTCTTTAATGCTAACTGGGACTTGCTTCTATCAGCAAACCTTTGGTATGCTGCTTTCATACAATTATTGTTTTCTACTCATCTTGGCTTCGGTTACCTAATCACAACAGCAGGGACAATCTATTATCAAAGCAACATCTTTTGGTAAGTAAAATTAGTCATTTGGCTGATGAATAAATTGATAAGTTAAGATAATCGTAGTAAGAATTTAAACTATAATTATTTATTTGTTATTCAACAGGAGCGCATTGACATTTATTGTATGGAATATAGTTTTTGGATGGTTCAGCGTTTTCTTGTGGCAAAGTATAGAAGATACACAAAATAACCAAGAAGGATCCGCATTATTGATTATGGTCCTTATATATGATTCATCAGTTCTTAAAGACATAAAATCTTTGAGACCTTTACTATCGTATTTGCTTTTGATATTTTCAGGATTGACTAGTGTGGTAATAATATTAATGCAATAATAATAATCCCTAATGTACACGGTAGATTGATCCAATAAAAACACCTGTAAATCCAAGTCATATTGAAATAAGACTACTAATCATTTTGAAATTTCGGTTAATAATCATACGGCAGAGTGCACAAAATAACAGCTAATGCTATATCTTCATGTGTAAGTTATATTGTTTTTAAACTTAAAATTTTAAAGAAGTTTTCATTTGTAAGATGTATTAAAATACCATTAATTCCAATTAAATTTAGGGATTTAATCGTACGTCAATGTTTCGGCTATGAATAGTAAAATCTTATATATTTGAGTAATGTTGAACTTACTAAGTGTTTGGAAATAAATTACCATGTACATTGAGTTTTAATTGAATATAATGAAAATACATCATCTTTTTATTATTATTTGCTTTAATAGCTGGATTTTTTACAGTTGGTATTCCTTTATCCTGTAGTGTGGTGTATTCATACCGAATCACATTGCAAGAAGACCTCCATAGCCTGGTTTATTGCTATATTTGGAGTTTTTATGTCTTTGGCAGTATTCATACCGGGATTTGATATCATCAGACTGTTGGATACTGACATTGTTCCGATGTATATAATGGTGTCAGTGCTTATAGAGTTGATAGGACTTTTTCTAATATATGGTAATATCAATTAAAATAAATAAAATTGCCGAATTCATTTATTATTATGTACTTGTATAAACTAATTCAATCATTAAAACTATATGCTTTAGGTTTCAAATCAATAAAACAAGATTTAGAATTCATAGTTGATGAAAATATAAACTACTGCTGGTTTGTGTTTTGGTCTCTTCTGCCAATAACGTTAGGTTTATTAATCCTGTGGAAAGTTGCACATTACGCAGGCAAATGGAACCATAAGGGCTGGGTGTCATGGCTGATGATAAGTATGTTTCTCCTGGCAATCATAAATCTGGTTGTTTGGGCTGCATGGGTTATTTTCCATAAAGAAGACTATGGATTTTATCAGGTATGACAATAATTTGTAAATTATTGTATAATTAAAAATAGATCGATTGAGTTTTATACTGAAGTACATTTTCAGAAATTCAAGTCGGCAACGAAGCCCTCAAGAAAATGGGGCCCAGCAGAGCCTATCTTACGCCATAGATGGCTTCAATACAAGTCTTCTAAAAGAGAGAGTGAATCCAGAGATATAAAAGTTACAAAAATGAAACCAGTCAACTATAAGATGCAAAATTTTTGCAACCATTCTTCCAGTAACTGTGAGACATCTGCAAAACGTAGCAAGAAGGACCATCGAATAGATGACTTTACTCTACACAACATGAGGAGTAAAAAGAATAATACTCCTCAGAGTGCAAGAGATGTGGATGTCCAAGAATCTTGTTCACAAGAATGCCAGAAAGCAAGGCACGATGTGTATCAATGTGAAGTAAACTACTACAGTCATTCCTGTTGGACCGATGAAGAATGCAGTACCGAGTTCTGAACATATATTTAATCATTTAAAAAAATGGATCAAACATAACCAAGTACATACATAATAAATATATTTTACCCTTTGAATTACTTAAATTTAAAAATTGTACATTACAATCGAATAAATTGTGGCCAGGAAGTGTATTTTGAATTAATAAATATCTTTGCCAAGGCTCATTGGTATGCAATTCTGGCAATTAACTATAGATTAATTTCCAAAATTAAAAATTGTCCACAGAATGCTCATTTTGAGGTTATTACACAAGAGTAACATTTACTAATGTGTACATTTACTCATGACCTCATTATAGTCACGTAGAAATAAAACATTTTTGTTCATAAAACGGAAATTATTTCATGTTCAAGTACTCATACTTGCTAAGCTTTCACCGAGTTATTTTTCACTTCAACTTAAATCTTGTATTTACCATGTTCCTGGTAATAAGTTGACTTTCAATGGAAGTAGTCTCGTTTAGAAACTCAATGCTGTAATAATATACTTGACTGTGATCCTCTTGTCCGGCTGCTTGAATTCAGGTAAGTTGTAGCAATTCAAAGCAAATTCCAAAGTGTTGGGTCAAAAAAACAAATTTTACTTTTTAGCTCTTTATTGATCATGATGTTAAGATGAAATCTGTGAAATCACAAAGATGATTTCTATTTAATCTTTACTTTAATACATATTTTAGCAAATATGACAATTTAAGTGCAATTTACACCAAATGCATGAATAAATGGAAAATGTAATAATCACACGTATTTAGCACAAAATCAATTAAGTGATAAATATTTACGTTGACTACAGTCTTAAAAAACCTTATTCTATGTCCTCAACTAGATTTATTTCTTATTTATCATTAGCAAAGCAACTACTTATTAACATAACCAACACAATTGAGATTAAGTTCAAACCATCGTAACAATCATTGAATGTTAGTCTATTGACAATTTCCTAACATATAAAATATATATTCAATCTAACTATTTTTATATTTATTATAAAATAACATGTCTAACAAGTACGTAGTGCTTTAAAATTATCATCCAACATAATTCTAAGTCTTTAGATGTCTTTGTAAAATAAGATTATTTTATGGAAAATATTATTCTTGACAGAACTTAATTAACACTACAGTGAGAAAAGAAACCAAAGGTTATTTCATATTGATATTAAAATATATGGACTTGTTCACCAATACAATTTAAGCCTACATTTTGTAAAGGTATTAAAATTATATGATAACAGTACCTTTTACTGTATAAAGATGGAAACATCATTAATTTTCAACAATTATCGATCCCATAAAAGTTATAACACGATAACCACATACGAAAGCTTTGTTATAATTTTCATGATTCTTTGAATATTGCATACATTTTTCAATACACAATCTAGACAGCGTACAGGTGTTTTCCCTCGTGTCCGGCTCAAGTTATTTTTGAAGTACACAAGCGTTAATACTTTAATCAATTTTATTCAAATGGACAGTAGAAAGATATTCCTTTCTCGAACAAAACATTACGAGGAAATTTATTTGTAAAATACTGCTTGTGTTACTTTAATATCTAGGCACATATAAGTATGTACAAATTTGTTAATTTTTTTGTAAAATAGATTAATTTTTAAAATATATATTGCACAAATTTCATTATTCATTCCTTGTTTACATAATAACTGTAATCTTCAAATCTAGAATAACGTTAAACATAAAAAAAACTATTACTATCCTTATTAAATGCCCTTTATGGCGTTATACGTAACTTTAGTAAAAATAGTTAAAATCGTTTGAATAGAAGTAAATATATTAAAAATACTGACAATTCTTACGTAAGTTAGTACAACTTAACTGAATTCGTTAGAATATTTGGCATTTGCATGATAATACTTCATTATAAACACATCTAAATACAGATTTTTATAAAGCACATCTCATCAACTAAACAAGCCACCCCTAGATTTAAAAACTTCACACTTGTTAATTATTTTTTATGTACATTTTACTTTTTCTAACACAATTCTCTGGATTCTCTGAAATATAAATTGCACTTAGAATAGTGTTTGTAATTGAATAAGTCTTTCGTTGTCCATCCAATAAAGATTACACAGTGGAAAATCATATTATTTAATAGTACTTGTACACCAATAACATTCAAAATACAAACCTAGTGTCAAATATGGAGAAAGTTAGTTACTGGTTAATAACACAAATAATTATAATTCACGAGAACATGGTAATATTGGGTAAATATTTTACGAAGGACGGAGGATGGGAAAGAAATTTACGTAACATCCACTATGAATATAAATAATTTCTATGCTAGTTTCAAGGTTTAAAACAAAATTTCTATATTGTCCGTGTTTGAATAATACAAATACTCCTGCAAACCGGCATTCAATAAAAACTCAGAGATAAAAACATAAATAGATATTAAAAAATGAACAGTAAAAATAAATTCATTTTCTCAAAAAATAGTATGAAAGTAATAATATATTTATATAAAATAAATCACCAATCTTAAGAAACTAAATATTGTATTGACTTTCAGTAAAATGATAAAGTAATACATTAATATTGTAACTAATGAGGTATGCATAAATGCCTATCTTTAAATGCATTGTTTTTTTCAGTATAATATTGTGAATGTTATTTATCTTTATTTATTATATTTGCATAAAATACTGGTTTCACACACACTGAATTCAGTTGAACTGCTTGTGATGCAACACGTCACTGGCGTCTTGATTGTCTATTATTATGAGAGTTTTACACACTCAACAGCTCGTCTCCAGAACCTGATAGAGTGAAAATCGTTCTTTTACTGATTCTTTAAATTTATGAATCAGTTATTGACATCGGCATAAAATTGGTAAGAGTACGAGTCCATCGACTGAGTCCAGTATATGCAAAGCCTGCCTAAGAGGTTCACAAACTTATTTTCATAAAATTGAAAACAAGAGAAATGAAAAGTGTAAAAGAGATTTTATATATATAATCATGGGATATGTTACATTTAAATTAAATTTCATATTAACATCACCGACTATGCATTATAATATTATTTTCAGTATTGTTACGGTGTTATTATTGGAAAGTGATTGTGATTAAAAATTAAATCATAGTTTGAATCCAAGTGGCTTCACTGTCAGTTTTTTAAAAGGTTCGTAAATCAATAAGTTTTCATGTTATCACAGTGTAAGCCCGCTTGATTCATATAAAACCTTTTATTTAAACAATCTATTTAAGTAATATCCTGCATAATTGCAGACTAAATAAAGATTTATAATTATTGCATGTCATTTAACAGATTTGTCATAGTGGAATTTCCTAAATATTATTTTCATTTTTCTCAATACTCATTGCTTAATGTTTGTTATTCCAACAGTGATTAATTAATTTTACCTACTTAACGATTTTAGTTAAATAATATTTACCTAAACACAAAAACGTTTTAGAACTGTCTTAAGATTAGGCACACCAAAAACCAAAGCACGTTAATAGTTTTTTAACTTACTTATCACACAGTTTTTACATATTTATTTAATATTTAGTTCACAGTTTTCAGTCTCACCTCATAGTGTGATTTCATTATCACTATTCCTTTTAGATAAAATTGATGATGGCTTACTACCTCTGCGGTAGTTACTCAATAAAAATGGAGTGGGTACAAAGTCTGCATTTGTATTAGAAGTGAGCGTGGCAGAGGAGACCTTGGGTCAGACCCAGTACTGGTTCCTGCGAAGCATGGGATTGGTGGTGGTGGCTCTGATAGGGTAAGCGGCCTCACTCGCATCGTAGCTGCTCCACTCCTCTGCCTGAAATATAGTTTCCTCATTAAATACTTTTTACTTTCCCAAATATCGCATTGCCACTTATATTGGCAGAGTACGTACATCTGTGTGATCGTCGGCAGCTCCGTAGGGATAGCGTGTGTTAAGCTCGGCGCTACCAGGCGGTAGTGGGACGGCATCGACTACCCTTAGAGGAGTCACCTTACACTGGGGGATACTTCCCACTGACGGCAATGGTGTGTTGGTTCCAGTGTGCATGGAGTTATCTGATGACACATACCTGGAGATAAACAAAAAAAATGTTTAACTAAGATATGTCTAAGAATCAATTTAATATGCGCTATTTGTTATAAAATTATCGCTTTTGATTATCCCACATAGATCTAAATTGTGTTCAAGAGATACCGTAATACAATGATTTTCTAGTCAGATCCACCATAGCAACGCAAGCGCAAAATACATAATTTGCAAATCAGGGAAGGATAACGAGAAATGATTTGATGATCTAAAATTTTACATTAAAATGCGTTAGCGAGATTACCAAACTCCATTACACATCAATTGTACAAGACTTCCATTCCGGTACTAGAATTGAAAACAAAAGAGAACAGTGTGTAGACAGCACATTTTTCATCTGCACCACATTTAGATTATGCTGAGATGAAACCTGCAATGACTTACAAAAAATTAATAATGGCAGAACAATTAACAAGCAAAATTATGGCAAAACGCAGTTACATATTCATTATGAACATAGATGCACGCAAACAGGAAATGAAATTTTGTAGGGGTTATGAAAAGTCACAAGGTCAAGGTGCACATCAGATGATACCACTAAGAATACAAAAATATTCTTGAACATTAATTTTTTTGAACGAAATTATTTTCATAAATGTATTGAGTGAATTTATTTGGTTACTTCGCAATTATTATTGGATACTGGTCGGTGCTAATTTTTACCTTTTGATTGGAGGGGTACTTTGAACTGGAGATGGCATGAGATGATCCGGTGGCCGTGGCAGAGGGATGGGAGCAGCCACACCTTGTCCAGGTTGGCCATGAAGTTTCTCCATCACATTCTGTTCATTCTGTGCTGCTGAATTGTTACGGCACTTTATAATACTGATTACAGTAATTATCACCAGCACAGCTGCACCGACCACTATCACGATCATCAGGTAATCTCCATTTATAGGAGAACTGCCCACCTGAACAATACCAAATAATTGGAAGATGAGCAAGGTTTTAGATCATGGATACTTTTCAGATATATGAGGTGAAATAAATTTACAAACCTGACTCCCTTCATGGCCTTCAGGATCATTTGGACCAGGGAGGCCATCTTTTGATTTTTTTCGTAAAAGTACCTTTGTTTCTCCAATGGCCGGTTGAAATATTGATGCGGCCAGTAAAAAGCGAAACATATCTTCAATATCATTAACATCGTTAGTTACTTTTTTAGGAACAAAATAAATAACACCACTTTTAATATCCTCATGGGTGAATGAATTGACTTCTCTTTCTCGGGCATTTCTGTGTTCACCCGAACTTCTGATTATTTTCTTTATCTTGCCGTATCGCGGCTTCTGTAATATTGTGTAAGTGGGATTACTTCCAGTAAGCTTTGATAATAATGTCGCATCTAATGTAATCAAAGTAAGCTTGGTCTTATCAGATGTGTCAACTTTAAGATCTCCGATGGTCATGAATGGCTGCACAATAATTGGGACTTCAATTGAATAAGATGTAGTCATATGAGGAATACTCGCAATGATTTCAAAGCTATCATTTGCGGTAGTCATGTCATTCTGCATGTACATAACATTCTTTGCTTCTAAGTCTGGTTGATTGAAAGTTGACGTAGGGTTATCTTTAACGTATATCATTCCATGAGCAGGCTGTCGAGTTATATTGTAGTTAACTTTAGATCTCTTGGCGTTTGTCGTCAGATGCACTTGCTCCTTGGAAAGGGACACAACGTTGGAGCCTTGCTGTAAATATACAGGAGCTCCAGAAGAAACATTTAAATATACTGGGAGTACCATTATGTTAAACACAGTATAGGTAGGCTTAAATTTTCCATCCCAAACTCGAAAGTAAAAGGTTGTAGTTTGAAGTAGTCCAGAATGATTATAAACAACCCTTCTTTTATTTACATCATCTTGAGTAAACTTGTTTATGGATGTTCCGTGATGTTTGCTTCCATCTTCGGGTAGAATTATGATTTTTCCCTGAGTAGGACCACTGATGACATCGTAAACTATTTCAGTAGGACTCGTATCAGCATCTTCTGTATATAACTCGTCTTTTGTAATTGTATAATTTTCGCCCTGTACAACTGATATTTGTGGAGTATCAGTCAGAAGCCTGAATGGCTGGTCGTTAATGGGAATAATCGTTATAGGCAAGGAAATGTTACAAAGCAAAACATAATCAGGAATGAGATATATGGATATTTTAATACTATCGTTGAAGGTGTCAGAGTGATCGTGTTGATATGACAAAACCCCATTTTGCAATTGAACCTGGGTGTAACTAGCAAGATAAGGCTCTAGAGTACCGTGGCGAGGTTGTGCCATTTGTGCTTCAACTATAGATTCTCTCAAGCCAGCGTGGGCTTCCAGGAAAGTTACCACTCCTGTCAAATTGAGTCGGATATCCAACTTAGCTCCTTCTTCAACTTCCAACTTAGGAATTTGAATGTATTTTGCCAACCCACCAGAAGATACAGAAATTTCCACATTGAATGTCAGACCACGGATCGGCTTTGCTAAAGTAGCAATTATGTCAAAAATAAATGAATCATTGGTATAGAGGTCTGTAAATGGGTGTATGTGCTCGTAATATATCAAAGAATTGTTTAAATCTTTTTGGGTAAATTCTTTGACAGCTCGATGATGATTATCTCCAGTATCCATGAGAATCCTTCCAAGAGATGGCATTGTTTGCAGTTCATATCGAATTTCTCTGGTTGGATCTGAACACAAGCTAAAGAGAACTTCATTTGTTATCAACTTTCTCAAAAGTGGAAAGACATGAAGGTTTTGTTTCTTCAAAAGCTTTATCTGCACTTGACGAGTGGTTATTAAAAAAGTCATTTTAGGTAAAGTATGGATCCCATCTGAGATATTGAACAATATTTTACCTTTAGTACCATCTGTAAACAAAATTAAATTTTAAAAAAGAATTTTAGCATCAAACTGATAATTGAACAAGCAAAATTAATAATTGATCTTACTCGTATGAACAAACACAACTTCGCCTCTGTCAATGTTAGCTTGAGAAAACTGGCGATGAGCAACGCCCGTGCTGTTCTTCATAGCAATGTAGCCTCCAATCATCTCCAGAACAGTGAATGTGATATTCTCCAGTGGAGTATCAATATCAGAAACAACTATAAAATAATATTAAATTATGGAAAAAGTATATTTATAAATAAACTTGAGCGGTTTTATTTCTGCGATACATTATTTAAAGCTTACATAATTCTCTTCTTGTAAAGATAAAATGACCTCCTTCCCATACGCACAGCCCTGTGTTAGATATTATGACCGGAGGTTCATCGTTTACCCCTACGATATTAACTACAACTCTAAAGGGAACACTTTCTTTATTTGTTGTTGTCACCGCTATGAGGTCAAAAAAGTCATAATTTCTCTCCGATCCATCATGTATATACTGCAATGTATAAAATTATATCAATTAGATACATAAAAAAAATACTTCCATGAATTTACATCATGAAGCTGTTGTACAGTATATATACCTCAATCAAATTCATTTCCAAGTCTTTAGCAGAAAATTTGTTAACAATTCTTCTATGCCAAATTTTGCCAGATTTTGGAGGCATTTCCACTTTGTACTCAATTATTTTTCCTCTGTAATAATCGGTCAAAATTGTGAACAAGTCAGACTTTAAGACAGTTTGACCACCTTCAATAACGCTAACGTTTCTTGTCTGAATATATAAAAATTCAGGTACAATTACAATTGAAAGCTCTAAGCCCCTCAGCCAAACGATTCCATTAGTCACGTCAAACATAATTCTATCTCTAGTTTGGTTTACTCCTGATTGTACGTAGTTAAGTCTCTTGGAATTTATTGCAGCTTGGTCAAACACTTTGGTGGGTTTTGGTTCATCTTTAATGTTTTCAGTTTCAGATAAAACAGGAGACACAACTTCCAGCCATCCAAAATGAGGGCCACTTGTCACCTTGTATATAATGTTACTCGGTTCTATTTGAGGATGCATAACCTGTTAAAAAATATATATGTATAATTTTTGCAAATTTAATATAAATAAACATAACGCAAGACCCTACTGTATATTATATTCAAACCTCTAAGCATTTTTTTGTGACAATAACACTAGTTGATTCTTCAACAATCAATGGTCTACTTCCTAAAACTTTTAGCGGCTCCCAGTAACTTGATGGGAAAATACGTATTTGGTATTGTCCTTCACCGTATGTATCATCACACGTCACTTTGTAACTGTAAACATGAAAATATGTCAATTTTTACTTTGTATTTTGGAAGCTAAAATTACCTAATAAATGAGAATGAAAATTTCATATTATTACTTGAACTGATCAAGTGCAGAGCCAATTTCTCTATGCTTGTAAGCAACCCTGCCAGTGGTTACGTCAAGCTGTGTAAAGGCTGTGGCACCAGGAGCTCCTCCCACTTCTATCATTCCCCGAGATGGACCAGATATAATATCAAATCTAATCTCCTCTTCTATGCAATTCATATTGGTATCCACCTGAAACATCAACATTTCTTAAGATTGCCGATGCAAATGTGACAATGGGTCTTTAATAATGAATGAATATATAAATAAAGAAGTATATTTAACACTAATAAGCTAACCTGTAATTCATTATGGGTTAAAATAACAGTTTTTCCATTTTCAACAATTGACCCGTTTGATGGCAGCATTCTTATGAATGGTGGTGACGCTTGTATCTCCAAAATACCATTAGAATCATACAATCCATCTGATATCCAAAGTGAAACTTTACCATATTCTTCACCGTGATGCTTAAAGAGGACCTTGTTCTTATCCAAGTCCTCCTGTGAAAACTGAGCAAACGGTTCAAAAGGATTGTCTGCTCTGTAAATCCCTCCATTGGGAATACTTTTGGCTGTATATATGATGTCCGATGGTTTAGTATCTATATCCGCATCTACATAGCGCAACTCACGGCCCGTCAGAAGTCTCGTCCCGCCGTGGACAACATGGAATATACCCTCAGAGACTCGGACCGGACTGTTGTCATTTTTCAAAACGATATCGATGTGAAACACTCCAACGTATTGAAAGTCTTCTGGCTCAGGGCTCAAAGCCATGAAATGGAAAGAATCATGTCGGCTCTCTGAATCATCATGGCAGTAATAGACATAGTCTGCATTCAGTTCTTGAGATGTAAAATAAGTAGCATTGTCTCTTATTACTTTCTGCTCTTGATCAACAACTTCTATTTTGCCATGCTTTGGCATGTGTGTAATATTATAAACCAAATTAGTGATTGAATCAGTTTTGAAATTTAAATGTGTCCTGGGAATCGCCATTCGGGAGCCTTCGATAACTTGGAGTCTCTCTAAAGTAGTGTGAATGTGAGACAGTTGGTGATCATTGGAAGGCGGTCCTGGTATATGTTTTATTGACAGCATTCCAGTAACATTTTCACATTCTGCAGCACTGACAATGAAAAACAGCTCATCCTGTACATGAGAGTAGGCTCGTCGGTGAAGTCTATACCAAAACTGATCTGAATCTATATGGCTCTGAGTAAATACATCGTGCGTCTGAAGGTGGTGTTTGCCAGTAGACAAATGTAGCATTCCATATTTAGGAGGCCTTAACAGAGTGTATTGGATTCTTTCTCCGGGTATGGCCAGAGGTCTCGTTTGAAAGCGTAAATGGTGAGCTGATATAAATGCTTCTCGAGTATTATTGAGAATCAGTTCATTGTTGACTACTTGTAATAGTTCCAACTTGATAAATGTCAAACGAAAATCATAAAGTGTATTTGTTCTTATATCACCCACTGATGCTTTAAACTGTAATAAGATAAATTATGTTTACAATTCAATTAATACACGACATAGCTAATAATTTAAATACAAATAAACAGAATGTAATCGTTAACCTTGAACTCATCATGAACTGGAAATCCAACAAGATGCATGTACCGAAGACGCCCGAAGGCAATCATTTGACTTGTAAATGAATCCACGTTCTGCCAAGTTCCATCTAACACACGTAATCTTTCAACGACACCAAATTGTGGTGGTTTTATGATATCATATCTAAAATTTAATAAAAATTCAAAAGTTTATTTATTCATTTTGTGAATGAATTTTATACATTCAATAATTTTGCATCTTATTTGACACTTACCTCACTTCAACAGTGGTATCATCTGAATTAGTAGCAAAAGTTAGATTGTCTGGAGTTATTATAGCATATGAATTGTGTACTAATGCCAGACCTGTGTTGTTCACGAGCCTGACTTGAAGAGGTACAATGGCTATTCTCAAAGTTGCCGGTCCGCTCGTCTCAATACCATCAGATACCTAAAGCATTTTAATCAAAATTTCATATGAATATTTTTTCTGCTGTTCTTTGATTGTAAATAAATTATTATTACAATATTGAAAACATACCTGAAGTGAAAGGCGAGCTGAAGATTTGTTGGAGTTTTTGTCATTATTACTGACATGTACGTAAGAAATAAGTCCAGCATCCACATCTTGTTGAGTGAATGAATCCACTGGTTGACCGGACATTTCAATATGACCACTAAAAATTGTAAATTGAAAGCATTGAAAAAAAGCAATTGGTACATAAGAAACCAAGTATTCAATCATAAATTAAAAAAGGCAATTCTTTTTTATATAATTTATTATTTACACTCATAATACTTTCTTTGTAAATTCAACTTATCAAATACACGTGTTTGTAGGTTTTGGCAGTCATTGATGTTAGAATTGTTTTGTCCTTGGGTGTTGTACTGTGTTTTTATTTGAAATTTCTGACATTTCGGTCCAGGTACTCAGGCTATCTTGCCAAATCATTGAAGATGGCCTCAAATAAAAACGCAGCACAACACCTAAGAACAAAACAATTCCAATTAAATACATATAAGAATAAAATATTGATGTACATCATAATTGTTCAAAGTCAAACCTGTTAGGTTCATTTTTTCCATGAAGAACAGAATACAGCAAGTCAACTGGAGAAGTATCTGGATCTTCTGCTTTTAATATTTCAGAAGTTATCACTTTACGTGTACCCTGCAAAATATAATTTATCATAAGATACAATAAATATTAAGCCTATATGTTTTGTGTTGACAGTACCATTATTTGTATTTCTTTCAAGTCACTATAATAAATAATCCAATGAGAAACTTCTACGACAGAACAGAAAATATTTGATGATATTATTTATTTATTGTTTAAAACATTTCCTCATTATAGATTCAAAATCACAGTAGGTTTAAGAAAACTTTGAATTGTCACAAAAAACTTTGGTAGTTAGTGTCCATTGTTGTGGAGGATAGTGCAATTTCAGCAAAGAAGTGTTAATGTGATTTATTTAATCTCATTTTATTACAAAATGCTGCTTGAATCATCTGGGTATATCATGTATAATATTACATATTTTTTCTTCATTATTATAATGTGATATATAATTGGATACCATTAGAGTACAATATTAATATTATTAGTTACTTACATTTATGAACTCCTTAGTTAAAATAACTGGCATGCCAATTTAATTCTGTGTTAGGAATAAAATAGCTGGAATCTTGCATGCCTGGGCAAAAATATAAACAAAACAAAAATAATGTAACAAATAAAAAGTAAACAATTAATTTTAAAAAAATAATTTTAAGTATCAATGATAAAGACTGCAAAAAAATATATTCATTCTCCTACAAAATAAAAATAATAAGCTGCTATGTTTCAACTTGATATATTGCATGATTCAACGATTTACTCAAATTATTAAGAATTTTGAAATTGGTTTTATAATGAAGTATCATTATAAAACACTAATAATAATAATCATAGCTCAATTATACAAGACACAAATTGTTTATGCTTTAAATTATTTTTTCTTAAATAAAATTTTTGACAAATTGCCAATATTTAAATAATATTGGTATTGGCTCTTTAGAGCCATTTGAAATAGCAAAATAATTTTGATAAATATATTATTCATATTCTAGATCGAATACAATAGGAGTTAAAATTTATCTTTTAAAATATCAATAATAAATTGTGTTCAGTAAGTAAAGCAGTACCCATTATTTTGAATTATTGACTATTAACTATTTTATAATTTATTTTTTATTATCTATATAATACGGATTTACATGCATATCAAGACAAGGAACATTGAAATACTACATCTAGCCAAGAAGTAGCATGAATCAAGCATCCTACTCCAGGTAATTTTAATAAAATACTTAGAGAAGTGAAACATTTATGCTATGGCAAGGTTTTTAGGATGTGGATTGCCCATAAGGTTGTAGGCATTTTCTTTACATTGAATATTCACATTTTAGCATAACAGTCAAAGATTTATAATTAGAATTAACATATATTCCTGGCCATAAATATGAATGTATTTCATAATGATGAATGTAACCAGTCGTTTTTTTTTTTTAAATGCCAGACAATTTTTATAACATGAAAATTTTAATATCATTATTTGAAAATAAATATATTATATGATATGGAATAGTTCACTGAAACATTGGCAGTATATGTTTTAAGATATTACGGAAATTTCTAAAAAAAATTACGGTAAGTTTAAAAATCTTAAATTATATTTGAAGTGAGATATATTTACAGGCAGTAATTTCGCAGACAGTTTTAAAAAATACAGACTTCATTGATAATTAACAAATTGTAATCTAGAATTATTTGCATCCAAAATAACAATGAGAATATTATTAAGTAAGATTTCTAGAAATTATGACATATTTTAACTCAATTGTGATATATTTTTAGCTTCATAGTATACAATGTGTCTACTAGTGATCTTATTTTGTTGTGAAAAATGTTAGCTAAATCTTTTTACATTTAAACAAAGGATTACTTGGTATTATAATTTGTAATTTTAGTTAATTTTTTAAGTGAAATCAAATGAATACAGTAATAGTTGGAAATAATATCTTAATAAGTTTCAATCAATGATGATAGATAAAAAACCTTAAATGAGTGTAGAATTAAAGTATAATTTCATATAAAATTAATTTAAACCAGCTGAGATTTCATGGCATTAAAATTTTGATTTTTTAAATATTCATTTAATTTTTATATTTAACCTCTTTCACTTATAGGTCCGTAAATAGAAATTATCTTGACAAATTCCATTATTGTATTAAAGACAACCAAAAATAATTTATTTTTTTATCGATTGGGTATATAAATTTTATAATCAGTTCTTAAACTGTTTCTTATTCCTTCCAACTTCTTGAGGTATAAGCATGGTGAAAATTCAACACACAGGTAGAATAAGCTGATACAGACAATATTTCATAGAAAATAATTTAAATCAGAATATAAATCCAAGTATTACTGCATGCTATGAATTGGTGGCATCTACTATGTTTAGAGTGAGATGTGTTATTACGTTATTGTAAACTAAAATAATTGAATATCGCAAACTCTAAGACCAAACGAAAAGCTTACATATTAAGTAATAATCTCATAGTAGAAGTAAAAAATGTAAAATAACCTGTGTCAATCTCAGTACTTTTCCAGGCAAAATATTCAATACTGGAGCATCATTTATAGGCGTTATGTTCACATGTAAGACAAATGTGTTTCGTCCTTGCAAATAGCTAGGCAGGATAAATCGATCCTCAGTAATCAGTTCCATATCCAACACCAAACGATCTTGGTGATTTTCAGATCCATCATGAACATATCGAACCTAAAAATATTTCAACATAATAAATATGTAAATATTACATAATTAAATTTTAAAGTTGTTTTGATAAATATGATTACCTTATCTCTTGTTAAGTCTAAAAGTGTGAAGACTTGTCGAACTTTTCCTTCATTCTCCATAAATGCGGGGGCGACTTGGGATGGAGTGCGTTGCAAAGAAAGATCCACAGCAATCCTTCCATGCTGCGGAGGCTGAACTACATGCAACAATACACCTGAGAGTCTCACACCATACTTGTGGTGATCAAGTACTACATAGATATTCTGAGTGGTTATAAGAGCAACCCCTCCCTCTTGGACAACCAGTGGAGACAACGCCATAAGCTCCAAACTGGCAGATTTAGAAAACACCTGAAATATGTAGCATGTTCATACATTAGTGTTTAACCAAAATAAAATTTATAGTTATTTTATAATAGGAAGTAGAATAAAAACTTTTTTCTTGGTGAAAATATTTTTATTTTGATGAAAATAACAGGATTTAATACCTTATATTCTTCAGCATAGTCAGGGTTGATACAGAGTGCAGCATCACATTTGCAGGTAAAATGATCCACACCATGCTGTGAGCAAGTGGCATGGGTGACGCAAGGAGGATTGGCAGGAGTTGCTTGGCAGGGATAACGCCACACACAGTTCGGTAGAACTCCCCTTGTAACAACAGCTGAAGGAAGGCCAAGAACTTTGTCGTCTACTTCCATACCCCGAATGCAACCCTGAAATAAAAGACCAAAAATAAAATGATGACAGAGTAACTTATTTGTATTGAAAAGTAAATATAATTTTATATTTCCTTGATATTACCATAATGCTAGCGTCTGCAGCTTTTACGCCTTTAATGTAAGCTCTCTGTCGTTTTTCTGGTTCAATGCCTCCAAGGTAGAAAGAATCTGATAAATCCAAATAACGAGTTCCACCACTCTCCACTCGAGTGCTCATAGCAACTCCATCCACAGATAGCTGAAAAATAATATTAGTATATCAACATGTAGAATATATTTTAAAAACGAAATATAGTGATTAAAAATTAGCACTGTTAAACTTACTTCAATTAGAGAAGGATTAAAAAGCAGATGTAATTTATGCCACTGTCCATCGTTCACTCTGACGGTATGCATAATTTGACCACGCATCATTTTAACTCGGATCATCCCATCCAATACTTCTACAGATAAGAAATCAGATCCCTTACCCCCTCCTCCATTATATAGAACCATACAATCCAGTGATATCGTTTTTAATTCAATTTGCCATCTGAAATAATTTATAAATGTGAGATTTAATGAGAAAACATAAGTGAGCGGTAACATAATTTTAAATTTAGCAACACTGACCTCCCTCCTGCACGGGAATTAATTTTTGGTAAAACTAAATATGCTCCTTCTTCGATGAAACTGATATCAGCTGAATAATCTGCATCGAATTCTGGAGCACAATTCCACGTTACACCTTCAACTCTAACAGCTCCAGAACGACTGCGTGCTTTTTCTATTACTTTAACTCCATTGTATTGAACCTATAATTAAGTTGTTTTAATTTTATTACAAAGTTAAAATTTTAAAATAAGATATAAAAGTGAATATCTTAATTTGATAACATACATCTTCCATACAGCCACGAAGATTTTCCATATGACCTAAGAATAGCTCTGAAAAATCTCCTTGGCCACCCAAAAATATTCCATAGTGAATATTCAACTCAAAGAATCTTCCTGGCAAGCGCTTTTTGTAAACTGCAGAGTCAATCTGTGAAATACAATTAATGTTATTTTCAAATTGTATTTTAAATTGCAATAACAGATATATGAAAATAACAGACCTTGATTGTGAGATTGGCTTCTCTTCGTTCTACCGATAAGTGATGCCATTTAGTATCATTGAGATGTAGGCCTCTGGGAGATGAAAACTCTGACTCTCCCGCTCCAAGATTGATATGTAGCTTGAGACGGCCCCCTTCTAATCGAATCTAAAAATATTTTTTGCATTTTTTATTTTGTTATATTTTATAAAAAAAAAATATATATATATATATATATAGTTATTCAGGATTAAAAGGTTTTAGAAACATTTTCTTAATGTGACTCAAAATTGTTGAAAAATATATTTACTTGTAAAACTTTGACTTTTTATTAATACATTTCATTTTCAACTATTAATATATTCATATTAAACTGTATCATTTTTCAAATTTTTTTTTCTTACCATGCAGTAGTCTGTTTTCCCAGCAGCTAATAGAAGTAATGCATCCGAAAGCTGGGTCCTAAATTTAAAACTAAGATCTGTAGTTCCTTTTGCCTCTTGCAGGGGATAGGAAATGTAACTAGCTCCATAAAATGAAGCTAGAATGAAAAAAAACAACAATTTAATTATAAATAATAAGTCTTAGTTATTAACGATTATTTCAAATAATTTAACAGCGAAGCAGCAGTCAAAATACTTTGGTACATAATTTACTACGTTTAAAATTTTAAATGTATAAAAGATAAAACTCGTGCAATATTTTATTTACTCCGATTGAACAGAAAAGTACTGAAAATTTCGAACCACAAGCGTTATTTATTTAAATCCAATATAGTAATTCGCATTCGTAATATTTTATTTAAATATGATTTCAACGTGATTGGTTTTCACTACATTCAAAATTAACACTTAATGTATTCCATGTAATGTTGAAATAACAAACCCTATCTAAGGGTTCATTTTTAACAATTTTGTAAAAATTCATTAAATTAATTTTGTTTAAAATAATGCAATGTGAAATAATCGAGTCTCACTTTTTTTAACTTTGACTTCGATCACTTTCATAATTATGGGCTTACACACACACATATATATATTTATATTTTATATATATATATATATATATATATATATATATATATATATATATATATATATATATATATATATATCATTATTTAATGAGATTCACTGTGTAGTCTCATTATATATTTCGATATAAGTATTTATGCATCCACTTGATTTATGACATTATATTATTATTATAAAATCGTGTGTATTTAATAATGAATTACTTTTAGTATTTTTTCGAGTAAAATCTATAAATGGACCTTTGTTGATACAGCACTAGATTTCAAATTGGCTTCTTCAAGTATGTTAATCAATCAATTGGACTCATACCTTTGTCCGCCGCGCTACATATTGTAATACAGATGACAAACGAGCCCGCTAAAAACGCCCCCATCCTTTAAATTCTTTTACAAGTGATCTTTCATGGATTTTCAATATCATCACAATGGAGACAAATATTACATGTTTAAACTCATATTAAACCAGTCCATTCTTGAAACAATGGATTTTTCGCTTCACATTCAACTCATAAACATCATCACTACTTATTTTCGTCGTTAAACCCAAATTAACATTAGTCATTTGGATATAATTTACACATATTGTGACACAGGCGTGGTAATGCAAGATGGCACTGACCAGAGAGAAACTGACAGAAGGAGCCAGAGTAAGGGATGGTGTTGCGATGGAGGAAAACCAATTCATTTTCTCGGTGAAAAATCAAGACTTTTAAGCAATTTAGATTATTTATAATTATAAATAATCTTATCTCAATACCTTTGAGACTAATTATCTGATAAATAAGATTTTTCTTAATTCTAAAAAATGAAGGTTCTCAAGTACTTAATACGTATACAGTAAAACCTCGATATAACGGACCTCTATTAAACGGACTTTGGATACAACGCACAAAAAATCCGGTTAAATGTAAAAAAATTAAAAACGTTTTAAATGCGAAAATGTAATTTTTTTTCAAAAATTTCGTAATTTTTGAGAGTCGATTATAAAAAAACAGCAAACCTCAAAAGTGCAAACAAAACTTGATTCCTTTTACTGAAATACCAAAGTATGTCTTTTACCGAAGTCTATAAATACCGAAAGTAAACGCGTCAAAACAGCAACATCACTTCAAGACAAGTGTCTGAAGACAATTAAATAGAATTTTGTTAGCGTTTTGGATTTTTTTTATTTATATACATACAGGTATTAAAAAAAAGTGTTTTGATTTATTTTAAACCTATTTTTACAAAATGGATTTTCGGCTTTAACGGACACCCCCTCCCCGTTATATTATTTACTGTACTAAATGATTTCTTCAGAGATTTTAAAACATATATTAGTATTTGTTCAGTAATGAAAATAACATCATCTTGCTGTTTAAGAAACATTTATTCCAAAAAAATTCATGGTTACAAATTTATTAACATTTTCATTTCACTTAAATAAAAAGTTATAAATTAAGATATATTTTATATTTTGTAAAAAATAATCAAATTTCCAAACAATTATAAGACATGATTTCGAAAGAAAATGACCGAAATTTGTTGATCTAAGAATTAAATTCTCTGTTTAGGTCGGAGTTGTACTTCGGGCATGGATGTTGATAGTCGTTTGCTTCTTATTGAAAGTATATTGAAATAAACTTGGATTTTTTTGGTCTTTTATAACTACTTATTTATGAGTTTTATGTTTGATAAATTATGAGTCTTTTTGTAGTTTGATGTCTATAGTTATATTTAGATATTCAAATTTTCAAGATTATATTTAGGAAAACTTACTGCGATTATACTGAATAAACATATCTCAACCAACCATATTTTGTTTTAATTTATAAGTTTGAGTCTTTGCAACTCGTTTTCAGTGGATTGGTTTAATTTAAAGTAATATTTAAAAAAATTGGTTAACCAAATGGCTGGAAGATGAGGAAATCAATATTTGTAATGAGCGTTTATGCAATTTGAGTATGATGAAACCTCGAAAGCAGATCATATTAATTTTAATTAAAATTGGGATAGGCTTGAGTTATTGGTATTTGTGTGAGTATATTTTCAAAACTAAGTTGTAAACCTTTGTTTATAAGATCCTGGTACATGCCTGTAATATTGACAGAAGATCATCATCGTCATACAAGATGCCAGGTCTCACAATGAAAACCAATATAGAAAGTATTTCGTAAGAAGTAGTAAATTATAATAAAATATGTAGAAAATGTATTTAAAAAAAACAAACATTACGAGTATATTTTTCACATGAAAGATAATTTGTTGCCTTTTTATTTAAAGATTTAATATACATAAATTTAATAATGTGAATAAAATAACAATTAATTATCCATGAAAAACATTTACATACTTTGATGTATGTATACATGTACTATAAATTGAAATTCCTTCTACTGTATTACGAAAGTACGTAAAGTACGCCTACTTTGAAAGTTTGACATGGGCTCAGTTTTTTGCCATAGGTCACACATTAACTACAGCAACATTTAGAAACTAATATTTTAGGCCTACTTACAAATAATTATAAATATACACAATAAAATCGTAAATACTTGTGACTAGGGCTGAATTACACTTGCAAGCCCTTTAATTTTTCATAAAATCTGACATTTATAATTGGCAAAAAATATATATATTTCAAATCTTTAGAGAAAGCATGCATTGTCTCAGAAATTATGGATAGCCATAACATGTTATCTTCTTCTATTCTGGAAGACTATCAGTACATAAATAAGCAAATTCATTTATTTGGTTTGTTAGAAAATGAAGAATGATTTAGAATAAGAATTTTAAAGAAAAAAAATATTTGAATAGACGTGTAATAAGTTTTTGTCTAGTTTGTCAATATAGAATAAATCAGATCAGGCAGACATGCACCATGCCCATTAGATAACATGGCCCTGTCGGTGGCGTAATGAGTAATGCCTACAGACCTGCTCAAACAAGGTAGTTGAAACACTTTGACATATATGCAAATTTATTGTTAAAAAAACTAAGGAAATCTAGAAATTTAAAGTATTTTGTGATGTGACTGTTTTAATTAAAGATAATTTAAATTGATTGTTTCACATTCTAAAGACACAACACTCAGCCAAATTGATGTAGAAAAAAGAAACCAAGTAGTACATGGGTTTTTTTTATTATGCTAGTTACATCAATTTGATATTTCTGTTTATCATACTGGTAATAAAATGTGACCATATGTATGAGAATATTAAAATATATTTTGAAACTTAAATAACACTATCTAAAGGTTAATATTTACATCTCAATACGATGAGACGAAGCTAAGCAAAATGCTTGCAATTAAATGATCTACGCATGAGCATTATCATAACCTTACACAGTAAGAAGATCTAACTAACCCCTTCTTTGTGAAAATGGCTTCTAAGTAATTATAATGATTATTATAAAGTGCTGAAAGAAATAATGAGTATACTTACACTAATAATTCTCAGAAAAATCATATTTATATGCATTATGTATTTGATTATCACAATCATAAAGTTAAATCTAAAAGGTAACAACATTTCATATTTTTTTTCACAATTACATATTTCTAAGTGCCACAAACTACATTTATAAATAGTCAAGTAATATTGTGGAAGCAAATAATATTTACTGAAAACATTAAATGAGATCGCTGCCAGCACATGCAAATTGGTAGATAAGAAGACTAGATGGACCACCCCTTTTAATCCAAACAAATTACGTGTACTTTCATTAAATAAATCCAATTAAAACTGTCTTGTACAGCTCACCAAAAATCAGCATACCATTCTAAAATATCTACCAATATGGGAGGAATAAGTATTAGCTATATGAATAGTGCAACTATATATATATATATATATATACACATATATATATATACATATACATACATATATTCTATTTTCTTTCACAATTCAAAGAATTACGAAGCTCAAACATTCATCGTAAATTTATGATTTGTGTATCTTATTGAGACATTAGTAGCGTGGAGATAGTTTTATAAAAAAATAATAACCCCATGCTAATTAAAAAAAGAGTATTTACAATTTGATAATGGCAAAGGTCACCACGCATTCATTGATATTAAACAGTTAAAAAAATTATTAGGCGCTGGGAAAATTACTGGTAAATAGACGAATAAAAACAATTTAATTAGTCAGGTGAAGGTACATGGTTGTTGTATCTTGAGATGTCTCACAGTTATACAAATTCATAGATGAATTGTTATACACCTCACACCACAATGCAAATTCTAATACAATTGTTAAATTGTTTGACATGTATTTCATTTTCAAATAAACACATACAATTAACTACCATATAAATTAAAAATAAATTATTAAATCACTAATCACTACCTAATAATTTTTAATAAATTATCAAATAACTAAAAAATATTCAATCAATAAAGAATTTGGATTAAATAACCTTTTTTATAAAAGTACCCTATTTTCATAGGGTATCATTATGGCATTATGAGCTAACACAATATATATATAAACATATCATATTTTTTAAAACTAAAATAAATCAGTTTGCAGTAGACACCTTTAGTGCTTGTAGTTTTACACACTTAGCAAGTGATACCTTTGATCAATTGGATATTATATAATTCAATAATAGCTAAAATATGTTGTTTTATTGAGATTTCAAGACCAATATTAAAATATAATTTTTTTGCATGAATTACTTGCATACAGTTGAAGATATGGAGCCGAGTGGTTTGTGGAAGTCTTTGAGTATTGTCAAAGACATAGTTGTAATAATCCTTACATTTAAAATCATTTACCTGCTCTGCAGTCTGATTGAAAGCTGAATGCTGCAAATACAACATCCTACAATTCTCTTAATTAATAAAACTAACTTCCTCAATAAACTCAAGTTTTAAATTAGTTGATTCATAAACTCGGAGTGCCAACATTGACTGCATAGCAGTGCACACATGACCACATAATTGTAATGGCATTTAAAAGTCAATATAAAAATAAATACCAATACAAAAAAATAAAGCTATTGCTTAGTGATCATTGTTAATGAACTTATTTTATTGGCTATTAACACATTGAAAATGAAATTCATAATAGTTGTAATTATATAAAAATCATAGTGTTAAAATCAATCAATATATTAAAAAATATTTAGTAAAACCATAATAGATATAATCTCAAATGCCCTACAGTTTGCGATATGTTTTTATAAAAACATAATTTCAAACTTAAATAATGAAAATATGTATTTATGGTTACCTTGGTGTAGAAAAATTTATGATTAATTTTCTACATTCAGAAGATTACACAAATACATACAAAATTATGCTTCTATTGCAGTATGATAAATAAAAAAAAATTTAAATCATTTTGTGTAAAAAAAAAAGTCAATTAAAAATTTATGTGTACCCTCCGTGGACAAAAATTGATTCGTTTTAGATTGAGATATATATTGTTTTGTTAAAAAAAAACCTAAATATGAAGATATAGTTCTTGTGACTTAACATATATATATATATATATATATATATATATATATTATATTCTTTATGGAAAAACCTCAACTACATGGATATATGTACAATAATCTCTATTAAAACATATTTGTATTTTTTAAATATTGTTCTAATTGGAGATATTTTAATAAAGTTTCAAATATATATTAAATCAAAATTTATTTTAAATAACAAATAAAACTACTTTATTATTGACAACACCAGAGACTGATAGGAAACTCCAAAGTAATAATAAATACGGAATTGATTAGTTGAAATTTGTTACTAAATAAGTGTCAAGGGTTGTAGTAGTTTATATGGATTCTCAGTAGTTGTCATTCAAACTACAATCAACTCCACCAAAACCACCTGGTAGCTTCAATAATATCTGAGGGAAGGTCACTGTTCATCATACAAATACACCTGAAAGACCTCTAGTTAAAAATTTAAAACCACACAACAAATTGACTTTAAAAACATACTAGTATATTAGGCAACACAATATATAAGTTATGAGAACATGGATTTTATAAAATATCACGGATAGTAAAAAATAAGTAACATGATACAACAGCGGCACATAAATTTCCTTATTGAGATTTTTTTATTAACATGGTTATACTTGTGTCAAGAAGAAGGTAGGTAGTAACTATCTTAAATATAATTACTCTTATACATTATTTAAAATAACCATGCTTGAGTTAATTCATTTTAAAAGTAAGATCGTCATTTAAAAATGAATAATTATAGGTAATCTAAAATAGATGCACTATACTTTTAATAGACAGGTTTCCCTTCTTAAAAATGCAGGCTAGTAGGAGGATTTGGATGCAAATTTAAACGTTCGTCAGCGGGTCGATTGCGATTGATATTTTGCATAACTGGAGGAATCTGGATTCCAGGAGGAATCTGCATACCAGAAGGTATTTGCATTCCTGGAGGAATCTGCATTCCGGCTGCAAGTTGCATGGCAGGGGGGAAATCAATGTGCCGAGGGTCGATGAAACCAACCATGTTACTATTATGCTGAGCACACACCAATAAATGAGGCTCGGGGGGGTGAGGAACTTCTTCGTTTACTTCCGGTGGTGGTGAAGAGTGTTCCTGTTTGATTCTATTTCTGATGCTTGGTCTGTTGTTAGGATAACCCTTCTTTTTATATTCTAACCAAAGAGTTCTGTTATTGACCCCGAACATTCTGGCTGCTTTACAAAAACCGATACCTCCGAAACGAACTGCTTCAAGAGCTCTTTGAAAATTTTCTTCTTGTTGAGGATTAGTAACTCTTCTTCGTTTTTGAGGTTGCTGAGGATCCATCAAAGCATGAGGAGCTAGTCCAGGAGCTGACGGCCCCGGAGAATCAAGGCCGATACCTTCTTGTGCAAGGGCCTGAGTTTGTGCAGCATGCATTTGTGCTTGTGCTTGCTGGTAGTCGAATTGGCTCATCATTCCTTGCATTCCAAAAGAGTGAAGAGCTTGCTCTTGAGAGTGCATAGGGGTCATATTGATTGCTGACATTGGATGAATATTATTTCCTTGGCAAGGCGTTGGAGCAAATCTTGGATAACCGTGTTCCATAAGAGCCCATTGTGGACCTAAATAAACATAAATTTGTAAATTAATGGAGAAATTTTAAGTATATTTATAATACATATAGTTCAAACTCATGGTACTGTGTGTAAAAATATAAAACAAAAAGCATATAATTAGTATCTGAAGTAGATAAATATGATTTGGGTATTTGGGATTGTTACAATTTCCCCTAAAAGATAAACTTCTTTTTGAAGTCCTTGCAACAATGAATAACACTACTGAGATCTCACCTGGCTGAGTCACATTAGCATTTGTATTTTCCATTTGAATCTTTGGAACCACATGTATTATATCACTTTCACTCGGATTTTCTTCAACATTCTGAAATAAAATCATGATTTAAGAATGTAAATGAAGTGAGTGTGCCATATATCCAACATCTAAACGTGATAATTGTCATTGATTGAATTAAGGATGGTTAATGAGCTATAAAATAATTACTTACCATGTTTATATTAGTGTTCAAGGCACCGTTTTCATCAAAGCTGTCTTTAGAAGTAGTATAATCCAGAAGCATCTGTGTGTCTGTAATTCTGTTGGTAAAACGTGGAGGACCATTTATTGGATTCATTATCATATTGGAATCAGGTCGAGAATTTTCGATATTAGTACCTTCGTTGGAAATAGTTTGAGCCGAGGTTGAATCTATGGATGGTTTTCTTACCCTGTAGTGAAAAAACAAAACTTGTAAAATTAATAGATACACAAACATGTGTTTCTTTATATGAAAAAAATGTTATTAATACCTCTTTCGCCTCATTGATGGTGATAAGTTACAGGGGGATATTGAATGACGCTGATTTTCTGAGTAGCATGATGATTCTCCAGGCGTCATGAGGTTTTGCCTTTCGGTTGCAAGGTTAGTCATACTCACTGACGTTTCTGGAATTTCTGTAAGGCCTTTGATCTTCAGCATTCTAGCTCCTTCTAGAATTTGGGGAAGCTGCTCTTGGGACACATTTACTTCTCCGTAGTACATGAAGTTTACTAAAATCTTCAAATCTGCATATTTTATATCTTTTAGAATAACAATAGGGTGGCGTGTCGGGTTGGCCATGAAGAGACTCTGCAAATGTAAGAGAATAAAATAAATTAAATTGATTTTATTGATGATTCTCACCTATATTGAACATTATTGATCTTACGTGAAAATAAACACTGCATGCTGATAGTACGACTTTGTGTGCTTGCAGGTGCATGCCCTCCGCTGCTAAAGTGACATCCACTAGTGACTCTGTACTCAACAGATGAGTAAAGACGGCAATGAAATTATGTTGGTGATTATGCCAGCGTAAACAAAATTCTTGAACACCCGACATTCTGCCTAAAATATTGATAGATTTAAAATTTATTTATACAAACATATTCATTCTATAAATATTCATTAAAAAACCAAATTATAAGGTTACCTTATGTTCAACTCCTCTTCAGAGATAAATATTTAGTTAATGGCAATTCATTCCATGTTTTAAATCCTGATTTTGAAAAACTGAAAGGAAATGATAATAATAAAATTATGTACAATTTTTAATTTTAGTATCCATTTTGAATTTACTTAATTTTTGCAGGTACATCGCATTTTATAAAGATAAATCAGCAACAAAGACTTTTTAAAAATAAGGATTTTCAAAACCTGTACATAGTATTAAAGCAAAACAAGCTATGTAGCAAAATTTTCGCATTACTAACAATTACATTGTAAAATGGTATAATAATCAATTTAATAAAAACTCTTAAAGGTCTGATCAAAACAAATCCGAGTATAATTCATTTATCATAAAGTATTAGTGGTGTAGTTTTAAGAATTTTAAGGGTTAAATTCAGTTTTTTAACAATTTTGGTCGATTATTGTGTTCTCTGGGTAAACGTTTCAGAAAACGTCAAGCAACCTGGTTTTCCTGCTTCATATGTTTGCTGCATTATTGCTTTTTTCCAAATTTACCAACTGAATTTGGCAGTATACTGGTAACAAGAAAAAACAAAATAATATATGCTGGTGGTAGTCCCTTGGTTGGGTGTAGTGAAAAGCCAGCCTCCACTTCCAAGTATCCTGTGTGTAGGGAATAAGTACACAGCTCAATGAGGAAGTAGTGTTGAATCTCAATTATAGTAGTGATGAACGAAATGAATTAGAAGAAATTGTTGAGTATATTTAATATGCACTGATGGTATTAACATATACTACCAAATGTAATTAAATGATTAGATTTATTAAGATTGTCAACTAAGAGTTCATTAGGGAGTGCCATAATTATTCCAACATAAACATATTAACGCGAGATAAAAATTTGGTATTATTGCAAAGTTGATATGGTATTCTAATTTAGGATATACAACCTTAAAGCAACATCCACCATCACAACTGAAGGTACGGGTCAATGAAAGCATAGTGTGTGTAGAACAGTTTGAGGTCATATTAATTCACAACCAGGGTGTGGCACCGTCGAATGCAGGCTCGTGAAACTTAAGCCTGTAAAATTTGTTGTTCACAAAATGAAAATCACTGCAAGCTACACAAAATGTGATAACAATTACTGACAGCCTAATAGTGGTTTGACCCCGGTCATCATATGAGGTATCTCAATAAAGACATCATGGGTAAACACCATAATACGAGTCTTGCCGTCTCTCCTTTTTTCCCAGTTATATATACGGATACTTTTTGATCAGACCCTACTAAAATTTAAAGTATTTAACCAGATCAAGTAAATAGAAATATCTATGTAATTAATATCATATTTAAATTGATATTACAATTTTGCAATTTAAAAAACCAAATTGTACTGAACTAAGAATAACAAATTTTGCTATAACACAATGCTTTGTGCACAATGAATGTCGCTCTCTATTTTGTAAAATATAACATATGTAAAATGACTTTTTTGTAAAATCAGCTACTGAAATTATTTGTGTGGATATCATTTCCTAAATGAAGATTAAAAATAATATTTTACAACTAATATTACTGGAACGCAAGCGCAAAAATAAACGGAATCTCAAAGTAACATTGTTCACATTCAATATAGTTAATTTTGATTTTAAGGATTTTTCATCCGCAAAACGCAGTTAAACCACAATAACCTGATAGGTAAGATCTTTTAAATATATAAATAAATAAATATACATATATATAAATATACATATATATATATATACATATACATATACATATATATATATATATAAATATATATATATATATATATATATATATATATATATATATATATATATATATATATATATAATTAGAGAGAAAATAGTATGTAGGATCAGTTTACAAATCGATCAGCGATATCAAAGTAGTTAAATAAAGGGTAATGGTAAGTAGAGTACAGAACAAACTTACAAATTAAAATGGTTTATTTCTATATAATATCTTCATATTTGTATTTTAAAAGACCAAACTATGAAAAAATGTTTTTAGATAAACTTGAATCTATCCTAAAATATGGTTTAAAAATAATACTGTTAATTATTATAAGAATAGAAATATTATTTGTATGTAAGTTCCCGGATATAAAAAAGTTTTATATTTTTGGCAACTACTAGTTTAGTGTTATGAACAATTCAGTTTACATTTATTTATAATATAGCGGGGTTAGAAACATAAAGTCTCTACAAATATAGGGGAGTTAGGGTATATTTGTCAAACATGAAATGAATAATCAATTAATTTTTAAGATATTGTAAAACTTATTTTTAAATTGTTATCAATTTTTTATTCAACAGGTTTACTTTTTTTTAAATATATTTTTCAAGTTACTGGAAATAATAACAAATATAGATATCCTTCCGATTTGTAACACAATAAAACACACAAACGAAAAACTTAATATATACAAGTGAATGACATATTTTTCGCCCAGCAATTTACTCTACTAATTTTCGTAAAATAAAACCAATCAAATTGTCAACAAGAACAATTTCAATCAATAATGTTGCGCCGATGCAAGTGGCCTGGTCCCCAGACAATTAGGGAATTATATTAAATGCACGTCAGTCAATAAAATGCACCATAATAAATATACACAAAGGATTATCTAAACAAACTGTATGCAGAGTTTGACACGGTTAATTGTTTTCCAAAAAGAATTATCAGGCAAATAAAATAAAATGTTAAATTACACTATTTTTTTTCCGTGCCTGATTCCAAGCTGGATAACGCAAACGTAAAAAAGGATGTTTCTAAATTATTAGATGCGTATATCTGTAGTATAATAATGTGCAATTCCACTTACCGGCGAAGTAAAATCACGGAACAAAACAAACAATGCCGAATTCTAATGGCGGCTAACCGGGCCGTGCGACGCTCGCATTTGACTTACTTAACATAACATGGACGTACGTCCTTTAGACTCACTTAACAACATGGACATACGTCGATTGCTGATCCTGCTTCATATGAATTTTACTAAGCATATTTTATGGCTTAAAATTATTTTCAATATTACATCAGTATAAATATGTTATTTTAAATTTTATTTTAAAGTTATTAGTAAAATTTATAAAACGTAACCCTTGGTTTTGATATTTTTTTAACATCTTGATTTTCATGATAGACCAAATATTTTAGTTCTCAGTTTCTTTACATATCGGATAAGATATATTTAGTGATGTTAATTAAATTATAAATGAAAATTTATCGGTGCGTTTTTTTTAAACTTAAGAATATTTATTACGATTAAGCTTAAAAATATTTTATAGCCTTAAATTATTTTCAATATTCCTGTCAAAATTACTTCAGTATAAATGTTATTTTCAGTAAAATCTATAAAACGTAACCCTTGGTTTAGAATAGATATTTTATTAACATCATGATTTTAATGATTAGACAGGCCAAATATTTTTGCTCTAAGTTCTTTCCAAGGTTAAGTTACTTTTAGTGTTGTAGAATATACAGAATACGAATATGTATATATTTAATTAAAACAATAAATCTTAACGAATAAATCACTCAAATGAAATATAAAAAATAATGTGGTCATTTGATTATTTGACTATCGTCACTTTTCAACTATAGCCCTCTACACACGCAGTGACTCATTTTGTGACTGATTTGCAATCAGTTAATATAACTAAAATTCATGGTCAATTAAAGCCACATATAACTTTTTTTTTTGAAGTTTTCTGTATTTTCAGTATCTGAAATAAGATTATATATTTAATATTATTTGTCTTACAATTTGAATTATATCAAAGGTTTTAATGCACAATACCTAAGTATTTTTTATGTATGTATGTATAAAAATTATAAAGAAGGCTTGCAATGTTTAGTTGGTTGTATTCGCTGTACTCCTCTGATGAATATATGTTAAATGTATGGAATAAAGTATTAAGAACTTTGCTAGATCAACATGATTCGATATTATTTTTCTTCTGGTGCCTCTTCTCGTATGAGGTTGGTGACCATTTTATCGAACATATTGCTATACTGGGCCAATCTTACCAATTTGGTTGCACTTCATGTAAATTTCACTCTCCAAATTTCCATGCTATATTTATTGTTACAAAAAATGTGGCCAAAATAGGAGGCCTTCCGCTTTACCAACGTAAAGAATTCTCTTTCTTTGCGCATTCTGTGCAAAAGTCTTTTATTTGTGACGCAATCAACCCATGATATCTTAAGAATTCTCCAATACAGCCACATTTCAAATGCCTCAATTCTTCGCATAGTCGCCGTCTTGAGTGTCCAAGCTTCAACTCCATAAAGGAAAGCTTGATGAATTGGTGAATCTCCAGCGAGATTTTAGTGTTAAATCTCTTGAGCATAGTACTTTCCTCAAACTATTAAACGTAGTGTGTGCTGTCTCAATCCTCACATTAATTTCCTGGTCAGGATCCCAGTTCTCATTCAACCAGCTACCCAAATACCTAAATCTTTTAACTCTCTCCACTACTTTGTTGTTGATGTTGATATTAAAGTAGTCAATAAACTCTCTGCTGATAACCAACCATTTTCGTTTTTTTATGATCATGGAGAAGCCGTACTTACAGCTAGCATAGTTGACTTTGTCGACTAGGATTTGTAGGTTGTCAGTGCTATCTGCTGGAGGACAGTTTCATCAGCATAGCCTATGTTATTTAGTGGCCTACCATTTATTTTAATACCAATTGCACAATCGTCTAGGGCAGAGGTGTCAAACTCAATTTTGCAGAGGGCCATATTTTAAATTTAGTATGTGTATGCGGGCCAGATTCAAATAAAATAAGTCTAAAAGCTCTAAAAAACATGATTCTTCTTTCTGTGACACATTGCGATCGCGGGCCGTATTGATACAGCCCGAGGGCCGGATGCGGCCCGCGGGCCGTATCTTTGACATGACTGGTCTAGGGCCTCGTTAAAAATTTCTTCGGCTTAATTTGCTTGATGTTATTGTTCTATTTTGATTAAAATTATACCGAATAAAATATAGATTTAGGATAAGTAGGAAGAGGGGCTTAAATAAAACATGAAATTGAATATCTATTAGATAATTTATTCAATACAACGGTACACTGTGACAATGAATAGCGAACTTATCTTATGAATAAATGACTCAAATGTATTAACTATGCATGTGAATAGATCATTTAACATAAGTTCTTCCTCTAATCAGATAATAACAAATACAGTAAAGGCCTAGTATTTATTTTTGAAAATTATAAGGTGGTGCTTCTGATATAATATTAATTCTGTAATTTATATTACTGCTGATAGACACAAAAAATATAAATTCCAACAAATAAATCAATTATTTATCTCACCTTAGCAATAAGCCTAGACATCATTCTTTATATTTAAATAATATTATATTTTAAAATTGGACGTAAGTGAAAGCCTTATGGAAACAAATTGATAAATAATTTTTAATGAAAGATTTCCTTATTTTCCAGAAATTCATTTCATGTAATTTAAACACAAAATTATATTTGATGATCTTGATACCATGTTTGCATAATTATTCACTTTCAGTTTTTTTCACATGTATGTATATACTTTAACTGCTAAAACTACAACGTATTTAAAGCAAATTCTACATCTTAGATCTTTCGAGAAGTGCTTGGATTTTTACACATACACAATGTATCTACATAGACAATTTTCAGCAGGATTACTTAATATTAAAACGGCGGGGATAATAGATGGTTAGTTGGGATAATTATAATAGTAATTTTTAAACTATGTTCAACATAACTGGTTCCAATTTATCCAGGCAAAAAAATGTATGTATTACATTTTCTTTCAGAAATTTAAATGCTGTAAATAGATATAAATTAAATATATTTAAATAAATACACTTGAACATCTATACCACAAAAGCACATATTATATTAATGCAGGAAATTGAAATAAAACATAAACCAGAACGTTCATTGAATTGAAGCATTAAGAAGCTTTGACATTCATTGCTGTTGTAAGGTTTGTTTCAATTCCTGAATTGTAGTGGAGGACATACATGGCAACTATTTTTTAATAGATAGGTAATATTTTCTAGGGTTGATATTACACATAGAATATTGACATCTATACAGTAATGTGCCCGATATAGTAAAGATATGGACATTGAATAATTCACTGTATCAATATAATCTCACAAGGGCACAATACCTTTCTCCTTAACTAACCAGTTATGATGTAACTTAGCATTTCCACTGTATTTTTGATGACGAACCTACTCTTTTGATTTTCATAGTATTGCACGAACACTTTGAAAATCAATATCACTCAATCTTCCGGTCTTACTTGATACTTTAATTTGCCTACCAATTTTTTTTCAGCAATATTCAAAGAATAATTGGAAAAGTTGCAATTATCAGCTTGCCATTTTAATTTTCATTCAGTCATATGAATCCAAAGATATTTATCATCATCCAAAATAACTATTGCGATAGTTGTGTACTTCTATGGTTTCAAAGCTTAAAAAGAAATAATGGATTGCCAAAATGTATGCAGATTTTAAAGTTTGGCCTAAATCAGTTTTTAAAGCTCAAGGAAAATTTACAAAAAAATTTTTTCCAACAATTTTGCAACAGAATACGAAATACGTTAACATCAGTACATTTTGTACAAAAAAAAATGTCCGCCTTTCAGGGTATTACCATTATTTTCCAAATATATTTCTTAACAGTAATATAATAAATTTGTTATTTTTTAAATTTTAGACTAAATTTAATTTACAAATAAATTGTTGACAACGTGAAATGACAACTTGTGGCTTGTCCTGCGTAGCCGTGTCACTGATGGTGCAGCTACTGAGGCTCGAGGAGGTATTCCTTGACAGTCGGCTTCTCTCAGTCCGTTACCGAGGCTGTGATATGGCTACTTGATGTTGGTTTTTATTCATAAACACTGTGGTCATTTCTTGGAAGGCACTTGCTACTGGTTTACTTTTGAACACATTAAGCCTAGACTTAAAAATAGAATATCGCTTTAATTTAGCTTCAATTAAATTCAAATGTATATAATTTCACAATTTAATTTTTAATTCAACGAATATAATAATTTGGAAGAGTTCTCGAAAATTAATAATTATAGAGAAAAATTTAGATATTTTAAAGCCCAATCTTTTCACAAGGCTTCAGTTCAGTGGTGGTCAAGTCTGCACGAGACTCACAGTAAATTCATCTCATCTCCGATCCGAAATTAAAAGATAGAAAAAACACTAAATGAATTTCAAGGCCACTTCAATTCTCATTTTTCTCTCCATAAACAAAATATCACTTCAAAGTGTCAACACATTTTTTTCAATTCACAATTTTGGCATACCCCTTCATGGCAGGAAGGCAATTTAGTATTAAATAATTGTTAGTTGTTTAATTTTAATTTTGTACATTATCTCATAGCTTACTACACTAAACAAATCACAAAAATAAGTTTCATTTTTGAAAAGTTGTGTTACGCAATAGACTACAGTCTCCTACTGACATTGGTGAGTCACGTTCTATAGCAAGATGATCTGCAACTGCCCTACCGTACACTCGTCCTAATCACCTCCCCTCCCTACGCTAGAGGCAAACCTCTACTTGTAATCTATGATGAAGGTAATTGTGCCATTGTATCTATTGTATCTACAAATACAGGTATATACTATAATTTATTTCACACATATAATACATTTGGCAAATTCCTAAACACTACAAACAAAAATTAAACAATAATACATTTGTAAGAATCCGTTACATATCAATTCTTACAATTACAATACAAAATGCTTTATTTTGTAATAAATTTGCGTATTATAAAATGTTTGATAATGTAAACTACAGTTTCAATGTTAAAACTATAATAAAAAATATTTTGATTAAAACAAAATAATATCAAAATAACTTCGTTATTCAGTTTCATTAATTGTTCTATAAAAAATAAAAAAATAAAATTATATAAATTAAAATAGCTTTGGTATAAATAAATACCTGAAGAAATGTTTAATGGAATCCAGTCTGTCTAAGAACTGCAGAAGCCTTAAGACAGAATAGCAGTGGGCAACAGTAATACGACACCAAGTATAAGACTTACAGCTACTACATGTTTTATACATTTATTCTAGTAATGACAGACAATCAACATTAAAAGGTCCAACTATTACATTTTCAGAAGTGAATAAACAATGTTTCTCCACAGACCTATTAGAGATGTGCAATTACAACATTGACCAAAATTATAAACACACATTTTGTAGAAACAATACAATTATTATTATAGATTAGCTATTTAATATACACTTATGTTTTCAATGATATTCATGAGATACTAGTAGACAGTAATTGTTAATAATTAAATTATCAAATACATATATATTTATATATATATATATATATATATATATATATATATATATATATATATATATATATATATATATATAATTTATACTGATTGTGTCCTGAAGTGTTGCTTTGACTCAAGAACAGTCGTTATGTCAACATACATTAATGAATGCCATTATGGCTTGTATGATAAAAACAATATGATGCAAATGTATAAATATATATATATATATATATATATATATATATATATATATATATATATATATATATATAGGGTAGGTACTGACAAAAATGCGAATAAACAAAACTAATAATAACTTAACAGTTCTCCCAAGTTTAACTATGTATATTGGAATTTTGATGAAAATTTAATTTAACTAATGTATATATATAATTAATTAATGATTATTAAAATAATATAAAATTATTGTTTTTAAATATAACATTGTTTGAATTAAATAACATAAAAGGTCATAAAACTTATAACCAAAACAAAATAATTAAAATCCAACGTATATACTGGACAGAGTTACATTATAGGCAACAATCAAATTGCACGTCACATCCTGATAATTTATTGTTGTATATTTTGAAACTAAACAAGGAAAAATAAATAAATATGTGATAAAAATGTAACATAAACTAATGAAGTATCAATTCGTCAAAGAAAAGAAGTGATAAACTTTAATTAACTAGCATAATTCACCAAATCACTCGGCCTTCATGTTGGAAATGAGATATTTGCTAATCACAATCAACATGTCTTTGAATAGGCACTGTTTGCACGGAGATATATGGCTAAATGCTTAATCTGTGAAACTAAATCTGTTTACGTAATAAGGTACATGTATCGTAAAATAAATAGAAACATTACAAAATTAGATCTACGATAGTATGATTATTTTAATGAAACTTTTCATTAAAATATCTGTTACATGTATCGAACAACAATCAATCATTAAGATATATTAACATTTATCTACTTTTATATTTTTTTTCACTAAAAATTACAATATTTTGTCTTGGAAACTAATGTATACCCAACAGTCTTTTTGAAACTGGCCGAAAGTTACAATTTTGATTTATTCATGATAAAATCCTAAATGATACACTACCTTAACATTTAAACATCTATTTTATTTCATTTATAAACAGTGAAAATAGCTTGGATTAAAACAAAAACTGAAACACTCGTTCGTCTGTTCATTCAAAGGTTTTGCATATTAGTATTTCTTTTTTATTCATTTTGTACATCTACATATTTATGTGATCATAATGAATTCATATATTCCAAATGCTCTTTAATATTCATCATTGTTATTTATTAAATTCCAAAAGACAGAGAACTATTAGAAATAGGTATAAAGAATCGCTTTCTTTGAGTTTTACAGAACTAAATTTATCATTAATAATCTGTTTGACCAGAGACCATTGCAGAATCCAATAATTTTTTTATAAATATTGGTTAAATAAATTAAGAAATTTATTGATAGATGAAAACGAGACCAGAGAAACTAAAAATGAGATATGTAAGTATTAAGTAATTAGTAAGTAAATAAGTTGAAGATATACAATGAAATTGTAATGCGATTGGTTATCCACCATACTTCTGACCAGTACCTACATTAAAATGTATCTGATTAATATGAAATAAAAAATAACTGAGAAATATTAACATAAGGTGGGCTATCAAATTTATTTGTAATGATGCACTAATATCAGCTCTAGGAATAACTTTTTAACTTGTGGAAACTCCCAAATTTTATTAAATTCAGAATTGAACAAACTACCTCATCTGACTATTTAATGATTTGTTCCTAAATAAACTGTTAACAGATCTGAACTGTAACAGCAATTCTGGAGGTCATACTACTTTGGTAAATAAAAATCAGGAAAACAAGAATGTTTGGTATTGTCCTCTGATAATATCCCTATATTAAGTATGTGGAACTTCCATGTACATGAAGAATACTTACACTAGAGAGTATTTCCAAAGCAAAAAATATGTGAGTATTAAAATATTTCAGAGTAATTCCAGGAATACTGTACAAGCTGATAGTATTCTGGATTACTGGTATAGGTTATTAATACTCATAAAAAATCATAATATATAGTAGTTGTTAATCAGTTTCCTTTGACATGATTTGGGATTTGAGAAATAATTTTTTCTTTGTCGCTTTTAGTATTTTCTGCCATAATTATTTTATACACAGATGCGAATTGTTCAGAAGTTAATTTTAAATTATTGAGTAATGGAAGCCGCCAACCGCACAGGTAATCTGCAATTAAGTCATTTATATAACCACTGAATGGGGCACTCCAGCATTAACAGAGTTTAAAATAATAAAATCACAATGAATCACGGGTTCTCTGATAAAATCAGGACCCTCAGGTCTTGCTGCTGACGGTTTACTTAATGGCGTCATAAACCAGATTAATACTTAATTATCAGAATCGTAATCCAGTTTTTGTAACTTCCAATTGAAATGTTGTTCACACCTTATAATAAGGAGTAACACGTAAACATTACTTATGCCCTCAAATTTAACATGATTCTTTAGCTCTCGCATATGATACATTCTTCTGATATCTGAATACTTATGTGCATTGATATTGGCTATGAATATATTTTTGTTGTTGCTCTTAGGTATTCTCAGAGAGATGGTTTAACTGTGAGTATTAAAACATAAATACAGATATCAGGATATGTATATGCATCTTTCCATGAGGAATTTACAAACGGGGTTCACCCATAGGCTCAAGCTTTATGGGAGAGGTTTCTTGCTCGGTGATAACCAGAGGGGGAGGAGAAGGAGTAGGAGTTTTGTGTAAAACGAGATCTTCAATTTCCTCACGGAAGTAGCTCTCAGGGCGAGGAGAAGCAAATGGACGGAAGTGTTCCGGTCCATTCCCGGCAAGAGACAAATGATGCATGGGAGGCTCCAGGGCCATTCCAGGTGGTGGCGGAGAGCACATCGGGGAAGCGAGACCCGAGGATAGTGGGGAAGGTGGTGGCGGTCGGTGGGCTGCAGCCACCATGTTGCACATTTGGCGACGGAAGCCATGAGCCACGGCCGCTACAGCAGCTGCAGCTGCAGCTCCAGGTGAAAGTCCACCATCTGATCCATTCCCACAAGGTACATTGCTGTAGTTTTGAATCCCCATTCCATCCTGAAATTAAGACCCAATTGATTTTTAAGATGAATAATAATTATTGACATGAAAATGTTTCCATTTGTCAGGTATATTTAAAGTTTATAACTTTGGAAGAATTGAATTTATATAGTAAGACAGGAGAAATACATACAGTAATTGCCGGGTATGTGGGCAGCGGTTCTTCCTTAATGTGGTGAGTGCTGTGAGAGTCACGGAATACAACTGAACGGATGACATTACGGATGTGCTCGTCAGGCCACACTCCTAGCAGAATACGCTGGGGTCTTCCTCGTCCCTTAGGTCGCAATTCTGTAACACCACACCCTATCAAAATATTTCATCTACTTTACATACATACAAATATTAATTAACATAGCAATTATCGCCATTGTAAATATGAAATTGGAAGAGATGTATAGATTTTTACAATGATCGGTCTTATTTTTATATTTTTGAATATGTTGGTACATACTGACACATATTGCACATAATTAATAACTGTTTTAGAAATGTATTACATCGCTACAAAAAAGTGAGCACAGCAAGTAAGAATAATGCAAGAGTAAAAATACATTGAAATGGACATCTATGGTTGTTAGCCGTTATCACTGATGAAAGGTGCGAGGCTTTGCTAATTATCCACAGTAAATATTTAAATTCGCAGGCGAGCTAGAATATATGTATAGTAAGTAAATCACGGTAGCGTCCACTGAGGGAGCTGGCTGCGACTCAGCGTAAAAGTAATGTAGTTGGAAGACAGACCTGCCCCTCCGTCTGCGCTCGGGCCGAGCATGTTGTGCACGCGGTTGGCGTAGAGCACGAATGTTGGATACGGGATGTCGTATTTGCGGGCGGCCTGCGACAGGGACAGCCCCTCCTTGAGGACGGAGAAGATGGCCTCGGCCATGGTCTCGGGGCGCCAGGACTTGAGCGGGCCACGCTCGCGGAAGCGCAGGTTGTGCACCAGGGACTGGTTGGTCCAGCACTTTTGCCACATGGATTGCAACTGATATTGGTAGCTGTCTGCTGAAATGAACGGGAAACGTAAAAAACATCATTAGTTCGGCGCGATCGAAGGACACATAAAAAAACAACAACTAATCGCTCTTGTGAAATATTTTTTTTATCATATTCATAGTGGTTCAGATTTTTGGGAGGAATGTTATTCGGTATTTAACTAAAAAATCCTAGACTGATTCAAGTGTAAAAAAATAGGAAACTTTCTTTAATATTGCATAGCTACGTAGGTCTGTAAAAGCGGACAAGTATAAAATATATATTTTTTATATAATGGGGTTTGGAAGAAATAATTTCTTGGTGTTCTGTCTTCTGTATGCTCATAAAACACGGATCGATGAAAATTGGGAAAATAATGTTTTTATTTTTGAATCTATTTTTTATTTACATAAGAAAACTCTGGATACTCTGCATCTGAAAAAAGCTTCAAAGTAAAATATTTACTCATCTAGTAAGAAAAAAACAAAATGGATATTTTATATATATTTATATATATAACATACATTTGATTATTTTTAGTAATATTTTATTAAAAAAGTATGCTAACTCATACTATTCAATCTCGCAATTTTGAAAAAAAGTGCTTAACAATCGCCATACAATGTTGAGCTAATAATCGCACAAACGCCATAAATATTAAAAGTGTAGAAGAAAAAGAAAATTCAATTACGTGTAGAATCTCATATATAACATAACTAGACCTAATTTGATATTTCAACAGGTAATATTTTTATTAAAAATAATAAGTACACAGCAATAATCAAAGAGCAATGATATACAAACTGTCTTTGCTTTTGTATATCGGACTGAAGAAAGAAGAGCCTGGAAAAAAATATTGTTATTTTAGTCTCTTGAATTTTTACCCAAAGCATATAGAAAGTAATTATTTCCATGATGGATATTTTATATGATATTCAATTCAGTTAAAATTTAAAGTTTTGGGATTGAATAATAACATGTTAACTTTTTTATTCTATTAAAAATAAGGGTCAAATGAGTTCGTACTTCTATAAATCGTGTCTATTAAAAATGTATTAAATGACAAGCTTTTGATCACTACGGGCGACTTGTTTTTATTAAATTACAGGCGGCGGTCTACCAACATCACACGTGTTAAGTGATCATAAGAAGCGTAGTAATTTAAATCCAAAAATAAGTTTAAATTTAAAATAAATATAGATAATACTAATACATATTTTAATAAGAGAAAATAATGATTTCGTCTCACAAGGTAATTAGTTTATGTGGGATGGGCATCAAGGATGTCTATATATCACAGGCGGGCGATGCTTTGGCCACCCCTGCTGTGTATATGTATATGTATATATATATATATGTATATATATATATATATATGTGTGTGTGTGTGTGTGTTTGTTTACTTTGATGAACAGTCACTCTTATCAATACAAACACTTCTTAACTCACCGGCAATGCTGGATGTAGAAGCTCCGAGCCAGGCGTGGGAGTTTTCTAACATCTTTGCCTGGAACAAAAACGACAATTATTATTATAAAGCCGAAGGGGTTGTTTAAGAATATGCATTATTTATATCACAACATTGTTAAGAGAATAATGGCGATGAGTAAGGTGAGCAACCGCTCCCGAGATCAATTAGCCCGCGCCATGCGAGCGAGCGCGAGCGTGGCGGCTGCCGACAGAACCGTAATTATTACATGCGTTTTTACATTGCAGGTGCATTTCCATATTCGGAACAGCTTAAAAAGTGATTCAATGACGCTCCGATAGCTTACGGCATGTTCTTCGAGAATAATATAAAAGTGTACATTGTTACTGCAACGGAATTTCTCGATATTTCTTTCTCTGCGCTTCGATACCAAAGGAATGCATTTAGTAATTAAATACGAGTTTTCAGTATAAAGAAAATCGAATCATTGGAGCGGATTGAAATGCATTCTAATTAATGTGAAGTCAGCGTCTTTAGAAGTATTCGTGTGTTGCGTTGCGGGGCGATGTATTCATAAGTTGCGTACGGCTTTTCAGATCAAACGTTTAAAGACACATTTGATGTAACCTGCTGATAAATATTACACAGTGAATTGCCGCAGTGCTCTTTGTTTCAGTGAATGGAATGGAGTGAAAAATGAACGATAATAAAATTAAAATATTTGTAATACGAAAATATATGATAGGATGTGGTTTTATTATGTGTTATAAGATTTATAATATCAATATCTGGACACCGCTAGTCCTGTACAAAGTTTTTGAGATTCACTGGTTCACTGATTCACATAAATAAAGGAAATATTATTTTTTTAAAGTTCTGTATTGTAATTAATTATATAACTATTCTATTTTTCACTGATGTTATTATTTTTTATCGTTTATACTTTTATGGGTAGAATAAGCTTGCAAGGCATAAATATTATTATTTTAATCTAACGAAAAAATAATTATATTTGTGAGAAAATGTAATTAAAAAATAGGTCATCGACCCATAACACATCGAGTGGTGTCTGGTTTCATAATACATGGCATTCAAATAGGATGAGGAGGCAAATGCATCTTCAAAGAGAAGAGCTTGAAACAATAGTATTTAGTCTCTTAATTAGAAATATCTGAAATTACTACTGTCAATATTTCAGGTACAAGATACCAGCGTCCCTTTTTTCATGGCTTGGCGAAAGAAAAAAAACAACCGATAATTGCATACAGTATTCATTGAAAATTGTATTTATATTTAAAAAAAAAAACATATATCCAATGGTTGAAAAGCGTCTGATAAAATATGTAGCACCATAAATAATGTAAGTCTTGTGTTTACACACAATTAACGGCGGATAAATTTGTGCAGCGTGCATTAGCAAATTGGATTGGAATTGAAAATTGTATATAAATCTTTTCAGCGTGAATTCCAACAAATGAATGACTTAGCATTTGTTGTGATAACGAGCTTTACAACATTCAATTAAAAAAACTATAATGCTAAGAAAAGTTTATAAACGTGTCGACGCTAAAAAAATTAAACATACCAAATTAAACGCATTTCTAAATCTAAATAATTGAAAATGAAAAAATATATATAATCTACTATAATAATAGCCATTGTGTGTGTATGTTTCGTTTTACGGTTCTCTATAGAACATCTTAAAAGATACAACGCTGATTTTTTGCATGTAAGTTTAGTAAATTTTTCCGCAGCTATGTGCCGAATTTCAAGACGATAGGATAATATTTTTATTCATAAACTAATTTAATTAAACTATAAAATATGCTCTAGCGAGTTTCAATATGTACGAATTATAGGATTTTATTGTTCAACACGAGAATTTCAAATTTAGAACTTTTACAAAAAAACAAATTTTGATGCTTCTTAGAAATTTTCAGTTTATGTCAGCTTGACACAAGTACCAATTTTATTTTTTTATCGTAATTGCGTTAGAAATTATTAATCACATCATTAATAACTTAAAATGCCTCCTTAAAAAATAACACCGTCTAAGCACAGCAAACGTAATTAAAAAAGAATAGCACAATTAAACGTGATAAAGACTGCATCTAATAAAGAACAGTGCAGTGAAAGTGATTCGTTGTTTGTGACACGAAATGTGATATTTCCTAGAATGGCTTAATATTAATATCCGGTTATTCCAAATATATGTGTACAAAATGAAATAAAATATTCATCTAATTGTCAGCCAAACATATGTTCAAACACTATTGCATCGTTCATCGAATACGTCATTTTATGACGGGCTACATTTTTCTAGTATATTTAATAATACTGAATTTACGTTTCTTTTGTTGCTTCCTGAATTTTTGAGAGAGTTAATGTTTCAAAAATATGGCGATAAAGCAATGCAAGACTGAAGTTAATTTATCAATCTTAAATATGAATATGGGATTTGGAACTCTGGCTTTCATAAAGATTGGGGATATAGCCCCGCGGTGGGAAGGGCGTCAGGGGACATGGGTGTCATCGTTATCGCTACATGTTATGGCTACAGATCGGCCAAATTTATTTATTTAACCGAAACAAAACATAACAACGCTCACCGTGATTTGCACTGGGCGTTCCCGGACGGCTGCAGGTGCCGGATTTTCCGCAAACAAAAGCGGACCTTGGGAAACAGTACCGGAGCCGCTATTTTCGCGTGGTCAGTAAATTTTTTTGGACGGCAGAGTGAGCGGGCGGGCTGCGAGCGCAGAGGGCATCCCGTGTTTTATGCAACTGATCGCTAATTGGTTAATCGCTGCAGTTTCCCCTCCCCCGCCCCACCACGGGGCGGCCCGCGCGGCGCGGCTGATGACGGATTGCAGTTTTCCGAAAAACAAGGCGCCCTACTCGAGAATCACCACTTGAAGATGTGCTAAGTATTTACTTGACTGTGAGTTATTACTGAAAACATATTGATTCCGGAAATGTGTCTGTTCGTTCGAGTCCTCAGAAGTATGGAGTGTACACTGCTTAAGTGATTGTCGCAGACGAATTATTGAAATTAATAACTGCGGTGAACTGTGATGCTCTTCACCAGCGTAATCGAGTGCTCAATCGATCTCAATCTTAATTGCACTTGGACATCTAATTCTTTATTATTAATTTTTATATGAGTAATACTTGCATACTTATCAAATGAAAAATTGATATTTAGCAAACTTATAAATATACTTTTATAATGTAAGTTTTGATTGAAATAGTGAATTTTTTATTACAAAAATATCAACCACAAAAATTTACGCCAAATAATTTCTCACCACCTGCAAAAATTAGTCAAAAGCACAAATATTGCAGTTCGCGGTTCGTGACGAGCGCACAGAGAGCTGCCATCGCCCCTGCCCTGTAGTGTAAAAACGGGAAAATTGCATTTGTTTGACAAACACACACAATTTTAACCGAAAGAACCGCTTACCGCGTGTCAAGCGAGCCACCGTCATTTCATTATTTGGAGGGACGGCTGTAATGGTGAATCGAAAGTGACATGAATGGAAATGGCGTATCTGACAAAAACAACATGCATTGCTGCATACAATACGAATCACAGCATATGACATTACTTTTAGGTATATTCTCTAGTTACATGATAAAATCAGATTTGCAGTAAATATACGCTTCGAAGATTTAAAACGCCCACCTGTGGGGGGGGGGGGGAGTATTGAGTGATGCGTCGTTATGATCAAAGTCGAAATCCGGCAGGACAGCTCAGGTCGTTTGAGGCAAAACGCACGAATAGATAAAAACACCATGTACGCGAGAAAAAAGCAAACTATCACGAGGCCGTTAAATGCCATGCGGCCGGGTGTGCGATAATCAAATTGCGGTTTCGGCTCTTTTTCCCGGGCGGGATGATCCGGCCGCAGGTGACGCCGCGTCGGGACGCCCCGCCGGACATCGCGGGCCGCGTCGATCGGCCGGACACGGGTGTTGACACCGTTTGCCACGGTACAAGTTGGCATGCCACGCTTTTTTACGAATTAACAAACGTTTATAGGCACCTCAGCGGAATGGCCGCTTTCGACGCCATTAACCAGTACCGAGGTGGATAATGAATGTATCAATGCGATTTTCATAATACACAGGTTGTTATAGTAAGTTCTAAGCGCTGGGAAGCTTTTTAAATTTTAATGGCAGTTTGCAACGGGTAAAAATATGATTTCAATACAAGAAATCCACAGCGAATTAAAATATTCAAAGACGACGTATAAGTGGGGATCCCGGAAAAATTATAGGTATAAAATAAAACAGAAGAAAATAAAATAAACAGCGCGGTCGATGTAAAGTACATATTGTCAGTAGTAATAGGATCGTTTATGCTTTGACAACAAAGTTAATGTAAAGAATCATGAGAACTTACAGGCTAAGTAAGTATTGGAACGCCGAGGCGATGTGAAATTTAAAGGTGCGCGCAGATAATAATAGCTAATAAATATCCGATAAGTAGTGTGCGCTTATTACAGAGAGCTGGCTGATGTATCCGAGGATAATAAGTCATTTTTACCATGGCATACCTTCATTCAAAATACAGAAAATTGCAGCGAATTTCAACAATTCACCTGACATGTTCGCACGTTATTTCTTAAATACAAATCGTTCTCTGTATTATTCAAGCTGTTTAGACTATAGCTGTTGCCCAAGAACTTGGGAGCGGCGATGTTAAATATGTATTCCCATTAATATATAAGGGTATATTGATGCTAACCTTAATATAGAGCTGTGTAAGCTCAAGCGAAAGGTTAGAGCATCGGCATTGTGGACACGAGAGTGCATGGCCAGCACTCGTATGTTCAACTATATATATATATATATATATATATATATATATATATATATATATATATATATATATTATTAATATAAATAAATCATGAAACTCGTTTCTATACAAAAGGATTCATAAATACAATTTGGTAGTTTATAAATTTCTAGTAAAGATACGAAAAATATATTTTTTATTAGAAAATTCAAATCTCTTAATCTGTTGTAAAAATAGTTTTCTTACAAAGAAAAGTCATGAATTTTAAAAAATGCATTGAATACCTCTGAATAAAAATACACTTTACATATTTTGAAAATCACACATCAATAAATATGTAAATAAGTAAATTTAAAAAAGATGATTTATTTTTAATCAACACTATAATTTAAATAGAAAGAACTTTGTGATTATCAATAGTAATTTGTCTCACAATTACGTATTTAATTTAATGATAATATCTGTAAACCGCCCAACAATATATTTCATGAAATTTCCCACAAGTCACTGTGGTAGGCATTATGGCGTTGCCGGCTCATCCGGGAGTGTCGTTCAGTGAATAATTCACAGATAATGACAGAGACAATCGCGGGCACGAAGGTGGGTAGATAGATAGTATTGGCGCATGTCGAACAAACAACGTGAGATTGTCAGTTATAGATGCAGATTGTGCCCGCATGCCGAGCCGCCCTCGACTTCAATTGCCTTCTCGGTGCAGAGATTTGAACGATTTATATTAAATTCTTTCGATGTAAAACATAACCGATGATGTAAGGCACACCATGAAAATACTTTTAACATTGGATATTTATTTTAGACGTAAAGTAAATAGAAAAAGATCAGACCATATTTTTAATTCATATTTCTCATCTCGTCTAAATAAACGCATGCATATAGTCTGTATAATAATAAATGCGTGATCATATTTCATGTTTAATAATTGATATGAAGGTTTCCTTATTTGGTGTACGCAAGTATAGAAGCAAAGTACACAGTTTCATGTGTTCTCTACACAATGATGTATGACATGACTGAAGCCCTTATAAAATTTAGTGAGTTTTAGAAAATAAAATGTATCCGTATTTATTTATACTATTACTTTTTATTTGTTTAACGTATAGAAGGTTAAAAATAAAACAATGACTTTAAGAGAAGAGGTACAATGAGACACGATGAATCTTTACGGTCCGTAATGTGTTTACGATGACAAACGTATTTTGAAAAAAATATTATGTATATATGTTGAACAATTATAATTTCATATCTGTGAGTGTTTTTTCAAAGCACCCCTTCTGTTGACTGTGGAAGCTCTCTTACTTTTTGCGCCGTACACGAACAAAAGGTCCCGAGAGGTTGCGGGGGTCAATAGTGGTAAACTAATAATCGCTGCGGAGACGCGTGATTTTCGAGTGAAAATAATTCGGGGTTTCACTGCTGGACAAATGGAGGAGCGTAAATAACAACCTGTTAGCATGTGCCAGTGGCCGGCCGGCGCGGGCGCCTCGGGCAGCTCCGAGTGGGGGGACACAAACTGAAGATACACGCGAGTTACCACGCCGAGGAGCTTTAAGTGCCCTAAGTCTATTGTACATATCATGTACCCATCGACTCATTCGAATCTAAAAAAAATAAACCAACTATTCCACAATCGATATTTTTTTAATGAACAAATCGTCAAAGTTATCAAGTTTCTTGAGCAACCGCTACCATTAGTCAATATTATTTGATAAATATGCCTAGTTAATGTTTTAAAATAATTAATCAATTCTAATAATAATTAATCAAAATATTCGTAGAAAATAAGTAATCAACCTAGTTTTGATGTAATACTTATTTTATTTAATATGTATGAGATGTATTGTATATACGTAAACCGAATTTTTAGAAAACATTAATTTGACGAATTCGTAGTAGATGTTGATATTAATGACCTTTAAAGTAAATCTATTGTCGAAATTTATAATTATAATCATTGTTTTATTTCAATACATATAATAATAACATAGGCATAATCTCTGGTCGTTATATGAAGCATGTGATGAAAGTCTTGTATATAATATTTATATCACCTTGAAACTTACTGTATAATCAGGACTTAAAAGGCGTTTTGATCATGTTTATCAAAAATGGAACATTGATAATGAAGTTGAATAAATTTCACTATGAGTGAAAAACATAGTTAAAAGTTGCATTAACGATTTATTTAATAGCGTGTATTTTGAAACAATAAACCTTTTCATCTGATTTAATTTTAAAATTAATAATCTCGTTTAATCTATATATTTTTAAAATAGATTTGTTTTTTTATTAAATATCCTTGATTTATTTATATTTTAATAGGTGCCATTCAAACCACGGTTTCATGAGTTTTTTTTACTATTTTCCAATGTCATTATAAGCATAGAAAAACACAACCAATACAATAAATATCTGTGATTTTTGTTTCAATGTTTACTTAACCTAAAAAGCAGGTTATTTTAGTTCATGTTAGTTATTGAAACATCGCACTAGTTATGTATAGTTGGTAATATCGTAAATCATGCATTTTCTTCTCCATGAACCAATCAAAAATAAACAATAACCAAAAGTGAATCAAACAAACATTATTGCTTTGGAAATTCATGCTAAGAATTTAGTTTTCTTTCGGGAATAATGGACGCTCGCTGAACTAGGTGGAAATGAATTTCAATTTATGCCAATCACGCTTTGAGTAAAGTCATTGAAATATACTTTTATATTTACGTAAGCAAAAAAAATTACTACTCAACACCGCAAAAGAAAAACGAGTACAGTTGAAAAATAAATCAATTTTCCAAGATTGTATCTGCAATATTGCACTTGAGCTACCGTTGAATTCGCATACATATATTTTTATTATGATGTATACTATATAAGCGTTATTAGAACTAACTAACTGACTCAATTAAATATAACTAATTTTATATGTGATTTGAATGATTATGTTTCTTTGATATTTTAAATTTTTACTAGTATAGATCGCAGCACACTTGCGTCACAAAACATTTTTTCCGAACAAGAGTGATTTTAGCTGTATATATATAGATTGGTATTCGTAAAGCTGCAATTTGCAAGTAAAATTTTCAAAGTAAACTGTTTCCAAACAGCCACAAAGCTGTGACAAATATTAGTTTTATTACGTGGTTTGCACTCTCATATACGCTTTAAATCAATTATTCGCTGTGCTGGGGTTACAGGATGAAATAAAATCGGTTTGATTAGGAAGTACTTAAGTAGGCAGGTGACGTGTAAATAAAATTTCGAATCGTGTCTCCAAGTTAGTCGGTGACTCAGCAGCGTTGCTAGTTAGTTTCATTACGGATCGCAGTGTTAAGATTGGACTCGCGCAGGTAGGCACGTGATTTAGAGTTAATTTCGACCGTGCGCTTCACAACATCCTGCAAGCCCAACTTTAGCGCGCCTCTCGACTTGTGTAATTTCGCCGATTTACTGCGTCGCATTCTTCAGCCAAATATCGTTTCCAGTAATATTTGTCTTGAGTTTACACGAATACTTTGTATTAAATCATATTTAAGAACTGTAAAATTGACTTATATCTCTAGAAATAGAATTGGTATCCTCGAGTACGGATTCATCTCTTCCTTCTTTGAAGAGTATAGTGCTGAAGCTGAGCTTGGCTCAAGAGAATGCTTCTGCTGTTGCAGTAGTTTAGTGTATTTCTTTCAGTGCTTTAAACTAAATTCGATATATTTAAGAACACCCCATATTAAAAAAACAAAACTGAATATTATGCCACTTAAAAAATTGAACAGTTCATTAAGCGACTATATAATATATATATATATATATATAGAATATATTTGCTCTAGAATGAAACTCCATGCCTTGGTATCGATGAGATCTGAAAAGGTCTACTGTATGATTAAGAGTTAACTATTAAGAGTTTCATTTTTAAATGTTGAGTTGCGAGAATAATCTGAGTGCTGGAAATGGAAAACTGATCTGAGTTTAATCAAAATTAATTCACCAAAAACATCATTTTTTGATAATGAAATATTGGAAACGATGATTGTATTACGGTTTTCAGAGCCACCCCATATCAACGATGAGCTGGCAAGCAGAAAGGACTCCAGCGCAGCCATTATGATGTTTTTTAATAATACCCCGTCAATTGTTCCATGAGAGCTTATCGCATCGCAGCCACCCCATTCACGCGAGAAGCCGTCTCAGCAAGGGGGTGCGCAGTACTTCCAGCTAACTGGCTGACATGACTTCGTGGGCTGTGGTGTTTACTTGTAAGTTATTATAAATAAAATTCACCATATAGACTAATTTTGATAGTAACGTTTGTAGAATATGTAATATTTTTACTTCAAACAAATACTGGCCCTTTGAAAGTAAGTATTTGCGTGGCTTTTATAGCCTTGTTTATGGTACATGTCTCGTACCTGTAGGTTTAATTAAAACTTAGATATTCTTTGTAGTTCCTAAAATAGAGCTAAACATGTATGCTACTTAAGAATAGGTTTTTGCAAACACAAAGTGGGAGAGTCAAGCGAGAATCGTATGTCATATTTGTACTAAGGTGGTGTTTGTTTTTTAGCTGAAACAGTGAAAAAAAAAATACAAGTACAGGTATATACACATATGTTTTATAAAAGTGACAAAAACACTCTGAAAAAAACGTTAACTTTGTGTACAGAAGTATATCGTATGAATAATATTATTTATGCTGTTCATATATTTCGTTCGGCGCGGGCCATTCAATGTACTTCAGCTGCATATTGCAGTGTCCTAGATCAAGAGATAGAAGAACTAAATAAATATGGAAAAGTTGCGGTATTTCCAACAATAGTTTGTATTACTGACTCAAACAAAATATAGTTTTATAAAGAAACCACCGAAACAAAGTATAAATATAAAATATTAATAAAGTTACACTTTTTTAAAAATATATATTTAAAAAACATCTGTTTTAACTTAAAAATAATTAAATAAGCTTGTGAATAAATGTCGCAGATGATTGCGTTCGAGAGAAGCCAGTGGACACGGTCAAGCGTGAGACAGCCGTGATCCCATTTATTACATTATCATACTATGGTAAAACCTTTCTTGTTTTTTGACCCTTCAGATCATTTAGTAAAGTTTAATTATTCACAATTTCAGTAGTAATCGACATTGGCTGCGATGCCTCTGTAATCGGCTAGTGGCGAAGGTCGAGGGAACTGGAACAGTGCAGGTCGGAATCTCTTACATGCTGTGAATTAACCGACACGCCATCGTCACCCATAATGTAAATGGGAAATTGTGTTCAAAACATCTCTAAATTAAAAAAAAAAAAAAAAAAATGTTATGTAGTAGTTACACCCCCCGAAGATTGTATTTAATTGACAGCAATTTAACCAAGAAGATATTTTAATCATACACGAATTAGTCTTTCAGAATTTTCGAGTGCACGCGCAGAAGTAAAATGTGAATATTTTAATGCGTTATAATGAATGCAGCGAGATGGCTATGACGTCATCAGGTTTCCCGCAGGGGCGGGGGTGGAGCGCCCTCCAGCGCCGCCGCCTCGAGGGCTCTAATAAGCCGAGCATTCGCGGGCGACGAATGCCCCGCCGCGCGCCGCGAGGCTCTCACTCCGCGGGCCCGGCCTAATGAACGCCGCCGCCGATTGTCGAACCTCCCGACCGGAGAAACTTCGTCCTGAGTCGCCAAGGAGCTAATTCTAAAACTTGTTTGATATGAAAAAAAAAAAAATAACACACCGACACGCCGAACACACAGCCCACAGACTCAAGCATTATGCGGGCATACTTTTTAAAACATTCTTGTATGCAACATATTTTATATAACTCATTTGATTTAATGTTATTGAATAACTGAATTAATGAATCTACTATAATAATATCCATTGTGTGTGTGTGTATGTTTCATTTTTTGGTTTTCTATAGAATATCTTAAAAGATACAACGCTGATTTTTTTGCATGGAAGCTTTTGTAAGAATTTCAAGACGATGGGATAATATTTTTATTCATAAACTAATTTAATAAAACTATAAAATATGCTTTAGCGAGTTTCAATATGTACGAATTGTAGGATTTTATTGTTCAACGCGAGAATTTCAAATTTAGAACTTTTACAAAAAACACAAATTTTGATGCTTCTTAGAAATTTTCAGTTAATGTCAGCTTGACACAAGTACCAATTTTATTTTTTTTATCGAAATTGCGTTAGAAATTATTAATCACATCATTAATAACTCAAAAACGTCATTCTGTGACGGGCAACATTTCTAGTTAATATATAAAAAGCGCAGAAAAGTATTTACAATAGTATTAATTGTAAATTTAGTATTGCAAGATATAATAAAATGTGCTATTCTAGCGTCTTGTCATAACATGAATCAGAATCTGACGTATAATTATTCTTTTTTAAATTTAAAAAAACTTTGTGCGTTCTTTCCGTGCCTTCATTGTTCATTGCCTGCTCACGCAAAGTACCGAGATAGAGTACTTTCTAAAAAGCTAAGAAATACGATATATGCATTCACAGTCTAACTGTGTAGCCCGGAGAGTTATTACGATGGTTACAATAATTACCCGTTTAAGGTATAGATTATTCATGATTTGATAATGTCTGCAATGATTGTAGTAGAAACAATTGAGAGCGTAGCTGAACAACGTAACCTGCATCTTTTATAGATAATAAAAATAAAAAACATTTTTTTATTATTTATTTATTAACTACAATTTTAATTCAATAAGAAAAACAAAACACATTAGTTTAAAACCTTTAATTGCAACCTGCTAATAAAAAAAATAATGTTCGTGACATCACTTTATTATAACATCGATGTTTGTATAAACATGATTTATATTTGAAAAATATGAAATCGTCAATAAATAAATTTAAAAAAATATATATTTGTCAGTGACTTTTGATCAACATAACGATAAGTGATCGCTGCAGAGGATCTATTTTTATCACATTGAATGCATACTTCAAAAAGTTTCGTTAATTTTTTGAAATAGCTATATAGAAAAAAAGTATATACAAAAGCTTTAGTGCTTATTTTCCAATTTTTTTAATTATAAACGCATTTACGAAAAGCACAAATTAAAACTGTGGGCATTATTATATCACTTAGGATAAACGTAAGCTAAGTTAAATGACTTGCTAAATAAAAAAAAATCGTGATGTCAGTGAGTAATATTGCAAAAAAAAAATTAATTGATCTAATACAACCCTTTCCCGCAACATAAACCTACAGTATATTTGTTAGATGAGTAGTTTCTATAGACAATCTATTGCTTTGAATAATTTGCGTTTTTTTTTTGCAATGATTCAACGCAAGTGGTATCTCGCAAATTCTCTAACGGCATTGAATGCATCAAAGCGAGGCTTTTAATCGCAATCTATTCACTCGGGATACATCTTCTTTCGCGAGTTCTGGATCGCGAGCCTCTAATTAGGTCCTCAGCGCAAGTCGCGGCCGCCCATCGATCGCTCCCGCCGGCTGGCTCAATATTACGTATTCAAATATTCAGTTCTAAACGGTGGCGGACTAGAAGTATTCCCAAACACAAGTTAGCGCGGCAGGGTAAAATTAGCCACTAAGTGGTAAGGGTACGAGGTAGTTCTGAGGCTTATTAAGTAGATGCCGAGAGTGGAGAAGCTGGGACTCAGAACTTACGAGTGCCGGTAATTATGTACTAGCTGCATGGGCACATACCTGCGAATATTTTTGCAAGGAAAAGTTTCTCAGGCCGCACTTTAAATATGCGATTCAGCGAGAAACCTGAGGTTTGATAAAAAATTGTAGTACGCATACACAAACACCAATTGTCCCTTCTCATAAAGACTGCTGTGAATTTCATTATTGTATTGTGATAAAAAACTGAAAATGCTAATTTTTTAAACATGAAATGTACTTTGGTATTCCTTACCCCTTGTTATGATCAATGTGATTTCCTGAACATGCAAATAATAATTGCGCTCTTGAGGATGCTGTTCTTTGAACACCCTCGTTAGGTTTTTGAAATCGCTGAAATTCCTCAATATTGTCGAGATCGCGAGACTGCACTGGTGTCGCCTAGTTAAGCGGAGTAAATAGCTTTCTTCCAATATGAATAATGTTAAGCGATCGGGCGTTGTGAAATAAATAAATTTGTTTTGCATTTGGGGGGTAGTATCTGCAAGGTTGCTAACTTACTTGGAGTTGTGGTGTAGAGCTTTCTGCGGCTCTACCTGGTTGCACCGCACCTTACGCTCCCGTGCGGGGTGTTCGTAATGCATTAAGTACTTAGTGGCGATAGAAATAATTATAATGTTTCAATCGATGATTAAAGAGAGTAGTCGAGGGCGAGCCGCGCGGCACGCAGTGCTGGCTGATGCATCTGTGATCCGGTTATATAGTGTCGAGGAATAAATAACTAAATTAAAGTCACCTGCACTGTTGTTTGTAATACTTGAAGTTTTATTTAATGGTGCTGCACGTGCAAGCCTTTGAACATTTTCAGGTATTAATACATTTATATTTGAATAGGCATTCTAAATTTAATTTTGTAGTAGTTTGCGATTTATTAGGCAAAATATTTATCGAAAACACACACGTGCTTAGTTTTTGGCGTATGAGACTGTAAATCGCAAACAAGTAGTCGCGCAATGAGAATGCTTTTGTGAATCAAAATTATGATAAAAGTTTTTTTTTTGTATGGATACGTTAGTGTTTTATTTGTGTATAATGACAATGCTTAATTAATCAAGATGACTTTCAATAGTGGATCAATGAAATTGATTTAGAATTGTAAAGCATTTTATAATAATTATCTCGATGTAAGAAAATGTACAAATGTAAGAAAATGACAAAACGGATTTTAATTGAAGTTGCAGAGTTCAAGGCGCTTATTCAAGATACTCACCCGAAGTGTATGCAGTTGTCGCGTTGTATTTAATCAATAACTTTATTCAAAGTTATTACTTCTAAAAAGAAGTAGAATCTGTTTTCAGGAGAGTATTCAAATAAGTGAATGTATTTACAGAATTAATTTTCAAATGGCTTTCAGTCGTTCGTGTTTGAAGCCAGTTTCGCATTAGTCAAATAAATGAGCAGTGTAAAATATAGCAATGACTCGCACAACTGAGAAAAGCTTTATTTTAGTCTAACTACGCTAATTTTATAAAAGCGAAGATTTCCCGACGCGATAAATAATACAGGAAAGTGTTTATCTGCATACCTGACTGCGATATTGTCTGGCGTGCATAATCAAAACTGAAAATAAACACAAAAAATAGAATAATAGAAATTTCTCTTTTGTTTGATTTGTGACTAGTTATTAAAAGTTTGCATCAAAAACAATGACTGACAAAGCGACTTGAGTATATCGATTGGTTCATTGAGTTGCTGCATCAGCATAGTTTAGATGAAAAAAGTTGCATAGTGGTTTCAAACACTGCGTTGAACCGAGAGCGTCTCGAAAAAGCTGTGAAAAGCATGTAAACCTGAAGTAGAATGTAATTGATACAAATTTAGGCTCGGCTCGTTGCCGGCCCCGACCTTAATAAATAACAACAAATTATATCGTAAAAATATTTTAAACATCGGAAGAAATTCCATAGCTTATTATTATCTCTCATGAACGGGTCAATAAAATATTTTCCAAAAATAAATAATAATATCCGTCCATAATTAATAGCGTAGTAATGTTGTATAACGGACATAAATAACCCTCTCTCTTACCATTAACTTTTATTCCTTCAATAAAACAGAAAAAAATCAAAAACAGTACGGACGATCGTAATTGAGTGGAGAGCATAAATTCAAATATTTCCGAGCATGCAATAATTACGGGTGCCGGAGTGACCGGCCGCCGCCGTCCGTCTTGCCGGCAGCGAGTGGCGACCCCGGGTCGGAGGTCCTCCACGTCCACACAACCTCACTATATTTGCCAAGCCTTTTTGTCTTCAATTCAACTTCTATTTTGTGTATTCAATCCCAACACACCATTGGCAATAACCGGACCTCTTTCACTTTCTAGTTCACCTGTCACCTTTGCACTAAAAGTGATTGTCATCTTTGATGACATCTAGAATTTTGTTAGTCGTCCTAAATAAAAAAAATACCAAGAACATCTATTACTAATTTGAGTTAATTAAATTGAACCGAGGGATATTTAATTATGAATCTGTTGAATTGGTTAGATTTTAAAAATTAAGCTGCTCTCATCGTATTTCGGCTTGGACAAGAGCCGGTTTGACGGTCCTCGGAAAATTTTAAATTAAAAATTTGAACGCGAAAAGTAGCACTAAATAACAAATGAAAATGTATGTTCAGTTTAATGAAATGTTTTCATGCTCTTTTTACTTTACCGCTCAGCGAAAGATTGTTATGCTATTCAATGGCCGACGAATGAAAGCAATCGGGAAATATATACGAATGTTATACAAATAGCGGGGCTTTTTTTTCCTTCTAAAAATTAGATTCTAGCGACGCATGGCGATATTAAAAAAAAATAATTAAATCAAATCTAACTTAAAAGTAGATGTTCAGCAATTAATTTTTTTATTAAAGCGGCTAAATTATTTAAGCCATGGAAAAAAAATAGTATCCTGTACGTTCTCCAACAAAAGATATCTTGAGCTACTAGTAGTTTAACTAATTTAATAAAATGTATTTTAGAAATAAAGTTAAAAAAAAATAGCCCTTTTATCTTGAATAAATAGCATAAACACACATAAAATACGCATACAAATTAAATATTTGTTTACCTCTAAGGTAGGAATATATTTTATCATTGAAATAAAAATAAACAAATTTAAAAGTTTAATATTAAATTTTGATTAATACACGGCAGTGGTTTCCGATTGATTTCTCAACAAAGTACCTGGACTTCTTGTCTGTTTGTACCTCATAATGAATATGTGTCTAATAGAGTACAGGTACACCGCGTGGTTTATATACAACCTCGGATCGCAGAGACCTCGGGCCGGCACTCCCTCTCGTTAAACACTTATGTTGTTGGGGGTAATTGCAGCTTACAGGCGGCCGAGGGGAGTCGTAGCAGTCCGAGGGTTTCACCCGAACACCACTCCGGAGTCATCGGCCAACAACCTGACTGCAATCCTCTTGATTCGACTTGTTCTACGTTGAAAAGAACTGTCGCAAAGTGCGAAGTTCCGAGCTCGGACGTACACACCCAGATTACTCGAGCACTTGCACTATTTTATAAAATGTATCTATTATATTTAGCTTAGTGTCATTTAATGTAATCTTTTGTATTGTCTTAGATAATATCACATAAAAAAAGAAAAGTTAATATTTTAAACACCTCGAAGGAGTAAAATGCGCCCCTCTTGTGTATTTAATTTGGAAACAAGTTTAAAAAGTCAAAAAAAATTAATTGTTCATCTATATCACATCACTTTTAACGTACAAAATATTTATTTTAAGCATCGATTGAATATATTGTATATAATGTGTCCTTTGAAGAGATTGCAAAATAAATTAAAAAATAAATAAATTGTATGACTTTGTTATTCTTGGACTATAAAGGAGTCGAATAAAGAGACACGTCCAGTGTATGGATATATTATACATACAAACGTACGAGTGAAATATTTGATTACTTTCAATACGAACATTGGTTTTTTATATAAAACCGAATACACAAAGAAAAAAAACTGATTCTAATTCCAGATGTTTGTATGTTGCGCAAATATTTATTTAAATGTGATTCCAGATTCCAATTATTAAAGGAAACAGCGAGTTCAATCACTGGCAAGTTTTATTTTTGATCAAAATGATATTACAAGGACTGTGCCAACAAATTCTATGATTTATTGAATGTTTTGATTTGTTATTTTATTCCTGAGAAAGAATTTTATTTGATATGTATGCTGCTTACTCACAATAACTATGGTTCCTGCATCAATATTGGTTAGATTTTCAAGAAGTAAGTAGTTATTTTTATTATCCTATGGTATTTGCTTTGGAGTCCCAATGGCGCGCTCGCGGCACGGGCTGCGAGCGCAGACGCTGGCTAGTCGCGGAGTCCTCGGCGAAGTTCCTACGAGGCACGTGTAGGCTCGTAACAGGTAGACTTCCCGGGCTCGGCGGATCTGGCGAGTCAGCTCAGTCGCCCCCGGCACGAGTGAATCGGCTAAATATAATTTTATTATTTTCCCCAAGTGTAGCGTCCCGTGGCGCGAGGGGCCGTAAACCCGAAGGCGTCGCGGCGCTAGCGGCGTCCTCTGACGTCACACAACACATGTTCACCGTCCCTTTGATCTGCCCGTCGCTTTATTCCCCAATAAATATAGCCGTGATGCACGCGCGGCTTCCGACTCATTAACACGAGCTACGTTAGAGACCGCACTGATAATTAAATGGAATATTGTAATAATATTTATAACGGGCGGCCCCGGCTCTTTCATCTCGCATTCGCGGAAATCTAACGGTTTTGTTTCGTTATTTAAACATATACACGTGACGCCACTGCCCTGCGTTTGACGATCGGGGATCAAACAATGGATATCAAAGAACCACTAGAAGGATGCGCGGAACCAAACACTGCACACTTTCATAAATTAATTATATCCGATCCCGATGTGACTACCAAACAAGAATTCACTAACCGAGCAGCAATTAATTGTATAATAGATATGAACAAAAAAAAAAAGCGAACTTCTGCTGACATAAAAAAAATTGATTAGAAATCGCAAGAGGTAGGTATAATTATTAATTGAATGCTAGCGATAGAAGAAAGACTTCGATATCGGAAAAGAAGACTGGGGAGACATCGCGAATAGGACTCACATAATTAGACGTCAGCGGCAAAGCTCTCTCCAATTACCGGAGATCGCGCGGCCGCGGCGCCCGGCGCCTGGCGCTTTGACGCCTCTGTCCCCGTAAATCAGCCCGCCTGATTGGTCGCGTCCGCCCGCCGCGGCCGGCTTTGTCGAGGGCCGCCCTTGCCGATAGTGCCACACGCGTGCCACGGCTTGAACGGACAAATTACTCCACACTAATCATTTCAATATTTAAATAGTTGCACTTATCGACTATCTTTCAGAAGATGAAACCTGCCATGATACATTGAATGCGCTTTTGCTTGAAATCGCTATAAAAATACAACATTACAATAATACGATATAATTTATAAAAAGGATGTTTAAAAGAGTATAGCACTTTACATAATGCTCGCTACAGACGCCTCCGCTCAAAGTAAACATTTGATTTGATATTTTTCTAACCCCGCCTACCGGATTCTATACGTAAACATGTATAAAAAATAAAATAATATAAATAAACATCGAGCTTACTTTGAGAAAACTACCAAGATAAACATTTAAAAACACTCAGCTGCAAAGCTCTTTTTAGTAAATATGTTAGACGGTAAAAAAGGACAAAATAAATAAATGGAGGAAGACGAACAAACTAACTTTAAATAATGTATAATACAAACTTGACAAGTCGAAGACTCGAGAAACATTTTCGGACCAAGTTTCCCGGCACTAAAAACAAAGGTTTATGGATGCGATCTGAAGTACGCAGATGTACCTACGCGCACTGGCTACCTACGCTACGTATTGTTTTTTAATGTTTCGCTCATAAAAATAACCAGAGTAGAAAGACCATAAAAAATGAGACGGAAAAATATAATACGTTCTCTTGAACGCAAGTACCACCTTTTTATATAAACATTTAACGTATTTAATGTATTTAACCCGATGAAAAGTACTCCATTCAACAAACATTTTTACTTAAATGTTATCTATGCAAACCTGCTTTTAAGATATTATATAATTATTCAGTTTTTTGAAAGATGGGAATGTACTGCTGTATCAAGTCGAGGACTGAGAGTCCTACACGGTTGCTTAGACTGGTGCAACTACGCCACCATTTTTATCATATCCCTACACATATTAAATTTTTATTACTTATTGTGCTAAAAATAATAGTGAGCTAATATGATAATAAAATTGTGCAGCTGCCATTCGTCAACTTATATTAAGAAATTGAAAACATTATAAGTCGTTCGGTGTAGGTGCGGCGTTAGGGTTTACAAAACAATACTATAAAATATTCTGGCCGCATTATGCTACCAGCCTATACAGCTCCGAGGGCTAAGGTAAACAAATCCAAAGCGAGATGAAGTTTATTGCTTTGGGAAAGGACGCTGAGTATTTTTAACCATAAATAAATAAAGAGACCAAAGCATGTGAACAGCTCACAGCCGGAGGCAAACAGAAGGGCAATGAGTCCTTTATGGGAATAATAATAAATAAAAATATTCTTTACTTTTTAAAATATATTTAAGATAGTTCAAACTACTTCTAAATAATTTCACACGTGTGCCTTTTCTTTTGCTATGTTCAGGATGGTATAAAATCTCAAAGTGCATTGAATAGACTTTGCGGAGTGACGTGAGTGTTGCGTGGTGCTCCTACGAGTGAGCATGTTCTGGAGAGAGTCTTTTCTAGCTCATTGCTGTCTGTCAATGCTTTGTGTGCATTACTCATTGGTGCAACTTTTCAGGTGACACCACCCCATCATCACTGATGTTTTGTACCTTTCCGAATAAATTTGCTCAAATATATTTATTTTTTAGTGTTTCATTATAATTCCGCATATTTATAAATTCCCAGTATGATTTTTAATAGCATACAATTTTTAAAGAAGAGTAAAAATTAGTTTTATACGTTACCAATACAAAATCCGATAGTAAATTTGATATAAAGGATTCATTGGGAAAATTTTTACATTTGAAGATTCTCAGTATTTTCAAGGAATAAAATATTTATTATTTGTTTATTGATTTTATACTCCAGTTGCGCTCTTGTGTAAAGTTAATATATTATTTTATTCATGATTCATCGTACACAAACCGTGAACTTTCAAGTACTCAACTATAAAATAATGAATAATATTGAAAGTCAACGCACTGTAAAGCAAATAAATAATATATACCACTCAATGAATGTGATTGATGTTTGTAAAGAGTTTTCTTAAGTAGATGATTTGAAAGTCTCTATAAATAATTTGTTCTTAGTTACTTCACCGATCAACTTGTCACGCACCCCGTTGAGAGGTTTTATAGTCATGTATGTTTTACAAAAATATTACAGTTTAGCTAGAACACATGATTAAAACATTATTTATTTATTTTTATATATATATATATATATATATATATGTGTGTGTGTGTGTGTGTATGTATCTTTACACATTTATAAAGTGTTATAAGAGGTTTTCGAAGAAGGGGTGAGAATAGACGAGATAGGTGCACGCATGCGGGAAAGTCACGCGCGGGTGTTCGAGTAGGCACGGCTTTTTGATTATTCAAGACAAAACGTTGCACATGTTATAATATAATGGAGCATGCAGCGGTGCTGGGTGTAAGTGTACCGAATTTCATCACTAGTCTACCGAGTGACGGGCCTTGACCCGACGGTATTGTTAAGCTCATAGGTACATTACATATGCGCATAATAAAATGCTGAATGGTGTTTTAAGTATGCACATCTATTTGAATGTTGAATAGAAGAAAAAAGAAAACAAATATATTATTTGTTTCGTATTGAAGAGTATTATAAATCATTCCGAGGACGGCCGCTCACCGTGAAGATGGATCTACTTACGAGCAGTATTTTTGGAGATCGAGAGAATCGATTTAAATATTTTGTTTCCACTGCGGGTTTATAAGCACTCGAGTTTTTAAATTATTCGATAAATGTACTAATACCAACTAAGCGATAAAATATGTATTTTTTTATACATGAAAAATTAAAATTGTTATGAATGATATGAAAGTGTGAACTTAATTGTGTTCTGTTCATACAAGGAGACATTTTAACGTTCAACAATAATAAAATAAAGCTGCACATACGATATCAAAATTAATCAGATGAAAAGTTCCTTATGAAGAATTTGTGGGGTCCATTCGAGTAAAACTTTTCGGTATTAACATCGCCTACAAAAATAGCAATAATCTGGTCACTGTTCCAAAAGCTTTTAGGGCCACTATTGAAAGAAAAAAATACGTAAACACTAAGCACCGCTGACACGTTGAACCTCATCTCACCGACTAGTCGATGCTAGATGGAAACGTTCTGGTTGCTTCAACGACCAAAACGGACTTAGCGTTGGCCGCAGGGTAAAGGACACAATAAAAGAACGACAATTCATTCGGATGTCGACGGAAGCAAGAATGAATGTATTGTGTATTGTATGGAACATGCCATGGAAATACTGCCTTTTTTCTTTAATGCGAGATATTTGTACGCGGCGCGGTGTACTGCACAATGCACCACTAGACGCCGCGACTATCAATCAATAGCTTAATAGAATGAAATAACATTGTATTGCACCGTTGTAAAATGCATGCATTCTATTGTTTATACAAAAAGTTTTTGATTTACGAGGACATTTTTCCTGGCACGTTAGAAACTTTAAATACACTCTGATTGAGTCATAGGGCGAGGACGCCCGGCTGAGCTAAGTGCGTCTAGTAATGTTTTTTTATTGGTTTGTTGCAACTGAATGTATTCAACATGAAAAATGAGTAAACGTAGTATGCAATAAGCATCACAGATTTTATTCGAATGACTACATAGATATAGCGTCTTATACATTTCCAACGAAAGTCTGGAAAGATTATTGAATAATATTTGGAAAAACCTAAACGAAGCCTGACGCATAGGACGAGTATCGCTCGAGGTAATAAAAATAAAGATCGTATCAAAGGAAAAACAGAGCGCACGAGGGACATGCAGAAAGAAATGTTATATTATTCTAGGCTGACAAAGAAAATTGATTCAGAGACAACGAAAATAGATTGGAATGAGACCAGTAATTAAGTATTATAATATTAAATATATTTTTTTTAAAAATACATTTTTTTTTTAACATTTTTTTTAATACAACGGGATGAATGTGGTTTAAAGACAAGCCGCAGACACGTTAATAATCATTGTGAAAAACAGAATATACATGTTAAAACTGGAATCATAATATATTTAATATAAATTATGTCTCAAAATTAATATGAATCCTTGTCAAATTAAACAGTATTGAAATAATCGTCTGTATTAAACAAAATGACATTGAAAATATAATTATTGTGTGAATGAATATTCGAAGCGTTTAACTTTAACACAATATACCTACGCGCTGAAAAACTGCTTTAATATCGTAAATAAACTAGGTATTAATATTGTTCCTGTCGTTAGCGGCCAGACCTTTATTACTATTTATTGCGTACAATAAATGCCAAAAACGTAATTATCATTTTATAGTATATGTACGATGCAGATACCAGATAAGAAAAACACAGTCCGTGGAATAACACCGGTTAAATATTTTATTGTATTGTATACTTTATTAAAAAACAATGGCATAACGAACGGCATTCTGGTAAGATTGGTGGGTATTCTAGAGATATGTCGACTCAACGTAGCGTAAAATTGATATGACCTCTTCCATAGTTTCGAGCTCTGTTAGACCGAAAGGGTACAATGAGGTTGTTCAAAGTGAAAATCACACAAGTACATTTCCTATTACTGACTTTAACTAGGGTAGAACTTTATTGTACATCGTAATTTAAGCGGAGAAAATATAAATAGTGTTTTTAATATTGCAGGTGAAATGTCCATACTTCCTGATATATTCAATCTACAACCATTATTTAATAATATCATAAGCTAAATACTAACTTGTGAAATAAAATTCAAGAACGCTAAACTTTTTCTCGTTATTTATACGGTATTTATCCTAACAAGATATAGTTAAATTTAAAGAATATAAATAAGTGAACAATGTATGTTATTTTTAATAAAAATTATTTCCAGTCAATAAATGTACTATAAATATGTTTGCTGGCATAGACTGACTATTTGTTTATCCAGAATGAAAGTAAATTAGGTAAAAAAATTACTTGAATTGATCTGAAATATTGTAATTTAAAATAAACAAATGATGCGGCCCAACATCTAACAATCATTTATAAAAAACGGTTCTTCTTTTTTCACGAACACGTGCATTCTTATGAGACCAATCTGTCATCGGCCGGGAACGAACACCATTGCCGTTTTTTTAAATGCAATCATTGTGTTTATTTTTTGAACTCGCGAGTTGAAAGGATCAACCGCATTTCAACATGAGCTTGCCACACATACACATGTTTGACAAAAATATGAATAAATATTGCAATTATCTCATTATTTGCACCTAAAAAGTAATGATTTTCAAGTAGGGGAAATGCGTGTACATTTTTGAAAATAAATTACAATCAAGCACCCAAAATGCAAAAAAAACGTCAATTAGTAGTTTTAATTTATATTTTCTACCTACAGACATTATAATCAATTCTTGAAATAGTATAAAGAAGAAAAGTATTTTTTTATTAAATAAGTAAACTGGTATTACACAACAGCTTCATTGAGTTTAAATGTTTGTATTGCTTTATTGATTTATCACAATTAACGTTTTTATATTTGAATCCAGCTATTTCATCAAACGTTTCCAAACTGATACTGAAATACGAGCATTTTAAACGGATCTTCCGCAGCTCGAGTTCGCTCGCCATTTAGTTTTGAAAGGGGAATATAAAATGAAATCACAGTGTTTTTTCGATGTTTTACAAATGTAAACTGATATTTGGAGATACTAAATAGATTGCAATATGTTTTCAGATAAGCAAACGACGAATATGTAAATAAGAGAGCACTGAGATTCTTAACATTTGAAAGCACTTGCAATAACTTTCCTATTTCATATATGCTGACTGTTTGAAATGAAAAAACTTGCGTTGCGGACCTTTGGAGGTCTCAGTATTATGCACGAGTAAAATTGAGAATCGCAATGCAATATAGCGCCGGGGGGCAAGCCAGTCACCGAAGGATCGCAGGCAGTGGCTCTGATTTCGAGATGTGTACTGCCTCTAATACCTCGAATTCGTTCGGTTTCTTTTTAATTTTAAATCAAGTAACCCTGCATAGTTGGGTTCAAATCAAAAGTGTTAAAGTGAACATATTTGTATATATTGTCAGATATTTTGTTGTCTGCTTGCTTTGGAAACGGATGTTATGAAATAAATACATGAGAATATAGGTATTATTTTAAATGTAATATATACTTATTTTATATATATATATACAAACAAGTACTTTTTTCACAAATATATTAAATTGAATTTTCTCAAAAAGTTCGTGAAAAAATTGAATTTAAATTGTAAAGCAAAATAATTTAAATTTTTTTGAATTGAATTTAAACCGTCGAAATATTCAAATTTCCTGGCATCTCCGACCGGGCCCATAAAGCGGCTACTAAAATGTAAATAATACGAAGGGGCCTCGCTCGGTCGTCCATTTTTGTACGCGGGCACATATCGAATGCACGTAACGAGTCAGTCGGGGTAATAATGACATATCCCGGGGCCGGGTAATTACAACCCGCGCGCATTCCTTATATATTCCACACACCACTAAAATATTTATCATTCAAATTATAGAGCATGTCAAAAACAATGCGTCAGATGGCCGGGGAGCGGGCGCCTCGCCGGACCGCGGGAATGATGCCGGCGCGATTATTGTAACGATAACGACAGCCGAGTCCTCGGCCCGCCGGCGCGGGGCCCCCGGCACGGACCCCGGCACGGACCCGGCACGGACCCGGCACGGACCCGGCACGGACCCGGCACGGACCCGGCACGGACCCGGCACGGACCCGGCACGGACACCGGCACGGGGACCCCGCCGGGATGGGCCCCCACTCGGGGTGAGTTTCCCTATTGGGGTATTGCTAGAACGAAACGACGTTGGTACATTCTGCACATATTTTTGCAGTCCGAAAACCTGTTTTAAAGAAATATATTCGAAAATATTTAAAATTTAGGACGCTCATGTCTTTTATATTGCAGCAGAGTCAATACAACGATGGTGCATTAAAATTTAAATATTCTGAAACTTTTGTGCATAAATTAGCATTGCCTCTTTTTATTTTCGTAATCGGCCAATTCTTTAGCAATACAAATGCATCTAAAAGAAATTCATCCGCCTTTTTGTTTTCAAGTTCGGATATTTAAGGGTCGGGCTCACCAATCGGAAAAAATTCTGTTGTAATGAAGATGAACAACCAGTCTATACTTATGGTAGTACTGGCTTAACCGGTACTTATTTTTTTAACTGTAAACTCAACGTTGCAGTTATTATGTTATCAAACAAATCAAATAAACCGATGAAAGAACACATTTTTAGGTCTATGTTCAAAGATAAATTGTAAATTAAATTAAAACAACAACAAAAAATATCAAATATAATCATAAAATATCAAACATAATATATCATGTACACTGCACGAAACGAAGAAACAAACTGGTTTATAATAAATTCACCGAAAAAATTAAATCATATTTTGGATTTTGACATATACCATGATTTTTGTAGCAGTATTTGCTCGGTGCTAATGACGGGTCTAGCTTAGAGACGTTTTCCGTAAGAAGATTTGTGTTGGCTTTGTTGAACGAGAGCCATAAAATAGCAATTTGTTAAATACAGCGAACAACATCACTCAGGACGTGCCACCCATATACTCGTAGTTCTGAGCTGATCCCCTGACAAGGAACGAGCGATAGATATCTCTTTGATGCATTGTTGCGCGGCCGGTAAAACATTTTTAAATCATATAAACAATGAAAAAGCGATCAAATAAAATTCCCATACATCTGTACATACGTTGTTAACATTACATAAATACGGACTGCCGTGCGCCACATCCCGGAGAGCGTTTAGCGCGAGTAAACGTTTCTGAGAAAATTGCCCGTATTCGCAAGTTATGTGAAATAATTGATACTTTCAATCTGATGAATTTCAATTCAAATCCAAATAAATATGGGAACTTTGGAAACAATGGACCAAATATTAAGCGCCGCTATCGTTAATGTCATATTCTCGATCGCGAGTTGCGGGGCTCGCAGTCCGGCGGCAAGCTCGAGAGGAGCGCCGAGGGTCCGCGGGCGCGACCACGGCCGGCGCGACGCGGGCGTTTCTCCCTTCTTGTATGCTCACACCACATTTAATTGTGTGGCGAAATAAATAACGACGCATGCAATAAAGTAAGCTCATTATATCCCTTCATTGTTTTAAATTAAGGCTGTCTTACTATACGTCTCATAAATGTAGCATTTTAGCAAAATGAAACGGTTTTAATTAACGCATTTATGCAGCGCAAAAAAGCTCTCTTCGAGAATATTTTTTCGATACGAGCGAAGTGCAAATGAGCGGTTACGAAATAAGCACAAAAAGCGTCGTTCACGCCAGACCAGTTCCGCCCTGCGCCGCGCGGGACGGGCGCGGGTAATTATTCATGTTATACAGTAGTTGTATGATAATGTTTTATATGTTAATCATTTGCATTGTATTCCGTTTTGCTAAATCACTCACTGAGACTGCCTATCTGGCGATCGATCTCTCGGCCGACGGCGCCAGGGCCGCGGCCGGCGAGAAGTGGCCGCCAACCGGACACGGCGACCCGGGCCGGCCGGGAGCCTCGCGAGGGACCCTCCCGTAAAACAAACGGAAGATGAAATCCCCTCCGCGGATGGTCCGGCACGTCGGCTGCATTCGCTGAAGCTTACAATCGAATATTTGTATTCATAATTTGTTTCCAAAAATGTTTGTTCTGTCCTCATGTGAAAAAAAGTTCATTACACTTGTACAGTCACATATATGTTGAGAGCACGTTTTTAATTTCAATTAATTATTTTACACAAGTTACTATTTTATGAAAAGTGATTGTTTGATCGCTCAAATATATATATATTTTTTGGAAACTTGATATTATATACATAAGAATATTAGTATTTTGATAGTAGGGTTTTTAATATATTTATAAAGGTGGTTTCCACAAACAATAAAGCCATTTTCATGATGGAAAATGAATACGCAAGCGAGAGCTCATAGTCACATTTAAGTTCAAGCTAGTCTGAAAGGAACAATCACGAAAATTATAACCCTCGATTGTAAAAATGACTGCCGCATTTATCGTCGGAGAGCTGAAGAGACGATGTTGTTCATAACTCATTACGACTGAATAGGATATGGTATGAAAAAGGCTCCAATGCGACGTCGAAAGACCCGAGTCCGGCCTTATATCGAGGGAACGTCAGATGCCCCACAATAGCGAGTCTTGTCCCCTGTCATAGGGCCCCAGAATTTGCATCCTCTGCGGCGCACCGAGAGGAATGGCAGAGATAAACTAATTTTTCAATGCCGGGGCCGGCTCGATGCAAACACGGAGGGCAAACTTGATCCCTTCAGATACGCAGACTTTGCAATAAGTGCGCTCACAGGACGGCGAACCCTTGAACTTTGTTGAGGGCGTATGTGTATTTACACAGTATTCTTTTCAGTAAATTAATTTTTATTAAAAAAAATAATACAAAACTAAAAGAACATAAATATAAATACACGTCTAGCATTGAGTAAATTATTATATTTTAACTAGCTGCACTGTAAAAATCTTACGTCACCACTAGTTATATCAAAATCTTAGCAATAGACCTACTGATTTATTTCTCGAGAGGCTTTCGAGCGGAGCTTTAAAACACGATTACAAGTTTTGTGAAGGACACTTCCGATACTAGATTAATTTTATATTATATATATTTATAATATTTATAGTAATGGACGTACTGAATTTAGTACTATATTGAGTACATACTTTTGTAAAAAAAAGCATTATAATGACAAAGAAAGAATCACGTATCTACCTGTAGTCACCAGTTTTAGAGAACCCGCCCCACTACACCTGTAAAGCTTTAATCAAAGCCACTGCTGATAACTAAAGTGCAGCGTCAAGCGATCACTCTAAGTAAAAGCGAGACCCACTCACCGTTGATACCTCGATTGCTATCGAACCGAACTGAAAGGAGAAAAATCGACCGTGAAAGCTTTTCCATTGTCGGCCTCTACCAGCAGGCCGACGGTGCATGGCCCTGGGTAACCAAATTAGCAACCCTAATTGCCCGTCCTTTGATCAAGGAAACGCATTAATATCCTGTTTAAAACAAAGCGCGTATCAAACCAGCGTGCGCGAATAATGTAAGACCGTAGAGTTTAATAGCATTACAGATGCACGGGTGCCGCCCCAAAGGTTGCCTATGGCCAGAAAACTCAATTAGCTGTGACATCTCCCCATGTTACGTGTGATGGGCTTTCAAACAATTTCACTATAATTGTAGTCTGATAACTCGAGAGCGGACGCTAGATAAACGGATTATTGTGTAAAATGTCAAGCAAGCTTTTAATATGATAACCCTTAACAATAACCTTTTCAAAAATAAATTGATTGCTCCTAATATATACCGATATTATTATAACGTTGAATTTAGTTTATTTCGGTTAACTATGAATTCCGAATAAAAATTTAATTATAAAATCAGAAATATTCTTAAAGTATCTGAAAAAAAAAGAAATCTTTTTATATTAGAGTTAGGTAACTGCTGGTTCCAATTTTATTCCTAGTCTAGCTTTGTGACAATTAACACTGTAATATTTTCAGATGCGCGTAAGAACTCGTTTATTTATTTAGTCGTCCGTATTTGAAATAAAAAAATCATTAAGATTAGCAGTTGAATATTGAATCACATAAAAGAGAAATGACTTTACTCACTTAGTCGACATCTCTGCAGTCTTTGAAAGGTTTTACAGGGCGGAAATTACGTCATTTTCTGTTTTAGGCCATTTAAAACATTTTGGCCGAGCGAGCATTTCCTGTTTTACGTCGAAAGTTCACGATTGGAAATTAATAAAAGCACCGTGTGACTGTGACGGCGGATTGCACACGGCGAGCGCTGGAGGGATTGACTCGATATTACCTTTATATCGAGTTATCGGGCTAGTGAGAAGTGGGTCGAGCAGTCTCCGGATGGGATGCAGCTTGAAATAGCAACAAGCCTAGTCGACGGAGCTATGGAGTTGTACGGAAACGCAGGAAATAGCATTTCAGATTCTGACGATGTTGTTAGGCTTTCGAACGATTGGTTCCGTGTGTTTAATTACTTCGTTGGTCTTCCAACGTTCAGGTTCGTTCGAGCTTTTCTAATTTAAATCCTGTCCGTATTGGCCGTCATAATTGTGCTCTCCCGTGTAAGCGTCGACTTCGGTTCCAGTCGTAAAGACAATTTAAAATTGGACGGTCATGAGCGATATTTAACGAGATTTCACAGGTAGTTGCAGCGCGCCTGAAATAGTGACAGTTTAAACAAAAATGGAACTGATCAAAATCTTCGATTTACAATAATCAGTTCTGATAATTATTTTAATAGCATATGTAAAACATAAAAAAATTCGTTCTATACGCCGAATTGTTTTTACAAAGAAAAATAAACGAAAAGAAGTCCATTCACGAGCAGGTAGTAGAAGGTATTGTGCTTAATGGCGTAGTGATACTAAACCTAACGGAGTCGGGTAAAGCCTTTCATTCAACAGCTCGCGCGTCCACGCGAGCGAGCGCCGAGATGTCGGGCCGGCGCCGCGCGTCTCCGCCCGCCGCGACCTAGGGCAACCCGGCCGGCCGCGTCTAGGCCCGCGCCGCCCGACCGCCGACCACCTATTTTTATATTATGTTATTCGGGAGCCAGCTACTCACAATGGATTCCCAGTTGTGTCGTCTGCGCAGGCACGCTTGTTCCGCATCAAGTGCAAGGGTAAAGATTAGAACGACAATGATGTGTGCTGCGCTTGATTTCGCGTGTCACCTTGCGACTGTTTCAGTGCGATTCGTTGAATATATATAAAAAACAAACTCAGCCCTCTCAAATGAAATGATATTTTTTTAATCGTTTCATTCGATTCTCGATTCAACACAAAGCTTATCTGCATATTGTATATCGCTGACTGAACGAAGCCAGTTTGGGTAGTTTTGATTTACACTTTTGGGCTGGAAGTGCAGATGATTTAAATATTCGGATGGGGTGAAGAGAGCGGCGGCTGCGGCGGGGAGGCTCGCGCAGGGGTGAGACGCCGCGGAGTGCCCGCCCCGCCGACAGGGTGGAATGCATTGCGGTCAAATTAGTAGCGCTTTCAAGTTTTTACAGGTCCACTTTAATATCACGCAGCGTTGTAGTTTCATGTTTTATTTTTCTATGATTTAATTTTGGTTTCGTTTCGTAATAAAACACATCAAAAATTATAACACTGTGTATGCTATTAAAAGTATACAGTTAATATCAATTTAATTAATTTATTCGTCTATTAATATAAACCGAATTTTAAATTACATGAAAAAAAAAAAACGAATTTATTAATAAAGATAATTTAATAACGCAAAAAAATATATCAATTACATGCTTGTATAAAACATAATAAAATCAGCTCCAAATTAATTTATAAACATTAACAAAAAGTTCATACATACATTTAATTTTATAGATAAATCAGAAACGTTATTTAACGTATACGGAGAGCTGTACCAAAAGCGATATGGCAAACGACAGATACACTACTTTCAATCTTGAGAAGGCGGATTGCAGATAGGAATAATCGACAAGAGGCTGAAAGTTGCTATCGCTGGCGCGGGGGTGGGGGCGGGGCGGGCGGGGCGAGGCGGGGCGGGGCGGGGCGGGGCGGCGCCCCCAGTGCCAGGCCCGCCCCGCATTCCCGAGGCCCGCGAGAGACACTGCTAACTTTCGTGATTGAAAAACTTGAGCACGTGCGAGTACACCTCGCAGTTTGCCTTGCTTGCGATTTTGATTATCAAATAATGCACTTCAAGTGATTTAACCGTTTTTTTATATTTTATAACAGACTACTCCTTTTACTATCTAGAGTTTGCTATAAATGAATTTCTTTTTTATTTAACATTAACATTTTGGAAATGACACGAACATAGCTAAATTAATTGAAAACAGCTGACTTATTTTTAATTTTTTTATTCTATTTGGGTTGTACACAATGAAATTTGATTTCGCCAGCGCATCATTCAAAGGCAAGTTTTGTTTATTATTCTTAACATAGAATACCACTTTTTCTACTTTCAACATAAAAACCTTACCTTAAAAACTAATATAGTACCAGTAGCCTAAAACGAAATCTTCACGGTAAAGTAAATTCGAAGGTTGTATGGCTAGATATTATGAAATCCTTTTCCGATTATGAACTTTATTATTGATCAGTAGAACTGATTATTATACGTGAACAATTAATTAAAAAGCTTATGAAGGGATACGCGATTGCTTCGACGCAAACTCTATCAGCGTTTCAGCAAAAATATCTGCACCCGTCAGCGCGAGACTCATAGTGAAAGCGTTCATGGGCAAGAATAAAATTGACATGTCGTGTTGAAAGGGTAGAGCGAGGGTGAGAAAAATGCATTTAAACGAAGAGGGCGGGGCGCGCTCAGCGATAATGACAGACGGCTCCTCAAAGCTCGAACAAGCCGCATAGATAATTTGTGTTTCACCAACCCCCGCTGTATTGTTTGCGTATATCTCATTTCATCTCGCTGATGGTGTTTACGTGTTAAAAGATTTTCGGAACATTTACTTCACGTGCACATTTCTCTGTTATATTTCAGGCGGCCATTTCGAAAGCAAGATTAACAAAAATATATTGAGGCGTGCTGGCTTGCCAACGAAAGTTTACAAATTTGATTTATCGGCATTCACAGCCCGACCGAAAAGGGCAAAAAACATGTCCAGAACGAAACGCGTTTCACACATTCAAAAACGGTATATAAATTACGCGAACACCGCGCAGACACCCGCCTAAAAACATTTACATGTATAAAAAAATAAGTTAAATTTTCAATTTATTACATCCCGGGATTTGTGGAAGCGCGGCGGCGCCGCCGCGGGCCGCGTCGCGTAACACAATCGCCTTTCGTATATTTCACCCGCGCCATCAAATATATTAAAATAACATTTAATCCATTTCAACACATTATCCCCTTGCAAGCGAATCCGGTTAATTTCGATTCGAAAACAAATAGCGGAGCCGAATGTGTAATCGTATTTCACAATTACTGGCGCGGCCGCTGTCTTAGCGTCGGAGTGAGCTCAAATTATTATTCCGTGCTATCGAGTCGCTTTATCGCTTTTTATGCGCTGCCGGGGGAAAGTAAAACACTACTTTATAATTTATTAGCTTAGAAATAATTTCTAGAAAATAGTCCGCTGATATATCTCTCGCGGGGAAAATCGATATCTTTGAGCCACTTCTTCTTAACGATTACACCCTTAACGTATTTACTGAGCACACAGATAAAGAAAAATAATATACCCTCAATTTCCTTATGATAAAAATGGTAAAAAGTTTCCTTGTTTGATTTCAAATGTATGAAAACAATATAAATACACGAGCCGCAAACTTAATCGTAGAACTAATAAATAATTTATTTCTAATATAATAACTCTCTATTACGAAATGAACTAGCTTTAAAGTTTTGAATATAATTGAATTACAGAATTCTAACGTAGTTTGCAAGTAAAGCTTGATACCTGCAGTTTACACTTATTCTAACAAAGTAAGAGATGTAATTAAGAAGGGGATTTGATGGAGTGCAACGCTCAGCCCTGCCGCCGCCCGCTGCAGCCCGCGGCCGCCTCGCCGCCCCGCCGCCCCGCCGCCCCGCCGCCCCGCCGCCCCGCCGCCCCTCCCGGCCCGGCCGGCTAGGGAGCAAAATCTGTTAATTCGATAACAAACGTTCCACTCTTGTTGGGGGTGTATTTGTCGCCCATCATTTCAAGCGTGAGGGGTGCTGGGAGCGGTGCAGCCAGCGCCCGAGACTTGCAGTACGTGTATTTTATGCCAGCAGGCAATTTCTATTCATAACATGATATCATATATTTCATAATTTATATATTACTGTAGCGTCGCTAATTGTTAAAATATATCAGTTTACTGCATAAATTTTCATTTTATACTACCTGGTTGTTATTTTTTAAAATCTTCTTGTAAATGCAATATTTCAACCACTCGATATGTAGTTTTCCAAATACAAATGAAACGCTTCGAGCTCTCGTTGCTGGCCCGCCGCGGAGCAGCCGGGGAGACGCGCCCAGCCCGGCCGCCGCGGAGGGCTGATTATAATGTATGCAAGCAGTGTCCCGAAAGCCGATGGCGAATTGCCGAACTCTGTCATATTATGAAGCTGAACCTCCAGCGTCGTAACTACATTACCGTCATGCGGACGGCGAGCCGCCTGGTAGCTACCTGCGCGGGTCAATAATGGGAAAAGCTGCCGTCCAGGGCTCCAAGGCGGCCGCCTGTTAGGAACGGATGAACTCTTAATTTGTTCAACGCTGACACGTCATAACACGACCGACGCCCCATTAATATTCATACTATGAAATATGTGAGCGCCGGGCGGCGTTTGTCGTTAGCGCCAGAGAGGCTTTGGAAGTCGACGGGCGGACGGAGGGCGTCACGCTACGAATTGCAATCGAAAACCTTCAGCTCGGAGCGTTGGGGAAGGACGTAAATTATCATCTCGGAACTGACAAGATTCGAGCGGGCGGCTGTGGCCTCTTTATTGCAATGTTAATAGGTAATTTGATCTATCGAGACTGCTCTTCGGCAACTTTATTTTCAGCAAGCGAATTGCTGCCCCTTTCTTATCAAATTATTTCGCAAGTGACACGTGAATTTTTACACATGGCATTGATCGAAATATGAGAGTTCACTCACTAAGAGTGATTCGAGTTAAACATGCATACTACGTAGAGTCGAAACGATATTGTAGTCAGAAACAGTGAAATATTCAATGCTTGACCGTCGTCGTGCATAAGAGGCGCATCCTCAATCACAGATATTATAACATCTTCAAGTCGGGCGGGCCGAGTGAATATATTACATGCAAATGTAAGGCCGGGAATAATTACAGATGTATCTGTACACATCACGGAATTAGAAGGTAATAAATTATTTTAAATACGCCCTTAGAATTATCCGGCGATGAAGAAGAATCCAATTAGAATATGGAAAACAATGGCCGGAATAGGTACACGCGAGATTATCCCGGCTCTGATTACAAACAATTATCTAGCATGGAACCTTACCAACCTCAGATGTATTCTGCACTTGAATAATCCTATTCTAGCCCAACCGGATTGCAATCAGGTTTGTTGCGTAATAAATGCAGCCTAAGTTAACCAAAGAAAACATGAAATATTTTTTTATATAAATATGATTTTAGTATACAGTAGAATGGCTTGACTGCATTTGCGCGACGTGTAAGTACATCGTATCTCAATTGAGTAAGTAATTCATAGTCTTTGGAGATGTATCACGAGAGCTTTGCATGCGACAGGAGACAAGTCTGATATAGTTCTATCTTCGATACTCTTAGGTATGAATGTTTTATTTGCTCGTTCTTGGCGTTTGAGATATCCACCCATAGATTGAGACTCAGAGAGGTAAAAGGTACTAGGAATTATATTATACTTTACATTTTATTTTGTGCATACGGGCATATTGTGTTTGAGAGATTATTTTAATATAGTGCATAACTTAAACGTTTTGATAGTGCAATTGTACAGAGGCAACAATTTTTTTAGAGTATTCAGAAATATGCAGTTCTGCTTATAAAGTTTTGAAACGTAAAAGTACGGAAATTAAAATAAAGAGTGTCATAGATGCTGAAATATATTAAAAAACATAAGATTAAGTGTTACATATTTATAAGTTCGTCCAAAGTTTTTTAAAACAACCGCTTCGACTTAGACGGCAGCATTTACAGCTCGATAATATCATGCACTTTAATACGAAAAGCTTAAAGAGACATCGTTTTAATAAAATAAAATAGACATTCAGGCAGTGCGGCCGAACGCCATCGGCCTTTATGGTTATTGTGAGTGTTATTTATACGACCCGCTGAACTTAACCGCGAAAGTTTAAGCTATGCACTGGTCGAGGGAGGGGGCGCTACGGCACCGGGCGACAGCTGATCAAATAATAAACCTAATACAGGACGATGGCTCGCCGGCTTCCCGTCGGAGCCCGGACCCTCACAAGGGCTGGACGCGTGCCCGGTGCGAACGAACTGACTCGGACGCAATTAGAGGCTTCCACACGCTACAACTTTTTGAGAGAAGACGATTGAATATAAGAATTGTAATGCAATAAAATTTGTAAAGGTTTGGTTTTGAATTTTGAATGAAGTATTCGGAGTTCACTCGGCTACATCTAATGTTGTGACTATCTCGCAATAGAGAGGGTTTTTATTATCAAAAGCCGAGCTAAAAAAAAAAACGCTCAATAATGACAAAATGAAAACAACTGTTAAAATCCAAACAACCCCAGCATTGCGCCGACGCTTGTAACGACAGAGGCCATCTGAAACAACAAGTACGCCCGCAACAACATCGGCGCACATTTATTTTTATTATAAATAATAAACATTACGCGCCTCCCTACCCCGCGCTTCCGCGCGCTACCGGGACACGAGAGGCAATATACAAGGAAAAATATAAGAGTGTGAACAATGCGTAGCCACTATGGGAATGAATTCAAACGGGAGCGGGGGGCCGGAGTAATAAGCCGGCTCATCGCTCACTCCATCGCTTGTCATCATTGTTATTAAAACCCATTCGATGCCACAAGACGAGGCTTACGCGGAAAGTAGTTTTGCAACTTGACTGATGGACGGAGCGAAATTAAAAACGCACGATTTATTGGCAGTGACCCGCGAATGCAAAGCTAACAGTAGCCGAATATTCTAGAAATGGCCTAACGGCTCGCTCCGAAAGTGCTCGCGGCGCGATCGGTGCTCGCGCAAGTACGCTCGCGCGCTATTTCTGTGATATAATAATTACCTTAGGTATGTTAAAGTACAATTAAAACTTTTACTCGATGATGGAAAATCGATGAAAATCGTGTTAAAGCACATAATAAAAACGTAACAAAACAGTGGAGGAGCACGCCCCCCGCGCCCGGCGGCCGATCCTATCTGCCACCGTTTTATTATCAAACTCGACGAAACAAATTGCCCACTATTGTGTATTCGATATTAATGGCAGTTATAAAACTATCTACGGCGCGCAGACACCGATGTGTTCCGGATAATCGCCGTGTGCGTCGATATTAGCGCGGCGCGGCATCGCCCGATAATGCCCTGCGATCACGCCAAGACGCGGCCGCGGCGGCCAGGCGCCGGGCCTCAGCCTGGGCCGGCATTGACTGCCTTAACCTTATAAGTTTCTGGATGAACGAGTGTGAGCTCTGACGTACTCGGATTGCTCTTTCGGAACGTTCTCTCTGAACTTTGCATATAATCTTTTAAATAAATGACGACGAACATCTATCGAATGACGAGCCTAAATATAGAGTAATCAGCGCCGGCCGAGCGAAAGGCATTTTTCTCATTATATTAAAAGAGCAAAAAGATCGATAAAACAAAGGCAATTTGCCCACGAGCTTAACAACAAAGTACTTATATCATACTATCTGCCACCCGGAGACGGCGGCGGCGGGGCGGACGGGCGCAAGGGCCGGCGGGCGCGCGGGCGACTGTGGCCCCTGCGCCGCCGCGCGTACGGCGCTCTCTGCCGCGCCGTCTCTCGAGGTGCTCGGCCGAGGGATGTTTCATTTATCAATATGAATTTATCATATTGCCGAGCGCGGAGCAATTGAGTTTGTAATTTAGTTTGGATATGATATGACGATTTGTAATGGCGCGGAGTCGCCGGCCTCCGGGGAGGATTTTGAACTCTGGCGGCCCGCCGCCTGCGGCCTGCTGGAGGGCGCTCGCTTTCTTTACTGCACTGCTTATTGTTCTTTCATATACTATATAATGCCTCAAATTCAAAGGTGATAGTATTATCACCAATATACAAGTATCTATTTTGAAGTTGTTTAAAGGGGTTTTTGTCTTGTCGAGTGCATGCAGTTTACGAGTGGACCTTTAACATTCTGCATAAAAATAAACTGAATAAAAGCACTACGAATGAAACTCACAGTCGTCACACACATTAGTACCATACGAGGGGGCCGCCAATGCAAGCTGCCCCGACGTTACTGCGCGAGCGAGGGGCCAGCCTTACCTGGTCTCTTCGTACATAATGATTTTAATATGCAATTACACTTGAAGTTGGTATTATACAAACCTGAATTATTAAGTTGAAATCGCACTGCCTGTACAATAAACCTAGCCTCGGTACGGGTCGGTTTGAAGCGCTCGGGTGACCGAGCTCGAACGCAAAAGCAGAATTTACTTTTAAAAAATTATTGTCAGTTTTGATCAATACAGTATATTACAAAAAATTAATAAAAAGTATAAAAATATAAACATTCATGCGCGTTTTTGTATCGAAAATTTTACAAGATTATAAAGTGGACTAGGGGAGCGTGTAAAACGTTATTTCATTATTGGGACATTTAAACTGAGACCTGAAATCGGATCTTACTATTGAATGAAGGGTATTATGATAGACCGTGTCGATCCGAGGTGTGGTTACCCGCCGCACCGGAGGGGTCATCTTTATTAACATCAGCAGACGTCTTCTCCGCCGTCGGATGGGAATATTAGTTTGTGTATAAATACAAAACCACTGGCAATCTAAAATCATATTATAATGCGTATCTGCACCCAGCGAACAATGAGAACTTTCCAACTAAGTTTTTGATTATTGCACAGGATGTAAATTGTGTTAGTTCACGGAGCGCCGCGGAGTCGAGTCCTCCGGTACCGAATATTACAAATGTTTCGCGTTGCTTGTCGAACAGAGTACGGCTGATGTCCGCATGGAGAATTAATACGACTTATACTAATAATTTACAACATAAACCTTGTGTGGAAACTTAAACGGGAGCAATTTGTTATAATAATAATATTTAATAACGTTCCCTACTGATAACGTGTTTACTTTGAAATATAATATTATTCTACGCAGTGGGGAGGACTGCGTATCACAATTAAAACAAACACTTGATTAATTCACTTTAAATACGTGAAATGACGGTTTAACGACCCCGCAAGAGCCTGAGCTAGACGGTCTCGGCCCGGCCGGAGCTCGGAGGACACTCTCCTCGCACGACGCGATGGAACCGGCGAGAAAAGTAGTGACCTTCAGATTATTTAAACGGCCGAAAGTCGTAATTTTATTACAAAAATGGTCGATATGATAAATGATGAAAGGGAATAAATATGAAGAATCGTAAATTCCGAACGTTGTGTACAGTAACAAAGAATTTACCTCCAGATCGCTAAAAACATTTTTACAAAATAACTCAAAACAAAAAAATGTAAATAAATATTTGCGCCCGATTCGTAACATGTTGACGCAGCAAAAAATAAAACAAACAAAAAACTGATCGGCATACAAAAAGGTTTATCTATTTATCATTCCCGGAATCCTTTGCAAATTTTCCATACGGGCCGGACGCGTATTCAAATTCGGGGAAGTTTGGCAACGTCTGCCGAATAAATAGATATTATTCAGAAATGATATAAATTGAAGGCGGACACGGCGTGGGGCGGGCGGGGCGGGCGGGGCGCGGGGCGCGGGGCGCTCGGGGCGCGGAGGAGATAATCAACTAAGCGGAGGAACAGGACCAGCGAGCCTTTACCAAGGAAGCGCCTCGGCGCGCGGACCCGCCGACGCACACAAGGACGCCGACCAGGGGCTCTCGCTTAAATTACAGTACATTGGACGCGACTGCAGATATGCAATACACCACTATTGTACAATCTTCTATCGAACAACATTTACCAGGCTGTTATTAATTTTAATTTCGAGATTACGACATGGCGTGCAGACTTGATGGTTGTTTATTCCAGAATTCGGCGAAGTAGAAATCGAATTACACCATCGAATTTAAACTTAAATCCAAGTGCAATTACTAAACTGAGAAAATAAGTGTTTAAAACTTTTAATAGCTGCTAAGTTCGAAGGCGAGCTGCAGACTTGCTGAGAAATTTGATTAACGTATATCGATTGCTTAGTTCTTGTAAAAAAATATATTAATGAAGAGTTTTCATGAAATTAATATTAAAGTTCGTTAAGAAACTTGCCGCTCGTAATACTTAAGACTTATCGATATAAAAATCTTTTGAATCAATCTTGTTCGAACTCAAATATTTGAAGGTTACGTATAATATTAGGTTAAATAAATATTTTCATCGATAAATTTAATAATTGCAGCAAAAATATAACAGTCGGATGAAAACTCAAGATTGCTTTGGTTGGTGAAAAAAATGATTCTTAGCATTTACACATAAGCATTTTAATTGATACGTAAGGTGCTGATGCAAATATTATAAAAAACGTTTAAGATCAAAATAAGGCAAGGAAAACGAAAAAAATGTCCAGGAAATTGTAAATATTTTAATATTGACTAAACGCGTAAAAGCGCTCAAAAATAAAAATAAACCAAATCCCCTAGTTATTCACATTTGATGTTAAATATGAAGAATCCCAAACTTACCCAGTCTGTTGTTGATAAGAACGCGACAGCAAGAAACGTTGTGCATTATGTAAAAGGGTCAATTGATATGATAAATCTGAAGACTTACGATAAAATAAATATGAAACGGGCATTTGGCCGCTGAAACAAATAGCTTAAAAAACCGCGTGAAATATTTGCAGGGGCGGCACAGGCGCCCATATAATGTTTGTAAGCCGAGACTTAGCGCGCTGCACCGCTGTGTGCGCAAATCCTTACAGGAGCTTAGCTCCGGGCCCGAATGTTTGGCGAAAGTATTTCAGGCAAAGATGGGCGCGCCGCGGGGGCGCGGGTCACGCTCACGCCCGCCGCGCCGCCCGGCTCTATTGCGTGCACACTTATATTTGCATAGAATAATATAGTTTCCAATCGAAATTGTATTTAAAAAAAATAAAAAAATCGGTGGCCACATGTAAGAGCGCCGAACGCGAAAGCTTCACGGAAACGAATCTGCGCTTGAATTTGCAAACGAAGAAGTTGTATCCAAAATAGTATCGAAAAAATGAATGAAATAGAATAATATAGTTTCCGATCGAAATTGTATTTAAAAAAAATAAAAAAATCTGTGGCCACATGTAAGAGCGCCGAACGCGAAAGCTTCACGGAAACGAATCTGCGCTTGAATTTGCAAACGAAGAAGATGTATCCAAAATAGTATCGAAAAAATGAATTTCAATACATAGATAAATATATTTTTTTTAGTTATTCGTACTACCCAAATTGTAAGTTGTAAATTTAAAAAAAAATGCTTACTAGGATATAATTATTTTTATTTCACTTGTATGAAGTATTTATTGGTTTAATGCTTGTATGCACGCCATATTTATTAAATATATTATTAATTTAAGTTCACATAATGTTAGAGCAGCACTAGACTTCTTCCCGAGACTAAATTCATTACTTAGTTCTAAATTTATTATTAAATGTGAATGTTTAACAAATACACGTCAGCTTCTTTGTTGTTTTATGTATTCTCAAAAATAAATATTTATGTACATGTATTATTTATCAGACCTTTTTGTTAGATTTAGACTTCCTGTTTGAGACAAAGACACATGCATATATTCAGAAACTTAACAATCAGAGATTTAAAAAAGTAACTGTTTGATCACCGCTTGCTGGTACCGTACATTGTGTACAGTCGCATTACTTCGTGTGAACCTTGTTAAATATAATTGGTAGGGATATCCTATTGAATAATAAATATTTACGTTTTATTGTTTTAAAAAAAACAATAAATGGTGGACAAAGTAATAATGATATTGGTATTTTATTTGTATATCTTAACTGAAATAAATGTTCCAAATTTATTTAAATTAGTGTAATTATAATGTAAGGCATTTTAAAAATAGTAGCTTAATAACTGATAAACGTGATCGTGAAGCAATCCACGAACAACCCTATGAAGCACCCCCGCAAAACTTAGTTTGATACAAAATTTAACAGGGTCTTTAGTAGCAAACGCCGGCTGGGAGCTTCTTAGGTTACGCACCTGTTTTTATATAAAGTCAGTACCTGTGTTTAAGAATTACTTAAAGTTTTTAGAACATACTATTTTTCTAAAACATCCGATTAATATAAATTCTGGGCTTGTTGTAACGTGAACCTAGTAATCTATTCTAAACTATAAAAATAAAAAATATGTTTGATGTTTTAAACAAAAATATTATCGATCCACCATGGGTATTTTAAGCTAGTAAACAAGCTACCACTGTGTATTACTTGTTTAGTTAAGAGATATCGCGACTCGATGTATTATTTGAAGGTTGGAGTTTCGACCACCGCACAAGTGTCATTTATTGTTTTATGTTATGTTATTAACTATCATTGCATAATTGAAAATCATTACATATAATTAAAAAATGAAAACGATCTCATCTGTAATTATTACGAGATTACCCTGAAATGAAACATCAACTATTAAAAAAAAAAAAAACAACTGACGAACAAGAATCTTGCCTTTTCTGTCTAATTAAAAAGTCAAACTGTATATTTTGTTTTGGAATGTATTCGAAACTTCAGATAGCATTTATTTATAAAACTATGGACCTTTATATCTGATATTTATTATGGCGATATCATTTAAATTACAGATAATTTATCAAGACATAATTTTCATTACTGTGCATGAATTGTCGGAAAGTTTCCTTTTTGTCTACTGGCGTATTTTAATAAATATGTATTATTCAAGTTAGACATTATTGTTAAGAAGTAACGACATTGTTCTCGAAAAGACAAGATTTTAATTATATTTAATGACATTAGAGACATCGAGCTCCTCGCGACACACGCGAATGCCTCGAGGACCACCGTTCAGCTTTTTATTCCTCCGCGCATATTTCATAAAGACTGCCGAGACAACGGAGTACAAAAGAGACAGAATGCTAACGATGTGTGACGTAATTCAGTGTAATATTACACCACAGAATATGGAATAATAAATGTCGCTTGCCTAATAATTAGGTGTGCAATTTACACTATGAATAACATTTATCAAACGAGAAGAAAATATCCAGTGACGTCTGTCGAAACCGTAACATTAGAAACTTTAGAGGTCGCAACGTTGTACGTTCTGACTTCCTTTGTATAATTGTGAAAAAATCCGCCGCGGTTTTGAATTTAGTAGCTGAGTTTTCCGCGTTTTTATAATCTGTTTAAGCAGCTAGCTTTTATTTTACAGTGTGTATTATTCAGAGGAGACCTGCTGGTTAACGTTTTGTAGTTTTGATCCTCGCTTAATTCGAGAGGTAAGCAAAAAATCGGTTAATATAATAAAAATTGTTGAAAACCGATGAAAGCATAAAAGCCCTGGACCCAGTTACATATTCAATTCGAATACGTGTTTTTTTCAGCGGGAGGAAAGTGTAAGGTAAATATTGACGTTGAATATCTATCAGCTGCATAGTTCTGTGTGTGTGAGAAGAGGCGCAAGCCTCGGTTTGAAAACCGACCAACTTTAGTCAAAACAGGACGAGCAAAGTTTTAAAATTGATATAATATCTAACAAACCCGCCAGCCCGCCAGCCCGCCCCGCTCGCTGCTCTCGAACGTCGATACTTCAAAGTAACAGAAAGTACCATAAAAATATTACATGCCTCGAATGGATACATTATTCGGTAAATTCGCTAAAAGTCAGAAATGCGGCATTCGTACATTACAAATTCTGCAATAATAATGCACATTTGTTGCGCTTTGGTTTTTTTGTTTTCAAAAAAATGAACAAAAACTTTTAGTCTAGGTACTGCATACAATCAATATTGAATAGTACAATGAGTTACATTTGACATAAAATACGTGTGTTTTTTAAATTAAAATTGTTTGAACAAGATAATTTAAATAAACGTTAAACTATAGATACACACGGGTATTTACAGTCTGTCTTGCTTGAGAGGTACCACTCTAAAAGTGCGAATGTGGCGTGCTCGTTCTGCGGCCGCAAGTCTCTCGTCGGCCATGTTGAGCTCCGAGCTTGAAACGCTGAAAACTAAAAGAGTTTGAGGAAACATTCCATTAATTCATTTAGTTAGCGGCACTATATAAAATATAATTCCATCTGTTGTAACTGTCAGTGGGAGGGAGCGAGACGAATATCGCCCGTGCGAGTCGTTACGTTTCTCTTCCTGTTGACGATTCAAATTATATTGAAGGTCTCTTTGTTTTTCACACACCTAATGAACGCAGGAATGTAGCCAATCGTGGTAAGTAGACACAAATACATAATGAAATGTAAGTTTAAAAACACACATCTCGATGACAAATTCAATAAAAATACTCGGTGATTGATTGAAATGTGACTTTATCTTTTCTATTAAAATATGAGCACAAAAATCTTTCGGTAAACTTTATGAGGTTGTGAGAATTGTAGAAATTAAATATTCATGTATCGCTTTAATGTTAATAAATACAATAAAAACATCATTCGCCGTGACATGTCCACTGTGATATGTCGTCGAAATATTAAGTAAATATTACAGTAAGCGAACCATACGTTATTCAGGAGATGCTGGAATATTATTCACTATGTTCTGCGGCATCAAGGCAGCAAGCTCGATGGATTAGTGTAATGGCGGTATAGGGTCTAGTTTTTGAAGAATTAGAAGAGTACAAACCATACAAAAAAAACCATCGTACTATTAATTAGATAAAAATATTATTTAAGAAGAAGAAGTAAATCAAAATTCAAGTCAAGAGACATCACTTAAAAGCACTTTTGTCAGTTGGTGTGCCTCATAATTGATGTTGAATGCCGAGATCCCTATGTAAATAAAATCCGTTGCATATTGAATCCGTTGCGTTTGTGAAAACTGACTCTACTGTATGTTTTCAGCGGTTTCAAAATCTTAGGCTATACTCCTGGATATAAAAAAGCTCATTTTTGTAGGCTGGATGCAGAGACGTTCAAATGCTGTGACCGTTTGAAGTATACGGAAGGGGTTGACTTCACCTCACTTGGGAGAACAACAACACACAAGAAGGGTTAGGAGGCATAGGACTCGAATATATTCAGAAGAATATTGTGGTCGGTCGCAATCAGAAACAGAAGTAAGCCGACTAGAGCCTACGCGGTACCAAAGTCGCAATGAATAAGTAAAGGTGTATTTATTTGGAATAAGAATAAAATAAGAAAAGCAAGAGAAAAATATGAACTTGAGAGTGTGACTTGTTGCACAGTTGATGCGTACAGATCCTAGCCTCGAATTTCTAAGAAACGCCAGTATACTTAAACGAGTTCAATGTCCAACCCGAAGTGTGGAAGATGTACATAAGATCCTTCAACATAAACTATATTCTCTTGAATGTTTTAGGTTTCTCGAGTCTAATCCGAAGTTGAATAGAAATAAAAAAGTTTCACTGAATATCGAGCATGTGGCACTGCTGACTCGAGGCGCACCCAAGCAGAGGAAGGGAAACTTCCGCAAGGCAATACTATCATCTAATACGGTCATTTTATTTTTGCATTTTGATGATTTATTGATGATAGATTAATCTCTAGAAATTAATCGCGCTTACTGTCATTTAAAACTGTCAATGATATTCAAATCCACTAACGGTTAATCATTATTTCAATAAAATATAAAATAACTTATAAACGCATTTCGTCATATAACACCGCAACGTGATAAAAAAAAACTTTGTCAATAATAGTATAAAAAGTGTAAAGTGCGTGCAGGGACGTTTTGCCTGTAATTCACGATGTCGTGAAAAGTGCAACACGTGACTGAAGAAGTTTTGCATCAACGATGATCTGACAGATGGGGTGTCCTTCCGCGGACGCACTCTGGCCGCGCCCGAGACTGCCGCGGTGTCTGCCAACGCCGGCTAGTTTGTTGTTTTTATTTTACCCGCTCGACGCGGCAATAAAATTTAAATTGCTTATTTAAAAATTAAAACAGAAAGACACAAAAACACGACTCAAAATGTTCGCGTACATTAAACCTATCTGTCTCGCAGTAGAAAAGTTTTGATTATATGTAAAGACAATGAGAAGGCGGCGATACGGCGCCGGGGCCGTAAAGATAATAATAATGAAAAACAAAAACTGAATAAAACAAATATAAAGTACAACGAGGGTTGTAAAACTCGAGAGGTTATATCTCGTAATGTAAGTATACTTGCCGATAAAACTGCGCCCATTATTTCTTTATTTAGGGAGCTGTGTACAATGTTAGCGAGCATTAAAATGTACAATTGGCTCCATTTTTACCGAGCCGTACGAATATATCGCTTTATATAATATATAATAACTGATGCTATATCTAAGCAAGTTCCTTGTATTTAACTATAACAAAAATATCTTCGATACCTGCATCCGTCTAACGATGCTTAGCATTGTTCCACACACACAAAATACTTAAATACAGTTGATCAACGTGTATTGATATGCTGCGTGCTACAAAGTGGCTGTTAACAACATTTCTAAGCTTTTTTATGGTTATATTTAAGGCAATCGAAGATACTGTATACAGTTTTGTGATCCTTTAAATATATAAATTACTGTTATTCTTAAGTAAAAGTATGATTTTGATATATTATAATAAATTATGAGTTATAGTCAATGTCCACCATCTCCTTTGAATATAGGTAAAAATACTATTTTTTTAATTTATCAAATGAAACAACGGAATATTTTCTTTAAATAAAACTAATTTACTAACTTGAAGTGCACATATATTTAATAGATTAAAATCTAGTAGAGCACCCCTTATACAGAAAAAAAACTGTCAATACAATCAAAGCTTAGTACGCATTTATAAAGTACAATATTTGCATGCCATATTGTGATACTTAGTAAGCAAAGTTACAGACCCCGTTAGCAGTAATAAATAGAAAAATATATTTTATGCCTGGTAGTGTAATTATTGTTTTTATGGCCAAGGGGTGGGAGCGGAGGGAGGTGGGCCGCCAGGTGGCTCACAATTTACGATCAAAGGTAATACGGATATTGTTGTAAATATAAAAATTCAAAAACAGACGCGAGCAGAGCGAAAAAGATGAGAAATGCGCTCGAATAAAATCAAATATCGTTCAATGGATGTAGCCTCGAATTTATTAAAAACAGTCATTTTGTTCAGGTCTTAAGCAGCACAGGTTTTTTAAAATTCTGAGATACGTTGTTTTTTTTAGCTATAATGCGGTCAAATCACTTGTAAATGGATCAAATGTGATATATATTTAAAAAATATAGTATAATATAATGTAGGTACCATGAATTTATGAATATTAAAACATTGTAGTGCTAAGGTAGCGTATCTAATCCAGGCTTACAAGATTTCATTGATATTAAATCGCCACCGCTAGCAGCAATAAATATCTCGCACAGCTCCGGCGTGCAACGTTATACTCAGAAAATAGAAAGAAGAGCGTTTATTAGCAATGAATGTGAACAATTATTGCATATTTTGTTAACTACTGCCGGTACTTATCAAACTCTGATAATGTTTTAGATTAAATTGCTGCTAGTACCTAAATAAGTAATTTATACTGTTATATTGAAATCTATTTAAATTATATACGAAGAGAACTGTAAAGTGCTTTCCCAATCCAAAAAGAACCCATTAAAAAAAATATTTTTTGGCATGTTATGGAATAGTGAAAGATATAAAATATAGTTCATTTTCAAAAGATTCTTAATTGCCTCACAAGAGACCGATGAATAATGGAATCAATCATCATCTACTAACCTTATGCGGTGAAATAAGACAATATATCGCATTCTGAAATAATTTATCTCTGAAAATCCTTTAATATTTCTTCCCCTTCTTCGCAACGCAAATAAAAAATCTGAATAAAGAATTGTAAAAAATATGCAAATTTGCCGAGAAACGTTATAAATGTAAATTGTGGCCGAAACAATTACACGAATACGCACAATCAAAAATAGACAAACGAACGGCAATTCCCAACAAAAAACTATGCTCTTAACCGCGAGAGGGTCGTGTTGAACACAAACAGCAATAAAAGCGAAAATTCCGGGGGCGGGGGGCGAATAATAAGCGACTAGGATTGATAAAAAACGGGGCGAGGCCCACCCCGCTGTCCGCATGCCGCCTATTTTAACCCGTTTGATTAATGAGTAGTGAAATAATGAAAAAGTCCCGATAAGATCGCGGGCGAGCGCCAGGGCGCCGCGCCGACGGAAGAGCGGCCGCGAGGTTCCCGGGAAAACAAAAGTAAATTGACAGCCGCCCCTGACGGCCCGGCTCGAGTGCGGCCCGACCCGCTCGCCTCGCACCGCGGGCCGCAAGCCGCGGAGACAGACACAACCTCCGAGACGCTTCCGTCCCCCGAGTGCCGCTCCATCGTCCATCTGCCAAATCGCCAACTCGTTTCGCAAAAGTGAGGCATTCCATCCCCGAAATCACCACGAATCGGACGGTCTCGCAGCGTCGTGTATGCTTAGATTTTTCCGAATGCAAAAGAGTTTTAGAGTTTTTGAGAATGCAAACGTTTTTAATTTAGCTTTTGAAGCGTATCGAACGTGCGCAAAATGTTGCACATTGAAAAAATGCGCTTTGTGGGCTCAGCCCAGGCGCGGAACGCTTTCAGGGCATATTCCAGTGCAGAGCTGTGGAGACTTGCCGTTTCGATGCCGGGCCGATAAAAAACCATCGCACGGACGTCGTGCCGTAAATTAAAAGCTTTGTGTAAACGGATACCGCGAAGTTTGCCTTCGGGTTGAGGTCAATGGGTAAATAGCAATTATACAAATTGCCCACACCCTGCCCACATTTACTGAAATAATGCAAACAATATTAATAATCGAACGGCGGGGTGACTCGAACGCGTCTGCTTTTATATTTGCCATAAGAATCCATGAAAACAGGAGGCGAGCAAACATCGCCCCTCGAGCTACAATTAATAATTCCCCATAAAAACTATTGACTTCTAACATCGCGTTCGTTATGCGGACGTATTTTACGCTACTGTGCAATTTAATATACGAATGCGATAACAAAGCGGTATAAATTTAAAAAAAGCAATTTAAAGGAAAGTTTTTGTAGCATTTATTACAATTTCGCTTAAGGATCTAGATAAAGTTTGCTGTACTTTAGAACATAAAAATTTATTATAAAGAAGATAATTGAAATTTGGTTTTGTTTTCTCATAAATGATTTGTTTTCTTATCTCGCGAGATTTTAAAAGGAAAATTATTTTCCTCTTAACAAATTAAAATGTTTTCTCTTGAAGTTCATATTTTGTCGATTCTGGAAGAGCAGTACAGGGGAATGGAAATTTGAGAGCCGACTTACGGGCTGAAAGATTCTCGAAGCGGAGTCGTAAATGGGAAATAAGATCAACTGCTGGATCGCTTATTATCCCATCGAAGTCTGTCCCTTGTATGTATGTCAGTTTTTTTTCAATATCAATTACACGTATGTCGATAGGAGCATACTAGCTTAGTTGTCTCTTAGGTTATTATGCATATTGGTAAAGTTGGGGTATTTGCTGGAAATGTAAAACGTTTCTGAAGAGGGCACGGGTTCACAGCCGCGCAGCCGCCATCGGGTCTCCGCTCTAAGCCGGCAGTCTCCGGATATTTCCAGCGGCGGAGAAATTACATGCCCCTACTATGATGATGCGCATTCAACGAATCGTTTTTTGTTCAATTGAAAATGACAAAGTAGTTTGCGTTTCGCCATTTGAGAGCAGGAGACGCGCCACGTGAGCTTCGCGATACCCGGAGGCTTTACAGTGCGGCATATCGGCCGCCATGATTCCTCGAGAGTTTTGCTCGCAGAAAAATTATTTTCTTGCCCTATACTACAGCTCTCTCGATAATTGTTCGAGAATGAAAAATTCCGTCTATAAATTCTATTTCTCAAACACGATAAATAATTATTTGAAAATTTTTCCTGTTATACTTGCAGCCGATTTTATGTCAAGGTATGAATGTTTGAAAATAAATGGAGAATATGAGTAATATATATTGTTTTCGATAATTGAAAGACGAGAGCAATTTAATATGAAATTCGAATACGCTGAAATACCTTTTGTGAAAAACTAAATCAATATAAAATATACTCGAGTCATCACAACTCTGTTGTTTGAAATGTTCAATTATGGATGCTACGTAATCGGCCAGAAAATGATATTACATTTTTTTCATTTAATATCATTAAGTATATTCAATTTGATTTGTAGGAAGTATTCTTGTGGAATTCTAAGAAAAAAAATTGTTTATTATTTTGTAAATTTGGAATTAAATTAGGCTTCAAAGATGAATTTCCAATATTGCGTAAGACTCGTACGAGTTTAATACTCCGCTTTGTTCGAATACGACTCATAATTTCAACAATGATATGTTTAATTAGCAAGAAATGCCGCAATAAATACAGCTCTATGAACCATATTTAAAATCAACTGAAATCAGCCTTACAAATAGTCGAGTTTTATTCGCATAGATACGTGAGGCGAGGGGCAATAAAAGTGATTATTCCACGTAGGGACAATGTATGGGGATGGTTATTACAAATACATAAAGCACAAACACGCCATTTAAAACTAAACGGCTCTTCTTCCAACGAGCAACTGCAAATTTGACACATAAAATATAACGAAAGATAAAGCTCCAACGCCGCTACCGGGGCTCGTAGCCGCCCTCTCTTATCAATTCGTCAAAATCTTTTTGATAACACGAGCGCGAGGTTAACGTAACTGCTTCCATACATACACGCGGGGTGGGTCGGTTGCATAAGCTGAGGGTAGTGCGCTCGACTTCAGCCAACGTTTCCAACTGGCTCCGTTTGCCAATTGATCGTCGTGGTTAGTTTCATTATTATCGAGGTCGGCTGACTAGTGGGATGTCTGCATACGGTAACAGTATTTTTTATTTTTTTCAAAATACCTTTCTAAAATCTGATGCCTACTATTTATCATAGAATATAATTACGCAACGAGAGGGCTTTATGCCAGAATTAACGTTAAAATGTGAAGAGTACGTACGCGAAGTATTCTCTCGAGATTACAAGCGATCGACTCGACGACGGATTGATATTGCTATAGTTTCGATGTTCAAAGAAACGAATATTTAAAAACTTGCGCGAAACTTATGGAAACCACCCCGAGCACAGACACGCGCGCGTCCACCAGCACAGCCCCGCGCCAGTCGATACACCCACACAGGGACAGGCAATAGTTGTATGCAGAGCCAATGCTGAATCATCGCAACACACAATTTCATAAATAGCATTTGTGGAAACACAATTATAACTAAAACAATGTTGCTAAGGGGCTGGCGCCGTGCTCGGTGGCAATGAAGGCGGCCGCGGGCGGCGGGCCGACAGTCGCTCGTTGCAGAATGCGATCGCGTTATATAACGCAGCCCGGACGATGATTAATTTTTAGATGCGTCCGACTAGTTAATAAAAACAAATTGGATAAGTTTGTATTTTATTATTCGTCTGCAAAGCAAGATAAATCGCGCTCGGCGAGAAGCATACGAACAAAGTATGATTAATAAGCCTCGCGGCGAATACCGGCAATTTATATGTGAAACCGTTTATTCGGTTCATATCTGGGCGCTCGCTGAAGTAAATCACGATTTAATAACAATCACGAGTTTAAATTTCGGAAAAAGGGGTCGGGGAAACGTTCTGAACAACAAACACTCGACAGGAGTCGAGGAGGTCGACAGACAGGATCCGCGGCGAGTAGGCCGAGCGCGGTCAACGAGTTTGAGGTTTGTGTGCATATTGGCAGTCTTTTAAAATGAACTATTCATATTTATAAAGACTATGTTTTTCGTTGGTTACGATTGAAAAAAATATAATTTTTAGAGGACACAAGTGTATTACTTTTAATACTTTTCACAGATTATGAGTGACACAAAACGATTTTGGGAGTGCCGAGGGTAAATATAAAAAGATCTCAGTATTTCTGCTTAATTAAATTCGATTACTCGAAACTTCAAAGTCGAAATAAAATGTCGAATAATTAATTCATTTTACGAGAGCGCCGGACTGAGACAAACACAAATCTAAGATAAAGAAAATAAAAAGTTGAAATACAAAAATCCATTTGTGTAATGATGAAAATAGCATGGCACAGGCATATAATAAAATTAAAATGAAAACTTAATACAATATTATTTTCCATTTTCTCCCAGAGTACTTTTTTATAAGGGATGAAATATGTACGTACAGTAAACGGTTATTAAAAAAATAAATGCTTGCAGGGGCGGCGGGCGGTAAGGGGGGCACAATTTCAAATAAGGGATTTGTAAACAAGGCGAAGGAAAAATTCAGAATTTAGATTACATTTAAATATAACATACATACGAATTTTGTTTACTCTCTGTGTGACGTAATAATTAAGTAATATTTAAATTAGCCAGCGAATTCATTAAAATGCCTACCGCTTATCATAAATATAAGCTCAACAATATTTACGCAAGAGAAAAAAATATAAGGCCATTACGTTGATAGATACAGCGTTATTTTTTAATTTAATTCTAAAGGATTTTAAAGAAAATGGCGAAGTGGAGATAAACTCAGAATAATGAAATTAAATACTACGTGATTTACTTTTTTCAAAAGACACAAAGAAAAACAATTTAGTCATTTATATATATATATATTATTATTTATATATATATATAAATAAATATATATATATAAATATTAATATATATATATATATATATATATATATATATATATATATATATATATATATATATATATATATATATATATATATATATATATATATATATATATATATATATATATATATATATAATTATAATATATAAATATAAGTATTATTTATATCTACAGAATTCTAATTCATTTTTTTTTTGTTTTGTGACAAAGTTTATTTTCAATCGTGTAATTGCTTACACTTTCAAACATCGAGTCTTGAGAAATACTTTGTCCACAAACATAAGTAATGTTTCCGAGAGCAGCGAATATGGTGTATTTGTTGAAATCAGTAGTTTTTTAAAAAAAATAATCGCCGATGTTTCTTTGGTATAAAAGCATTAAAGCTAGACTTTACTTACAAAAAGAAGTAGATAATTTTTTCTGAAATTTTATATTATAATGTCAAATATAGTTTAAAATAAAATAAGGTTTAGTTTTTATACATACGATTGTGTATAATAAATATCCATATATAAATATTTTTGGGAGTATCCGCGTACCGCCACTGGCCAAGAAACTCGGGCGTATTACAATTTCATTTAATTCTTTTAAAATGAAGAACAAGTAAGCGGCCTGAGGGTCCGTGTGCCAAATGGAATACGAACCCCCACCCCCCAGCCCTCGCCTGCCCTTTCCACCCTCCGTCCGGCGCCGGTGACAAGACGAGCGACCGATGTTGATGCTGGGGTGATTAGGTAAGTATATTACGTTTCAATGAAAGATGCCAAATTATGCACACTAGAGTAAAGACCTACAAAGGATGTCATTTACACAAAACGAAAAAATATATATATATAAATAAATATAATATATATTCTATTAGTTTGGCAAAAATACCCAAGTACACAATTTTACCTTAAACCACCTAAAACATTATTGCAGTATCGTGGTATTGAACTATTGGAACAATATACTAACAAAAAAAACAATTAACTATTTTCAGTAAAAGTATTTATTTATTTAATCGTTGAAAACCGAATCATGTATTTTAATTTAAGGGAAACAATTGATATATTTCGACATATGTTTTGACATAGTAAGAATACCAACGTTTTGGTGCGGCGAATTTAATAATCAACACAATGAGTTGTAATCAATTTTTCGAGTGAAAAGCCATCGCAATTTATAGATTTTCATGAGCACACTTTCAGGGGGGCAATCGGACGCGCTGCATGCAACGGGCCCCTCTGGGCACAGCGCAGGCGAGGGGCGTCAGCCATCGAGCGGTATGCGAATTCTCCAACTTATTACTGACGTTACTTCAATAGCACTATTTGTTATGAAACTAAATATTATATAAAAAAATAATGCGAAAATATGTTACAAATTAATTTTTAATTGAATAAACTAAACACAAACGTTCGGCTTTATTAATATGAATAATTCAGTGAATATTTATATTGCTATTACGACTGAATAATCGATGAATATATAAATAAAATATTTTTTAATTTTATTTATGCGACTGTTTTTCCAAAACAAATAACCTACGTTGTGATTTTAAAACGCAATTTGGCGAATCCCATAGATTCTGTGAAATTAAGATTAGTCATATTTAAAAAAATTAATAATTGCACCTTAAATTGAATGATTGCGCCAAAGTTTTTTTATTTGTGTTAATCGGTTTTTAGAACATTCGTCTTTATAGATAGATTCCTGTTTTATTTGTTTTAATAAATTATTTTGAGTTTCGTTATATTAAAATATTGGTACCAAAACTTCATTAAATTTCTAGTCACCTTTTAAATCTAGTTAAATATAAACATACTAAATCATTATTATTATACTCTTTCTATCACGTTGTCATTCATTATTATTGTATATCATAAATTTATACCACTAAATATTCTCATAATAAAAAATAAAACAAGGAAAAGAAAACCCATAATTAAGACATTTTCAATTTTATCATTTATGTGTTGATGTAAGAAATTTATATACGACGTATGATATATTTTAACAGTGCATGAAAAAAAAAGCGTATTTTACACTTGAATGATACTATAGATAACGAAAATAAATAAGTATGCGGGTTAATCATAAATTTGTTTGAAGAATACAACACGTCTTCCCGATGTTATAAATAAACTGTTTCTTATGCAACAATCCTGTAAAAGAACAGCAAAGATCTTTTGCACACATTTGTCGAAATTGTTGCTCATGCATAGAGAATCTGCAGTCGAACAACATTCTTCCGTCATGAATGAAAAGAGTATAAGTAAGTTGTCCAAATCGACCGCCACTTGATTGTTTCAAAAGAGACACAGCAGTGGAACGAAAAGCTACGGCGTCAAAGGCCAGGGTGTATTTTCCTTAGCTAATTGCCATTTTATTTTAGAATCGCCGAGGTGTGCCTCCGAGGTCAGCTGTCTCACTGGAACTCGCCGCCGCCCACCTGCCCACCTGCCCGCCCGCCGCAAGAGCCGGACCGGGGCACCCCATATCTTTTAGTATTCGACTTTTCCGAATTCCTAACGAGCATTCCGTACTCGGTCATACTGATATCAGAAATCACATTAAAAATGCACTATTATTGAAATTTAAAACAGAAGTAAAGCAATCGCTGTAAAATTGTTGTTTACTGTACTCATCTTTTAAAAAGTACAAACTAAAATAAATTCTACGAAATGAGTCTGTGTTGTAATAATATTTCTATTAAAATATAAAAATTAAAAAAAATAAAGCACAGTAGTTATAATTTATAATTCTGAAATCTGAAATTTTAAATGACAGCTTAAGTATACGAAATTATAAATAAACCTAAATTCTTGAAAACAGTATTGTAACATATTTACTAAAAACGAAGAAGAGAAGATTAGAATTAAAATTCTTTTAGTACTTTAGAAACTAATCTGGTATTTAAGTAATAGAAATGGTATTACACTTAAAGAAGGATTTAGGATTAATTAAATTAACCCTACAAAAAAAAAAACAATGATTGTAGGTTAAATTACCGATGACACATATAATTATTTATATAATAATTGAATTTGAATTACTTTTTTCTTCAATAGTGGATTTAGTTCCAAATAACATTTTCAACTGTATAAATGAATATAATCAATATGAAGATAGTGAGTGTGCTTCAATTGAGCGGTGAGATTGTGGACGAGAATACTGACATGATGCCAAGAAATTGTTAAAAGACTAAATATATTTAAGCGTTTGCAATGTTCAAATCAAAAACTATGGTATTTTCGACATATATATATATTTATCTGTGTCGATGTATTAATTTAATGAATCGATAAAGTTGAAGAATGTATACAGTAGGTTTGCAAAGTACTCCCCCCTGTCTACCAAAAAGGGCTCCTCCCAAGATACATTTTCCCCCTCCTTCTAAGAATATAATATAAAATTAATGCATTAATTGCATATTTAATTAACCAAGCAACCTTTCCTCGCTCGCTAAAGAGAAAAGGGTTTCTTTTGGTTCATTTTTAATGATAATTAAAAAAATATAGGCTTCGATTGAAAACAAGCTACGGGACTGGGCCTGAATGCACTGCAGACGTTTTCGGAAAACCGGTGAGAGATTTCGATTAAGAAATAATTAATCTGTAAAATAACATAAAAATTAATTACGAGTATCTGTAAGAGTATCTGTATAAATAGAAGGACCACAAGATTGGACGTGTAAGTCTCTACAATTAATTTTGAAAATAAATGTATGTGCACTTGAGATCGTGGTTTTATTGCAGATGCGCCCCGGGGCGGGCCTGGCGACTGCCACCCCCCGGCCGGTTTGTGTAACGTGCTAGATCCACCTCGATCGGCGATAGGGGCGAGTTTCCGCCGACCGCCACTTACGACCGCGGCCCCACCGTTCCTTTAAGAGACTGGCGGCCGCGGCCGGTGGTAAAAATAGACCTGGCCGGTAAATTTGCAAGTCGGCCGTGAGCCGCACTACTCGCGCGCACTTCTGATAATTTCTGCTTCGTTTCCATTTTATAAGCAATCAATATTTACATCGTCATTATGTAATTGGTCACAATTAATCATTTTAAAGTCAAAACTGCTATACATACTCGTGGTGGCGTTGGTTGTCGGTGTGATAATCTTCAATCTAGCCGCTTATAATTAAAAATTCTAAATTACCATTAATTCGGGTCATTTTGAAATTGTCAAAAAATTTAGATTTATATATCGTTGGATCCGTGGGGGTTGGTGCTAATCGTTAGTCAATATTCGTGCAGGTCACATTTAGAGCTCTTAAGACCTACTACACCGGTTCATGTGAAGCTTATTACTTGTTTTTAGATGATATAATTTATTTCCTTCTTGTAATCTCGAGTAAAACGAGAGTATTTTCGAAAAAATTGTTATTTTTCTAACCGGATGTCGCAGTCGATTGTGAACTTTGTTTATAAAATATTTAAGTACAAATTATGAAACAATGAAAAACAATACAAAGATATATGGTAAAAATAGTATATGTCTTTTTATTTGAAACCCTTTCGTTTTAATTTAAAAACAACTTTTATACTAACGGAAAGTTGAAAATGTTGTACACATAGAAATACTTACATTGAATAGAAAATCAATAAAATTACGTAAAAAAAGAATGACTGGAAAGAATATGCAAACACAAGTTTTCCAACCACTTCAGAATACATTAATACTAACACAATGCATTCCTTCAAAAGAAGGGGGTGGCTCGAAAAAAAAATCAATACAGCCCCAACTGTCAATCAGAGGTGAAAAGTATCAAAACCTCGGGGTGGAAGGGGGTTGAAGGTGGAAATAACTGGCTATGGGCTGGGCGCTGTTGGAAACCCATTTACACTGAGTCGCGGAAATGGACTGAAAAATGAGAAGACGGGCGAGAAATAAATGTTTTTCAGACGACCTGCTCGATCAGATGTGCGGCAAATCAGCGACCCGCGATACGGGCGGTGCCGCTACCAGGGGTCGTCGAACAAAGCCGGGTGAGGCCTGAGGGATCTTCATGAAGTTTGTGATAATTGAACACATAATATAATGCACCGTATACTAATGTGTCTAGTGGAACTCTTATATTCTTGTAAAATTAAATGCGTTTTAGTTTGGATATCCTGTGTCACTATTTAAAAAAAAATCTTTTCAGATTTATAAATAAAATATTTTTTTACATAAAGTTCTAGGTTAAAAACAATGACAATTATTGAAGTGAAATCTCAAAATATTCTATTAAATAGAGTTTAAGATAATAAAGAATTTATTTATTTTATATTTTATTAACATCTAGAATCAATATTAGTGAATTGTATTATAAATAAATGAGGTTTTTTTTATTTTTTACTCGTCTATATTTTGGTTCATTGAAGACCGTGCATGGTAGTTGAAGGTTTATTATTGTTGGCTTTGACTATTCTTGAGTTTGTTTACAATGACTACAATTTTTTTATTATTTAGTCGCTTGGACATTCGTTTTTTTTACAAATTCTTACAGAATATAAACTTTTTGACCACGAGCCAACTTATATCTTATATAAAAAATCGATTGACTGCTTATTACAAAAAATAGATCTGTACATTATTTTTACTACAATTTTTATTGATCTTAAAGTACATGGTTTATTAATTTTAATAATTAAGCATACGTCCAAATCTGCATATAAATAATGTGCACATGTGCTCCAAAGTGGTAGTGACAAGTAAAAAAGGTTGGTTTTTAGAATTGATAACGATATAGTCTCCTTCCCAGCGCTGTGAGCAACTCATAAAGGTTTACGATTGAATTTATTGAAGCAAATTTGTGAACACTCGGTACACTGATGGTAATTTTATGAAGTCGACTCCCAAATGTCGGAGCTTTGATGACAACTTTAAGACGAAGTGAATTTAGCATTTGTTTGTACTTGGGTTGAATTATGTTTTAAATAAACGCGCTTAAAATATTAGAGGAACTATGATTTTTGGATATAACATTAAATAACAATGCTAGTATTTATTCTCAAGTAAAGTTTAACATACTCTCAATGGTAGGAAGTTATAATTTCATTTCAATAAAAATGCAAACAACCGTAAATAATAAAAAATAAAGTATCACAAGACTTAAAATTAACTCCTAACTGTAAAAAAGAACATTCCGCGCAAGTGAAGGAGCAAATCGAGTTCCATCGTTTTAACCACAAACGTTTAGCCAATGTAAAACAACCTCTCGCCTAATGCACTTCTGCCTTTGACCGGGCAGACACGGGAGTCCCAGTGACTGAAACAAAAAGGCGGCGCGCCAGACGACCCGTCCTCGCCGGAAAGCACGGACCAGCAAGCGAGGGGAATCCCGATTTCTGCAACACCGCCGATAGCTCGATCGCTCTCGCCTTGCCGTAGACAGCCCCGCTGCAATCTAACGCTCAGATATTTCCCGACAAAACTCGCGAGCGACCGCCCGTATTTATGAAAAAAAAAGCCGTGAATATGTTACACTTGGTTTGGTTAAATGATTCAAACTATATTTCATATACATTTTATATATGAGTATGTAAAAAAAAATAAAAAAATAATTGCTTCTTCGAATTGGAGCTATAATTATATAAATGTTTTCACAGTGAAAACATGATACGGAGTGAGTAATTTTTTTTAATCTTCATATAACTCAATTGTATTTTTCTGCATGTTTAATTATTTTTTACATCTAGTATTTGTGTCTGCAAAGTAGCTGACATAAGTCTTCAATGTTGGGACTTAAAATAGAAGAATAAACAGACCGTGACTTGTGTCGATAGCGGCAAGCGGTGTAGCCGCCTTTAGTGGATTGATGACACCCAAAAATTCAACGGAAATACGCAACCAAGTAAAATAAGATTGAGGGTTGCGAATTAGTTTGTATTTTTCAAAATATCATCACGCTCGTGAAGAGGATCCGAGAACATCTTTTCCACGCACGGCATCGCCACGGAAGGTAAAATTTACATTTGGGCGAAAACATATTCGGCGATATTTTTCATGTAAAATTATTTTTTCCGAGGGGGAAGCGAAGTTTTTGTTTTTCCCCATGCAGATAAATGAAGCAATTTATTTTCATAAGATTTTTCTGTTTCCGAGATGTATGGCCGCTCGCCTCGCGGGGCCTCGTCTTGCTGGCGTAGTTTAAATTCCCGATTGTTTAAAATAAATTATACCGCTTTTTAATAAAGCTGTCTATATTCAGCGCGGTGTGTGCCGTTTAGGAAACGAATGGCGCAGAAGTACTCGCGGTTATGACTGGAAAAATGTCTCCCATTGTACAGGCTACATACATATGGAGATACACAATAAATATAATATATTTAGGCTGGCGTAAAAACGAAATTGGATACATCCGAAATTATTTCTATATCCGTACACTAAAATAATGAAATAAATTTATGAAATCTGGATTGATTAAATTGTGTTTCCTTCAATTGAATTGTATAATAAAATCATCATTGCGTTAAACAAATTTATCAACTTCTACAATATTTATAATGTTAATTGAAAGCACAAAGAAATTACTTTCACTTGCTAAGTTAGGAACTATTGAGAATAGACAAAAAGTAACTGTCAAAGAAGACAAAGTATATTGATTTTTATGGGTTTTTTTTCCATATTTATAGTATGCAAAAATAATATTTTACAGGAAAATTAACTTTATTTAAACTATTACTTTCATACATATAATTATTATTAAGTAGATTATATGTTACTAGTATACCAGATGATATGGTCTGTGTTGCTTTTGTTAAGCTTGCAAGTGGACACGTTAATTTTCAATTAAATGTTATAATATTTGTCCTTGATCACTTTTACATTTCTATGTCTGTTCTGTCATTTTTTCTTCTTATTGTAATAAAAATTTCAATATCATCCTAGACGAGTAATGAAAGAATCACATCGTTTAGTTAAACGAATCTAATATATTGATGATGATAATTCAATACAAATATAATAAAATGTTTGTTTAGCTTGCAAGATTTAAACCTTTTGCAAAAAAATATTTAAATTTAAATCGTTATTCAAAATGCGTTTTCTGATATTAATTTTGAAATTATGATTTAACATAAATTATCCGCATATCATACAAGTATTTACTTAAATAGCTTATCATAACAAGCTTTGCAAGCTTCAACCAAAATTATCACTCAATGAGATAAAATTGCAATATCCGAATTTCCCCAAAACTATTAAATGTTCAGTTCGGCTTAATTAAGTGAGGGACAAGCAAATAACACCCTACTTTTGATATATTTTAGAATGAGGGTATAAATCAAATATCTACAGTCGATTAAAGTTATAATTTGTTATTACCCGAGTATGTAAAAAAAAGTGTGCTTGTTGACGTTTTAATTTATTTGATAGTAAAATAATCTTTTTTAGCTATTTATAAAATTGTTGTCAATCTTTCACTTCTTGAAAATGGTCTTAATGCAATACATATTTTATTACTAAATTAATCTCAATCGAAAATCTAAATAAAATAACAACACCCAAATTTAAAAATTTCTTCTGATTGATTACAAGTAATAATAAATATATAGATAATATACAAAAGTATTAAATAGATAATTTATTTTGACGTTTTGAATTTTTTAAATTTTAATTCATTTAGTTTTGTATGTAAAAAAAAATAGTCAGCCAGTTTAATGGCCAGAGAAGTGATGAATCACAAAAACGTGAAAAAATAGAAGAAAACGGTTTAAGATGAATCGGAGCAACCAGATGTTAATTGAAAATTGTGAATAAAGTCCAGAAGATCTGAGGCGTAAACAAATAAATGAGTGAGTTTCAAGCCCGTGCAGCTAAAAGCACCATTTTTTTCTAGTATTATTACTGTTATTCATAACTGTTAAGATAAAAAAATAATAAGTCCTTATGTGATCTTAAAACAATCTCTTTCAAATATGTAACAATTATGTAAAAATATAATATCAAATGTAAATAGGGAAATCTAAACTAACATAAAGAACCAGGTTGAAACCAACAAAAAAAGTTGAAAAAATTAAATAGCAGATGTATTAACTGTTTAGCAGCTCATAAGAACTTCTTTAGTAGTTTTATTTTTTTTCAAATGGTAATTGGTGGTAAAAGGTGATAGTAGTAAAAATATCTAAGCAATGCGAAAGAGAGCGAGTTGGAAGTCGCAGCCGCCTTGGGTCGCGAATGAACTTCATTTCAGGGTTCTAAAAAATATCCTGTAGTAAAACTCTATTCTACTCTTTCTAAACGTCTGATGTATGTTTTAAAAGCTACGTTATTTTTAAATTCTTGTTAACAATGAAGGCACAAGAAAACGGACTCTTGGTACAATATAAAGCTATTCCGGCTGCACCCCCGCTTGCTGTCTTCGAGCAGTACCGACGACGTCCAGTGATAGTTTTGCTAGCGACCATTCTAGGTAATGTTGATTATCTTTTACCTCTACATAGAGTTTTCCCCTAATTTGAGAAGGATGACGTCTCAGTGCGTAGGGCCATAATATTTTGATCAGCCGGCCGGCCGCTCGCGATGCAGGGGCGGGGGCAGTGGGGGCCAGGGCTGGGGAGAGGGGCACCGGCCGCCGGGGATTCGCGTATTCAATTATTCAAATTTCGCGCAGAAGGTCCGGGCCCTGCGCCTTACCCCGTGAATTATATATTAATCCATCTGTATAGACGAGGCGCCACTGCTCGCGGCGAGCGCGCCCGAAAAATGTGTGTATAAATATGAACGCAGGGGCGGCGCGCGTCCGGTGCACAAAACTACAATGTGCCAATTTTTTGAGAATATACATCCATCTTACAAAAGTATATTCAAGTAAAAAAATATATGTATTTCTTAAGCATACACTGATATTTGTGTTTTCAATTTCTAATATAAACTACTTGTAATAATGTTTTTTAGTTGCCGACAACAATAAACGAATTTTTTTGTTACTTAATTATAATAAATATACACATTTACTCAAGTGCATTATTGTTGCTTTTATTACATATAGATGAAAAAATATAATGAAATTAGAGTTTTGATGATATGTAAAATAGTCTACTGAAATAAACGAGTTTATTTAAAGAAATAAATATACGTAAAGGTTGCACAAAGTTTGGCTAAACGTTAGTGGTTGACAAAAATAGACCTTTTATCGCTCTTCTACAATTCACTCGCGAGAATAACTTACCCGCACGCCGGCCAGTCGATTCCGGGAATATTTTTTGCAAGAAGCCTGGGTGAAACTTACCTGAAAACAATAAAAACAAATTAACAATAAGCTACTAGTAAAAATACTCCCACAACATGAAAAAATCACAAAAAACCCGAAAATGTATTTTTGAAAAGATCAGCGTTTTGATTTTTTAAATTAAACTAACTGATTTTTTAAACAAAATTTTAGCGAAATAACTTTGCTAACTTTGTAAAATACATTTCATGAAATATAATAGAAAATATTTACGTAACACCAATAACGGTAGACGTTGTCAGGGCTTTATGCTTTGCAAAGTTAAAATTCACAGGGTGATTCTGCATTTATTCTTCATGGTAATCAAATAATTGTATTTATTTGCTTATAGCATTATATATTTAATTTATACTGATAAAATTAAAAATGCACTTTTATTTTACAATCGCATTCGTATTCATGAGAAATTTTACATTCTACGATTTATTTGTCAATTTAATACATACAAGCTATTTTATTGAAACACGTTTGAAAACATGGATATAGTATGTACCTTTACTGTAATTGAAAAAAAGTATATTTTTAAATAAAATTGATTAACTATTAAACTCTATTAAATTTTTTTTTCGATATAGTAATATTTCTTAAAAATATTGAAAAGTAAACGCTTCAGCTTAATTATTTACAGTTAATTGCGCGAGTAAAAATGTGGCTTATAACTCCACGTGCGAAAATATTATAAATCATTACATTGATCAGCAATTTTTACTATCGTAAGATACTTCGATTAAATTTCGTCAAATTTATTAGAAAAACGACTTGAAACAAAAAAAAAAACGTTCTGACAAAATGCTAGTTTATTCGTTAAGCTCTCGGTCGTCACAATGGCCAGCCAATATGTTACTCAGTCGCTGAAACATTCTTATTTAAATTATTTGCGCATCAAGGCTAAAGTGATTTTGATTTGCAGCTAGCGTATTATGTACTTGGAATCAAATATCCATTGCGTAGGAGAGTACTATCTCCGCGCTGCACTAATAAGTTATCGACTGAGGGAGCTAGCCTGATTGGCTTCGGCGCCTAATCCAGTCTGCCCTAAGCTGATAAAAGCCTCATGCACCGCTCATCTCGGCACCCTTTAAAGCCTGGTGCATTGTTGAGCTGTTCAACAATAGCTTAATTATTTCAGTGTTCGAACGCCAAGAGCTATCGCATTATCCGTCAGTTAATTTTTTATATTAAAAACAAAATTGCATATTTTATCATAAGAAAAGCGCTCTTGATAGATTATTATTTTAATAATACTTATTTACATTAGTCCATTACTTGATGCTATTTTTAAAACTAAGTTTGATTATTTACTAATTATTAAGTTCTTTATAGTATATAACAAGTTATTTGATTGAACATAATTAATAATATTTTTTGAAATTCCTCTGGCCGCAATACTGACGCAAGAAAATTTGTGGTTTATAAGAAATGTGTAAAATTTAAAAGAAAGCAACTACGTCATGGAATGATGAATTAAATCTGATAGGTGCCGGTATTATCGTACCAAAACGAGTAAATGTAGGTTAATGTCCATTGGTCTCCGATTAAAAATTGTGGGAGAACAATGAATATAGTAATCGTCAAATTTGTACTTATTGGAAATAGTTTTTTGTTTGGAGAAAAGAACTTAAATGGCTTTGTATTGATAAAATAGTAAAGATATTTTAACACTGAAATTGAAAAAGGCTTAATATTTTTAAGCCAAAACGTTTTCAATTTTAATTTTAATCGTACAGGCTTACTCTAAAAAAAATCAGCTTTAAAAACTGTAACTGGCGGGTCGATCGTTATTAAATTTGGTAGTAGACGAAATATTTTGCAGGTAAAGAGTGCACTCATTTTATATTTTCAACGTTGTATATTTAGGAAGAAAATGTATGCATTAAAGTCAGGATAACGCGGTGTTCATTTACATATAACTCTTAATAATGAAAAAAAAAATTCCGAAAGCCAGCTAGTTTGTTTACAAGAGGGAAACCCACGCGATATTTTTCCATAAAAGAGGGCAGGCGCAAGAGTGCGTAAAGCGATCATAATATCTCGCGCCGGTCAGTCGTGCGAATACATTTGAATGATGAAGTGCCGTGGCGGGTGGAGGGTCATCAATGATTTCAATTTAAAAACAATCATCGCTAAGTGGGGAAGGGGGCGACAGCCCGCACTCACCCCTTCTCCGGTGGATACCTGCTAATTTAAATTGTGGCATATAGAGTAATTATTCGGTTATACGACGATTAAGCCGGGAATAGCTGCACCCTATGGCGTTAATTTGTTTCGTGATTTTCATTCTGATTCGTTCGTGCCAATGTTATTTAGAGTAAAGCATTTAAAATGTATTATATTAAATAAAATTAACCATTATATTTGAAATAAGTAATGCTGTTACTATGCCTGAAAATATTGTAACTTCCGACCAAAAAAAAAAGGAACTGATTAACGTCTTTTTATTAAAACATTTTAGTGTTTTGTAAAGTCTCTGCATTCATGTGTCTATTGTTCAAGTATTAAGTTGGAAGTGTTGGTAGGGGAGTACCAGCGAGATGTACCGATATCAAAAAGATGAACAAACGTGGCTGCTAAAAATATCCACTTAATTTAGCTGAGAACCATAAGATATGAAAGAAAATCTCCACTGTAGCAAATATCTACCCTGAAAAAATCTGAAGAGGAAAGATATGTGCATTTTATTTTTGTTTGTCCAATTTCGAATATCAAACAGTTTCACGGTTTTATGACGCCTAGTATTAGTATTTTAATTAATTTGAACTATTTTAAAAATCATAAACACGAAAAGTTTTGATTTCGCCGTAAAAATTTCTGCAGTGTCCTGGAAACTGAACTCCTGATTATTGACAACCGGGGACAGTAATCCCCCGCCCTGCCGACATGCCCGCCGAACAAACAAGCAATCAACAAGTAGAAACACGCTGTGATGAGAGCGTGTTTCAGACTCGAAAGCTGTCGGTTTGGCGATTTTATTTACTGGCGTATCACGCACGCACAGCTTGCCAGCTAAATAAAGCAGAAATGGCTCGAGGATCCTTCCCGAGTGCCCACGCGGACACGCCGCGGCGTCTGTTCGACATGCTGATACTTATTATAATCTGGTGCTCGATTCAACTGTCGACTGATAACAAATTAATGAGAAATATATGTGCCAACTTCAATTTGTATAAGCACGAAACGGAAACAATAATATTAAAAAATCATTATTTAAATCAGTAAACGGCGAATGCGCGAGCGATAAGCGAATTAAATTTAAATTGATTATAAATTTTGTTTAGAAATTTGAATGTTCATATTAAATATTTATTTGATAAGAAATCGATTTACGCAGAAGTAATTTAGTATTCTCATTTTTAATCGTTTTTGTTATAACAATAAAGCAAAAAATTAAACAATATCAATAGTGTAATAATTATGTTTTCACAGTCCGTTATAATTTATTAAAACTATTAGTCCGCGATAAATTGATTAGGTAAACTGATTACATGAAAACAAATCAGGTTAGATTTTAATAAGGACGCACTCACTCAAACAATGCAGTCCGTCGCGAATGCATTTGAAGCCGCGGAAGACTCGCCTCCGCTGCGCACTCGGCCGTAAGGCGCGGGGCGCGGCCGCATTTATGCGCTTAGGAAAACTAATCAACTTGTGCGTTAGTACATTCGCCAATTTAACATGCAAACTACCATACTGACGCACACAGTTGCGTCAATTTTGAAACAAGACCGACACCCGAGCTACACCGATATAAACGAGCGAACAAAATAATAATACTGTGCATAATTATAAATTTCACGAGAATCCAACAGGGGGGGTGTCGTCTGATAGATGATTTAATTGCCGCGGTAATAAACAGCGTACCTCCATCATTAATTGCAAAATGTATTTACCGCCATGGAAAATAGAAAATACAAAACAATAGAGAGAGTTTCCCGGACCCTAGCGATAGGCCAGCCATCGGCTTGGATGTATCGAATAACACCCAGTCTATTTTGGAAATCAATTTGGTAATGCCAACGTGAAAGATCGCCTAAACCGGTCACTAATAAAAATTAACATGTGGAAAAATCACTAAAGTATGTTATTTAAAATATTGAAATGAAATTCTACTAAGTACTAAGAACCCAAATCTATTGCTTCAGGATCTTTCTATCCGTAAGCGTATTCACTCCAACAATCTAATAGAGTTTTGCTGTGTTTGATTAACCCATCCGCTCTAAATAAAAACTAAAATAGCATTGAAAATATGTCAAGCCACATCAAGTCTTTGATGCTCAGTTAATGAACGTAAAAATCTAAACATATTAAAAGAGCTAAATAATTTAAAATATTTAAACATGTGTGTACAAATCACGCCATAAGTTACCAGTAGCACTCGGTTATACATGACCTCTGCGAGTCAGATAGAGTTTGATATCAATGAAGAAACTTGCAGCAGCGTACCAACGAATGCAGACGGGTGACGCATCTCGGAGCAGAGCCGACGAGTGCAAGCCAGCGTTCATAAGACTGTGTCACGAGGCCGATTATATTATTTGCATGGCCTCATTGGCCGATCTCGCCACTTGCTGCGAGGCGGTCTCCGGCTGTCAGGCTTCCGGGTGCGGTGCCGGCCACCGGCGCGGGATCGGAAATTGACTTAGAGAATTGTACCAAACCCATCGCCGCAATTGCACTGCAATAAGTAACTGCAGAGGAAACACTAGCCGCGTCCGTAACCGCTATTAAAAGACACCAGCTGTGATCGGACAAATTATTAAGATATCGATGCGAAATTTACTGCTGAGTGTTGTTGGCACGAAATGGGGAATCAATAAATATATTATCATTACCATTGAAAACCCAAGGAAAATCGATTGCAATACATTAAAAACATACTTTTCAAATCGAAATGCAAAGTAAGAGTAAGATTTAAACCATTGCCATACCAGAAATTCAATGGTTTATCAAATACATTGATCGATGCTTTTAATTAATGCTGAGTATAAAATACATTAAATATATAGATCGGCACAAAAGGTAACAGGAATAGACTTTAACAGATTTAAAACGGTTGTGTGAAAATATGGTCGGGTAAAAAGGATCAATTAGAGCCATGAATGGGTTTTTGGATTTATAAAATTTATGTTATTAAACAAGTATTAAAAAAAAATCTGTATTGTTACCCAGACAATTCAAGGGAATCGCGCTACAGGGACACGGTCAGCGACACTGGTAGAGTTCCGGATGAACATATCAAAATGTCCACATTTGTATGCGATGGAAATATAATTTTGAAAAGCGTTTTCACGCGGGATTGAAAAGCTCTCGTGTTTGACCGCAGAATGCGCTGTGGACTTTTGCCGTTTTGGAGTAATTGTTAATCGAACAGTCCGTGAAACAGGAAATGTGCCGCTAATATCGGGATGAAGAGCGATCGATTTGTACACCGTGAAAACTGAGTTTTTGTGGGATTTGTGTAATGGGATGCTTAATTGGTTGTTATGCTTTTTGACAGGTTGGATAATGCATCTCGATGAAATATTTTTGAATTTGTATTAAAGACAACGAGTGGCATGATGGTTGTTGGACGGTAAAAAAATGTTACATCCACATTCGCGTTTAATAATCGAGAGATCCAATTTGAAAATCAACCCAAGTTACTTATTTTTTGATTGTATTAGGAATACACGTAAAAAGTACTTACAAGTATTTAAAATATTTTTTTGTATAAAATAAGAATTACGACTTAATACTAACCAGAAGCTATATTTTAAAACAAGCATTTGACACAAAACCCTCGCACGTATACATATAAAATGTCAAGACGAGATCATATAAATATTTAAGAAGAAAAGTCGATATATTATTTAATTGTTTCCGAGATACACACTAGTGATTGACAGAAACTTTTAAGTAATTTTAATTATTCGTTTTTTGTTTGTGCAATTGATTAAAATAATTCAATAATGTTTTACGATGAACGCTATAATACTATTTAGGTAAATGAGATTTTATTAACCTGATCTCGTGTAGATTCAAAACTAACCATCTCGCTTATTGAGACATTTGAACTCATTTGAGGATGTTAGTACATAGTTAATAAAATTACGATTGGTACAAAAAATATAACACAGTCACTTATAATTAATACGCTATCAAATAAAGTGTCATAATTCCTTCTAATTATTTCTGTAAGTTCGGTTCAGAATAACCAGTTACTTGAAACGTTTGAAAATTTGCGTGTCCAACTTTTTAAAAAATTCCTGTACTACGTTGCATCTAAATATTATGGTTTTTACAATCTAGAGAGGCAAAAATATACTCCGACCAATTTTATATTTTGTCCAATTGAAGTTCAAACTGATTCACACGATATCAAATTCATTTAATCTGCAGTACGTGCTTCTCCACCTGATCGAGACATTTTCAACGCGAACATAAAAATAAACATCGACAGTAAACACGAGAGTTTGAATAAACCTGAATTTTAACAACAAGCATGCTTTCGTGCTATGATCCATTCGCTATAAATACTAACAGATCAAAGGCAGTACAAAAGAAACGCATCACGGAGATTGATTTCATAAAAAAAAGGAGTTTATAATTTTACAGGAATTCCACAATAATCCCCAGACTATCATCATCCTAGCAAAAAAGCGGGCTTAGCCCGAGCCCCCGCCGAGCGAGCGCAAAAAGGATCAGGTTACAAAACGAAACCGACAAACGCGAGATCATTACGGGCGCCGGCGGTCGGCATTGTCGGGCGCGATCGGCCGCGCCGCGGTCATACGAAAATCTCTGACACGCATCGAATTATTCATGAGCTCAATTGACTGGCTTAATTAATATCTATTTAATTCGTCAGTTATTTACGGACCGTGTGAAGCCGCACTTTAAATGTTTACCGCAAATGAAATAGAGTGAAGCGCAAATTGGCATCTGCGGTAATAGCTTTATAAGCTTTTATATTGACGGCTTTATAATATTGTGCTTGGCGTTTAGTATTGCAATAATATACAGTGTAAATATTAAAACATAAGATAGGATGTTATAAATCACTTTGCTGTTTATTTTGATGCAGATATCTGTATGGCGAAAATATTTTTCCGGTGTTCCAGCAATATGTTATGTATGCAGTGTTTTTCAGAAGATATTCACAAAATACGAACGAATGATGGTTTTTGGGCAATAATTGATTTGTTTATTTTGTTAATATAAAATAATTAAATAAAACAACATCGTTCTTACACATAGATAATACTCATAAAATTATAAATATTGTAATTAAATAAGCGGCCTTTTCCACAATTTAACCTTATTTTTGATTGAGCGCAGGTGTTAGCATACACCACTAAAGAAGAGAAAGTCCATTGTTAGGCGTAGTTTATATTGGCTATTGAGTTAAGAGAAAAATAAATACGAGGAAAATATACATAAGTTTTTCACAAAGGCATAATGATACGAAACAGGATTCATGAAATATTTTTTATTGAATAACGAACAAGAAAATATGTTACGATTTGAATTTTTACATTTGATTTTATTTACATATATTTTTGGTATATAAATATTTTTTTATTCTTTCAGATAACAAAAATATACCGTGATTCAAAGAAGCAATATCCACCTTATTCAGCACATAAATAGCAGCATATACAAAATCCCATTAACGTAACAAATTAATTCAACAGTAAAAAAAACATTGGAATTAAATAATATATAAATCAATCTCGAGTTCATTAGGCCGGTTGTAAATATTTCTGGATTAAAATTTCCAACCGAAAACGATGTTAATTAGAACAAAATTCGATGTACACGCATACCTATAATTTCGTTAAAAAAGCGTATTTTCTTTTGCAGCACAAATTATAATTTTATTAATTTCTCGAATATTTATTTATAGAACACGACAGCGGAGTTTACGCGTTCAGGCAAACAAAACAAGCACGTGTGCAGAAACATGAAATTCTCGCATTTAACTCCCTGGAAAACGTCGTGTAATATTGATTTGAAGAAGGTTTTTGATATAATATACTTGTACGCGTACTTATGAGACATTGGCCACCCTTTGAAGGCTTGGGTAATTCGATACACACGGCAGAGCGTGATGATTTTCGTTAAGATTCGGTGAGGTTATTTTATCTGATAAATAACTTTTAACTAATATTTAAACGACATTGGATTTCACATTTTTAACTAAATACTTTTTGTATAAAATTTTGTTAAGTGTGTTGATGCTCTTTATTGATTAATAGACAGGATGAATAATCATTTTTAATAGTATTGAATATATGCATTTAAAAAGTTGTATATATTTACTGTGAGTTTCAATTTATAGTTTATTAGTTACGCAAGTAAAATGTTTGGTGACAGAATTGGTTTTATTTTAACTTGTAAAATATTCTTTAGGGTGATATGTACCTTAGAAAATTTTAAACTTCGGCCAGATCTTTCAGTAAGTGACAGATTCGTTGTATATCTGGTAGAAACTTTGTGGCAAGTCTTTTGTGCTTTGCCTTACTTACCTTGGTTATATAAGATTTGTAATTTTATAAAACCGCATTGTTATAAATCATATATTTAAAGCCATGACTGTTATTTTAGAATAAAAAAATAAAAAAGAAAATAAATTTTGATTTAAAATTTATTAGAAATTTTAAAACAAAAAAATAATAGATTAATTAACATTTTTTTGTTGTTGTTTTCTTGAATGTTTTTATAAGACTCCTGTTCAAAATTGTAAATTATATTTTGTAATATTTAAATGTTCCAATAATTTTGTTATATTTTCATAAGAATAAATCAGATTTCGATTTTGACCGGTTAATACTAGAATAGCAAAAAATTGCTTCCCTTAAAATTCCAACTGACGCCTCTGAAATGTTGCAATTTCAACAAGTACTTCCGGCTGGGGAATAAAATCACGCGGTAATCAGGATGGGTATGGCGGCTGCCCTCCCCTCCCCCCCGCGGCCATTCAAACCAAAAATCATTTATGAGGATTATCATGACAACACGGCGTGTAACGGCGTTAGTTATTTTGTATTTGTTAATGTATGTTAAACTTTTGCAACTTTATTCCCATGTACGGAAATTTAGCTGTCACAGATATAGATTATGCTAAGCAATTAATTTTGGGGACATTTAAATTATCGCGTATTATTTTGAAAAAAAATATATGCATAAGCTTTTAAAATCATAGAGATATTTTTTTTCGTATTTTTATTGCAAATATTGTTGCTACAATGTTGATTTTTATTGGATGGCATAATGAAAACAAGCAAAATATGAAAAGATCAAACAGAGTCCTCAGTGCGTACTATTTCAATTTATACGTTCGAATATTTTGGAAAAAAGTAAGCGTTTTTTATTTCTTATTCATATGAAATTTAATGCTTGACATTATTTTTTCTTATATTTGAAACAACATCAAGTAATGTAAAAATATATATATGTGTTCAATAAGGTTGTGATTACTTTTTTTATAGTAACAGTTTTACAAGAGTAACGATGTAAAATAATCATCATATTGCACAGCGAATATATAAATGAACAGAATCGATTTCCTCATCTCGATATCTTAAAATATAATTTACTACAGGATAAATGTACAGCAACAAAATACTCATCAAATGAATTATATTTATTTTAAAAAAATATGAAAATGCATCAGTTATTTCTATTTAGCTTTCGTAAGCCCTCTCTCTAGACACTCTCTAGACTTGCAACTGACTTGCAAATAGCCAAAAGCATCCTCTTCAAAATAAAAAGATGCAGTCGGCTGATTGCAAATAGGTTGCAAGTTGTGTCGCTGCAAGTGTAGCCGGACATACCTAACCAAATATCACCATGGATATTTTTTTCCAATATAAACCAATTCGAGCTATTTAAATGTATATTCAAATGGTCACCATTTACGTCGCTGGCCTCGGTCAATTGATGACGCATTTCACGCAACAGGTAGGAATAATATATTTATATCAATGATTGTGATTTTATTATATTATCATTGGATAAAAAAACACGAACCGTTTAAAATAATACGATCGATCCTGTGAAAACACTTTTCAAATCTACACTACAATTCCTTTAATAAAATGCACGTGTCTTATTTACTGTCATCATTTAAATAACAATCTGATTAAACTTTCTTATGTTAAATTTTACATTGAAGCGTATCTTCGATTGACTGACGTGAGTTTTATTAAATATTTTGTATAATTTTTGGAACTTAACATTTATAAAGTCAACAGTTCAATTGAATTAACAAGATGAATTTATCGATTAATAAAGAAGGTCTGCAATTCTTCGCGATATTTAAATTAGAGATGACACCCACAGACACTGGTAAATGATATTGATTAAGATCAATTATCAGTAATGCAGAGAGACGAGATCAACCAGACAGCGGGTTGATTTCGTGTGAGCGCGCTACGCGTTCCCCGGAGGGCATTGGCAGAATCTGAATATTACCAATTATTACCTATTTATTTGTGATATGATATAAGTGCTATATGTAGTCCATATGGCAAAATCTCGCGGATCGCTTGTCTAACTCATCAGACTGTTAGCAGAAACTGACTACTGAGAGGTTCTCATCGCTTGCCTATTATTGCCCAAAACCGTTTGATCACTTATCTAACTTTCCTTTCTAGGAACCCTATCGTAAGGAATAGGCATTGTAGACTCTTACTTATATCACGAATCTGAAAACGAGTATTTTATGGTATAATCATATCATTGGGAGATTAATAAGCCTGACACCCAGTAAATGCTTTGAAAAAATCTTTTTTTTAATGATTTTTTTATTATATTTTTTTAATTGACTAAATAATGTTATATTTAGTTGTTTGTTTATTGTTAATCATTAAATATGAATAAACTGTAACGTGTAGCATGAATAAGAGCATGTTTTCTTTTTGTTGAAATATGTAGCAGAAGTATGCGCATTATATAAAACGCTAAACAAATCGCGTGTATTATTGGTTATTGGTTATACAATTTTCAAACAGTTCACAGTTTCAATAAATAATTGAATGAATTTACAATGAGGCGCTCACGTAATGTTTAGATTTCTTACAAGTGTTTTGTCTCTCAACCCGGCGAATCATGAATGACACCAACGGATGTTTACCCTACAATAATTATAAAGAAATGTTAACGTCAAGTAGAAGTACCTATACAAAGAATGACTGTAAACACATTACAGCGGCAATAATGGAAATTATATAAGTCGTAAGAAATTTATTATAATCTGCTGCTACTTGATCGAATATGTCAAAGATCTCTTTTCCAATTTGTTGTTAAAATAATTATTATTGAATAAATATCACGAGGAAAATAGGATATTTTTTTGTATTTTTCTAGGAATATTAACTTTATCTGGAGCTACTGTTTGGTGAGATTATTATTTTTATTTTACTTAATAAAGATGACCGATATTTGATTAGGAGAGAAAATTCGTAACTCGACTGCGCAGGCTGGAAAGCTTACACAAGAAGGCGAGACGATGTACATATATTAATCTTATTAGATTTTTTACATTTATAATTTTATATTTAATTTAAGAATATTTGAAAAGCATTTTTAAAAATTAAATTAATTAAATAAAACCTAAGAAATTTACTGAAAAATTTTAAGTTTTTATTACTTTATTAACTTCAAAATAAGACGTATGTAGAAACGTAAAAAGTCAACAATCCGGCCCCTTGGCTTAATTTAATAGAGTTTGATTATTACGAAAATCGACACCATAGTTTATTTTTCCTGATGTTCATTATGGAAGCTTGACGTGTAATATTTTAAAAGCTTGTCAATTAATTATTGTTAACTCTTTTCATTTTATTTTATTTGAGGTAAATAATTGTTATTTATAAATAATTACATTTTGTAATCTAATCTAATTCTTTGCCCAGAGTTATGTTGTTGAAGCAAAACAACAAAGTTGATGTACGCTATGATACGATTTATCCAAATAAAATAGTACTAAAATTTAATAATTTTTTTTATATAAGTTGTAAATTTTCTTTACGTCCTCCGTATATGTCAATTGTATAATAATATTCGCGATAGAGTAGACTGAACTATTAATGGGATAGAAATAACAATTTCAACAAAATGTAATTATCACTTGGCGCTAATGTGATTGTTATACGATTAGTATATTCTATGAATGCATTACCAAAGGCGAATGAATGCATCCGTACCGTAGGTACCGCAGTTGAAATCAATTAATGAATTATGATTATTGATGGGATATATAACTTTCCAACTCTGATTGCAGGGTTGATTAATCATTGATCAATTTAACTAATCAAAGTTGGCTGCGCGACAGTTATGGGCGTAGCCGGAACTGCCGCAGTCAACCGGCTTGAAAAGTATAATGTAAATACTTTATTCCAGCATGGGAATGATCCATTACCATTTAAAAAAAACGTAATCATTCACATTCAGTATTTATTTATTAGTATTTAAGTGTTTATTTTGTTCTAAATAGAAATTAACAAACTATTTTTTTCAGGTCGGAAAAGAAGTAGGTTTTTATTAATTAAAATAAAGTGTATAGTTATTCACGAAATTTGCTAAAATCCGGGTGCTGTTTTTGAAATTTGAAGCCTTTAAAATTGTAAAATAGATATATGCGAGGCTCAACTTGAATCGAAACTTTTGAACCGAAATTCTCGACAAATAATTGGGTGTCAAGTTGAAATTTTACATTCGACGCAGAGCGCTCTCCAGAGTGTGTGCCGTCCACACCCCCGGGCGCCTACCCCGAGCGCCTACCCCGAGCGCCTACCCCGGCAGCTTACCCCGAATGTGATTGCACCGACATTTAAAATACAAAGGCGTCGAATTTGATAACCGATACACTGCAGCTAATGTACTTCGTATGGAGTGGCGCGCCGACCGCCCGCCGCACTCGAGGCCGAGCCCGCTGAGCGCTGAACAAGCCATGGCGAAGATACTAATTCATATGAAATCAGTCGTGATAGTTTGAGAAGATAATATTGTGATCATAAAGTTTTTTAGCAATACGAAATGCTTAAAGCTGATTTTTGTATTGTTAGCCATGCATATTTGTATTGAGACATATTTTCTTTAGAGACAAGTAAAAATTAGAAGCACAGTAATTTTAGTAAGTTTAGTCTATGAATGCGTGAATTACACAGACGAAGTACTAAACGCATTAATAGAAGATTATAATGTATAAAATTTAAAAAGTACTTCTTTAAAATAACACAGCTTTTGATGATTATAATTATCATATCAATGAATTTTATTGATACTAGTGGTGTTTTACCTTGGGAATGTCTGTATATTGACTATGCTCACATATCAAATTACACAAACTAGGAAACTTATGGGAACATCACACAAACAAAATTATAAGCCTTTAACAAAATAAATAATCATTTTGAAAAAAAAAATTGTATTTTAATCAAATATTTTTTTACAAAAATATTACCTGTTAAACATAATATGCAATTAGCGGCACTCATATTTATGTAATGAATCCTTTGTTTTTTCTGGCACTTATATATATATTGTACCATTTTACTAAAACTCCACACAGAAATGGATACAATTTGTACATTTGTCAATATTGCTAAAGAAATACACCCTGCCTGGATCCGAGCGACCGTGACCTAGCCGGCGTGATCTACAAGTTTGGTAGATTTAAGCTCGCAGGCAGAATAAGAGTCACGTTTGCCGCTGCATTTGATCTAACATGAGTGCGACATGCTACTTCTTGACCCCGTTGAGGGTCTGTCGGGCCATCGTTCACGGCCTCCGTTTCACCACGGAGAATGCGGCCGGGCCTGCAAAGCCGACGCAGATCACGGGCCGGAATTATTTATCGGTGAGTGCGCTCGCAAAATTATTTGATTAAATAAATTCGAGCCGGCTTTCGGATCAGACGGCACTTCGATCGGATGAATTTACGATTTAATTTTCGTTCATTTCGGCGTCGCGCCGACTGTTTGTCATTTGCGCGCCCCGAGCGGGTGACGCGGCCGGACCGCGCGGACGGACGCCCCCGCACAGGCCGGGAAAGCACCCCGGAGTAGTGGACGACTTGACACACCGATAACGTGCAATTAACTAATATTTGCAACAAAATGTTCAACTACACAATCATGAAAATAAAATATTTTGTATATGTAATGAAAAATTAGCACTGTCCTAACAATTGAGCACATATTGTTGCTGAATAGCACGATTAGTCGATTGGGCGGAAGACTTTTTTAAAAAAATGTATCCGTTCAAAATTTAATCTTACTAAGATGATTTTGTAAAGAAAATTGATCGTTAAAATATAAAAGTAAACAAACATCAAAATATAATATACTGATTATTTCAGAAATGGTGTCACAAATAGAAATCTAGAGAATATAAATTGATAAAAAACAATTGTATGTATACCGTGAGAGACGTGCTCTATAATACATATTTTATTAGAAAGTGTTTACAAAGAAGTTGCATAATATTTTTAATTAGATAATAATTGTGCATGCATGTTACAATGACTATCAGGTTTCTACAGGTTTTTAATAATAATTAATACACATTCTATGTATATAACTCAATTGGTTAGATGAATACAAATTCTTTTCTTGTAGTGAAATTCTGTTACAACCCATACAATTTACGAGTCGGCGTTCAAACAATCGGCGTTGATTTTCTTCTTTTTATTAAAAGTTATATTTCTTTGAGAGAAATCAATTAAAAAAATTTATGTTGTTGATTATTGAGATTGCAGTTAATTTTCTAATACAAGAACACACCGTCAACAAGAAAAATCACAATGAAACAAAAAAACGCAATCAATATAGTTACGGTTGTTGGTAAATAAATTTACCCAGCGGTAAATCAGTTTACCTGTATAATAGAGGAATATTGGTTTAACATATTGCAAATTGTATAGCCCAGACTCGAGCATTTGTAGGTAGCTGTTAGCTGTATCTACTGGTTGCATATCAAATATAACACGAAAAATGTGTGAAAATATTATACATAAAGCAGATTACACAAAATATCAAAACACATCGAATATCACCCAAAGCTATCTGACCACATTACTTTGCCTGAGTAGTTAAACTACTTTGACTTTTTTAAGCTTTATTAATATACTCATAAGGTTACAAATGTAAATAAATATTATTAGAGTAAATAATTATATAATTCCACAATTCATCAATTTATACATTTTTAGCGTAGATAAACAAACGTAAAATTTTTGTTTTTTTAAAGCTGAAATAATAAACGTTGTTGTTATCCCTGACAAAATATATGATAGCTAAATTTCAAACAATGTAGTGAAATCAGAGTCGGATTAGTCCAAAATATTTCAGAAACTACGGTTGCCTTTTTACTGCGCTGCTGTTTAGTATGATGCATGCTGGGTTATCGTTTTTCCAGCCGGCGTATTTTTTTATACGACATTTAAAAAAAAAAGTTAATTGTGAGCATTATTTTACATAAAAACAAGGGCGTTCGTTTGGCAGAGCGGGGTAGACCGCGCCCGCTGCGGGCGGGAATCACTCATCTCATGTCTAATGGCGAATTCCAGCGCTGCAAAAAAGCCGTGTAAAAATAAACAAATTCGAGAACAATATTGAAAACGTCCGCGTTCAACCAGCTCGCGATAGTTGAATTGTTGGGGACCGGTGGGCGGAGCGCCCGCCCCCCGAAACCCCCGCGCCGCTGCCCCCAACGCATTGTTGCAAATGTGATTGCGCTGTTATTAACAAGAGGAATTTTTAATGTTAGGCAATTTTTTGTTAGAACTCTGTTGTTCCTCTGTTTTTCATTTAATTTGTTGTAGTTTTGGCCGTATTCGATTTTGTCTCTAGATGTGATTCAAGTAGGGGTTTTTTTTTTTTCATTTGTTGATGTCCAGTTATTTTATCGAATTAGTTTGGATATATTATATGAGATTTTGTAAAAATATTATTTAAAATAAATTAATGTAACGTTAAAAATATATTCAAAATTTAGTATTAATACAACATGTATTAATTGTACTCATTTAAAAATTCATTTCAGCAATTGATTAAAGTCAATCTTGTTAGTTAGGTATATTTATTATATTATCGAAACGAAAACAATATAATTTCAACCATTTTTCAAGAACTTTTCACGATAATAAAAGTATGGATCGCTTTTTGTGTATTGAAAATTCTGACTGTAAATAAATTTAAAAGAGGCAAATAAGATAAGGTTTTGGTATTTTAATGTTTTTTCGTTCACAAAACAAAATTAATAAAAGTTCTAAAATGATAAAAGAAGTCATATTTCATAAGTCTGTTCACCCTTTATTGAAGGAAAACATCCTGTTACTTGAAAAGACTACAATTGAGCGGTACAATTTATACGGTTTAAAATTTATGAAGCTGATATTTATTTAGTTTTATTTGCAAAAGAAATTTTTATTCTCTTTTATCCTCAAAGAAAACGCCAGCACAAACTGCTGACTCTTTCACGCAATGGCAAAAATAAGTAAACGAGAAATATCGATATGTGTTTTTATAAACTAAAATAATATACAATTTAATATTACGTATTTCTAATTTTTTTTCGTGTGCATCATAGTAGATTATTTTACTAACCTCGATTGTGGGGTAAATTTGCTGCCATAATCAACTTTTATATTTATATACAACCACCGCTACTCACCTGAAAAAAAAAAGAAGAAAATATTAGGCTGAGAAAGTTACACAGTATTAAAATTATACTACACTAAAATTTCTGTAATCTTAGCTAACTTAATCTAACCTAACCCAGATGGGTTTGCTCTCGATGACAAATATTGCACTAACTGTATACTGGGTATAAGTCAAAAGTCGCATAGGGTGGCCGTCTAAAGGGGGTTTATCAACCCCTTAAATAAATATAAAAATAATAATAAAGACCCTAGGCAGATCAGCGGGCACCCCCTTGTTTGAAATAAACCTGAAGTTTGATCTTTCAATGTTGCTTACATTGGAGCGATTATGGGAGAGGAGCTTGTTATTCGTGATCTCAATTTTTATGCCGATACTAATTAAAAAAATATTCGTTTGTAGCTTTGATGAGATATGCGATCTATTTGTTATTTTTTGCAACGTGAAAAATGACACCTATGAAACTGAATTTTCTTAAGGATTTGTGGTTTTACTGTTTCTACACGAATTTACAACAGAATGGGATATTTAATAATAAAATGAATTCATATAGATATCAAACTGCTTAGAAAACTTTATGTTTCAAGGCATCGAATATAAACTAAACTGGAATTTGACTAAATATTTCAAGATTCAATGAATTAAACATATTACTAACAAAAGTTTTGTATTCTTATATTTTAGATTGAGTTAAACCAGAAGTAAAAGTTTATGAGTTTGATATATGTATAATATATATTGAATCTATTTAAAATAAGTTTAATAGAGAATAAGTGTAGGAATAGAACAGTATTTTCATATAAACAGCAACCCTCACGTAGTTACCCCACGAATAACTTACATTCATTAGATATGATACACAATTTTTGTACTCGGGCGAGGTAGTTGGGGGAAGACTAGACACACACGACCCGACATGTTTTGTTCATTGTATTTAGATAATAATGTAGCCTAACGATCCAATAACACAGTCACTGCAAAGGTGGATGAGACGTAATGGGACAGTCGGTTTTATTGTGCTTTCATAAATTGTATTTACGCACAACAACATGACAACAGTGAAGTACGTAAACTGAAAAGTTCACTCCGATTTATCGCCTGGTAAGTCTTGTTCGACACGTTCAAGGAAGATTTATCCGCATTATTACAAAACAATATTATATGTATTTGCTTAGTAAAACTGTACATTCAAGAATATTTTCTAATCATGTTAAATCATCTCGATGCTTGAAAAAAATATATGGTCCGGGAATGACCAAACTGTGTCGCCGCGCTAGCTTGTGTCGGGGCAGTTAATTTACTATATGATTAACCGCCCAATATTCTAGTAAATTTATGCAAGGATAACGGATTACACCCCGGCTCAAACAACATTGCAAATTTCCAATCATCGAATCCGCCGAGGGGCGGTTTGCATTTTAAAGTGGGCCGTTGATGGGGTGGGCGCAAGGGCGATAATCGCGCGTCCGCGGTCGCAGTCGGTTCCAGAAGCGGAAAATTAACAGTCCGGTCTTGAAAGCACGGCGCGGACAATCGCCGCCGGTGACGGAGGGCGCGCGCCCGCCGCCCTTCCCGGCTCGCACCCTCCCGGGGCCTCTTTTTGAATCGATGGGTCTTGTTTTGAAAAGCTCACAATTGACTAAGGTTAATCTGATTTCTCACAAAATAAAAATAAACACCGTTTGATTGATCTGCCTCCGTAGATACTGTTATATCATAAAACATGTGAAAATAGTTTTAAACGCTTTGCGTGAATTATAATTATTTGTAATGAAGCGAATGATAAGCGATACGATCAAGTAGAGAGGAAATTGCTATCGTAGTACAGTTTGGCGTATTAATAATTAAAGTATTATTTGAGCACTCTGCTAACGTGTGCTTATTGAAAAAAAAATCAATACTTAAATTACATATGACCATGTTCAAGAAAATAACTACATTATTATAGTGTCAAAGTGTCTGACGAGCGCCTATTAGCTTGAATTTTTAATGGCTTGGAGCGGTGCGCACTGGCCACTGACAATCGTGGACGCTGGCCATCTGTGCGTTTCTACCGAACCGAGCCAGTCCCTAATTATTAGCCGCATCGATATTAACTTTATGGATCGTTAAAGGCAATACTGATAACTTGAAAATTGATAAGCGTGGGTTCTTTGGCATGCACTTGACTGCAACACGATCAAAAGTTAGAACTTTGTTCAACTTCGTACTTCTGTTTGTACATACTTTTGTATCTATTCACAGTGCAAGGAACACTTGACTCAAGACAAAGCGCAGGGTAATGTTGCCGGTACTTATAAATAAGGTGTTACCTGTTATCCTGTACTCACAACAAACCAGAATAACAATATTACGTTATACCTTAAATTTAATGTTCTTTAATTACATAACATTAAATTATGTGTTCAAACTAGAAACTCAAAATTAAAACATTACTGGAACAAGTAAAGTCATTTTCAATACAAGGAGAAATAAAACACTAGTTTTCATGTTAGAAACATGATTAATTTCTTTAAAAAAAATTTCAAAAGTATTTACAAATTAACATATTATATCTTTATTTGATAGATGTAGTAGAATATAAAGTCATATTGGCATCAGAACAGGAAGGCATTATCGACACAGCTACATAATATATTTCCCAATAGTAGAAAAGAAGGTGTTCTACAACTTGTAAAATAAAAAGCCTTGAGAGGTCACACGGAAGCTCAGTGGCGCCTATTAGAACTACTGAGTTACAAAAACGTGAACTTGAAGATATTTCTGTAAAAGGTTGTTGATAATTATTTTAGGAGACAGATAAATCCACCGAATACTATAGCGCTGAAGAAAAATACTAAAATCAAACCATTTTTTCATTGTTTGAGATATATAAAACATTTAATCTTATTTTGTTATGCATTATTATATATTTAGGAAATAAAATATATATTTGTAATGTTTATGCAGTGAAGTCAAAACTGCAGCATTTATTAAGAATCATGCAGATAAAAAAGTAGAAGTAGTAGTAGAAGTAGCTAGATAGCAGTTTCCGTGTTGCAGTGTCTATAACGATTAAAATGTATGGTATTTGTTAAATATTGAGTGATAAGTGTAGTCGGTGAATGTTTGATCGACAACAGCTCACTTGGGGCGCGCGCAGTGTGTTATTCTTATTAAATTATTAATTACAGACTGCCGGTAAGTTTTATTAATAAATAAATAGACAAGACCCGCAGCGGGGCCGGGAAAATTGCCACCTCGTTATAAAAATATAAGAAAATATTCGTAAAATCTGATTATAAAAATTCCAGATGTGTTTTACATAATTCGGCGCGAAAATGGAAATTTATGCAAATGCGAGCAATTTTTTTAGAGATTTGATTGCGTAATAGAGATTGCTGGAAGGCTCGATGTAAAAAATACACATTTTATCTTTCAAATTGTTTTAATATTATAATTAAACAGCCCTTGTTTTTTTATATTTTGATTAAAAATAAAAACACAAAATATTGCGAATACTTTCGAGGGGAAATTTTGTGCTGGAAAAATACGACTGCGTATGAAATTTTGATCACACGAGTTGGTCTATTTATCTTAATTACTTGCTACTTGTGAAACAAAAAAATGTGTATAAAGATACTGTGTGAAACCACACTTTTTAATAATTCGGAATAATATATATTTGTTTTTATCGTTTATCAGTTATTAAAACAATAAAACATTTGTCGATTCTGGGACAAAGAATGAAGACTTCAACTAATAAAGAGGCCCCAGAAACGTAAAATATTCTTGACATAATTTTCAATTGATATTGTGTAATTCGTGTTTGAAGTCTTTCAGAAATATTATTTTCATTTCGATAAGATTGAGATTGGGAATGAGTCGGGTCGCTGGTGCATCGTCGCAGCAATTGCCTTTCGATTATCCTCCCGGCAGACGTTTGACGTCGTGTGGCGAGGGTGGAGGAGGGAGGGAGCGGGCGGGCGCGGTCGTACATTATTCACGCGGGTGTATGGCAAGAGAGGTCATTTAACATTAAAGCGCATTGTAAGGCAAACCACATTACTTATGCAAGGGCTCAGGGCTGAACGCATACGTCCTGCGTCTGCAGAGGTTTCTACGGCCCGAGAATGAATGGCCGGGAAGGCGCCCCTGCGCCCCTGCCTCGCCGCGTCGGCAGGCGACCGACTCTTTGCGTTGACTAGGTGCAAGAACCTATTTGCAAGACCTTTAGTTATTTGCTTAAACTCATATGCTAGATCTTAAACTAATACAATACTAGTAGGATTGTGCATTATGTTTTCAAATAAATTTAATTCTTGAGAATAATGTGAGCTATTTATCTCGAGACACAACATTGATATTTTTACTGTCGATAGTTTTTAGGTTTAAAAATGAGATAACCGTATCTATGGAAGCATCTTTACTATTATTTGTCTTGGTGATCGAACGTATTTGCCTACCGTTTCGTTCTTTTGTGGAGTTTCTCCTCAGAGATCCGAGCCGAGGCCGTAAGCTCGAGCCGTGGCGAACAGTCGAAGAGAAGAACAGTGGAGCGAACTTTCCTGGGCCTTGGTGGAAGGCGAGGAGATCAATTAAATTCTTTGGCCACGCGTGAACGCTAAGCAATCTAACCCAGAAACGATGAAATTTAAAACACTTATTTTCAAAATCAAATATAAAATATTTTTTAACTTATTATTATACTTTAAGTTTGTATCTAAATAAGTTGAGTATCTTTTATAAAGACTTTATAAAAGTAAAGATTTTAGCTTAGTTAAATATAAACAAATTACTCATGTTTCATTATTATTCAATGGCTTTTGTCGAGTCAGTAACGGGTGAATAAGGTAAAGAAGCATCGATCTAAATTCGTAAGAGCTTATTTTTAGTTGAGAAACTTTGCTAAGCAGTTTTCTATTATGTATCAGATGTATTTTTAATGGGTCTATGAATGATAAATATTTTATTGGTAGTAAGTTTTCTTGGATATAAATTATTTATTACAAACAAGGGAAACCTATTGTTAAATTTTATATTTATGATTAAGTCGAAAAACTTTCAAAGTATAATATATTTTGCCTAAGTACTGGGGTTAATAGTATTTTTATAAGAAGGGTATTTTGTATTAGCAACCCGCAAGACGAATATCGAATCGATACTTATAGCACAATACTTCAAGTAAGTCGGCGGTCTGCTGAGAGAACCCGCCGAGACACAAACTTGTTACTGAGAAAACAGCTGTTTACGTTTTAACAAGGCAAACGTAAAAGGTTATAAATATTATATTATTTTGTAAGAAAATGTATTTACAGTCTGCATAAAAAAACTACACCGTAATAACACAATCACTTGGACGATTCGACATATTATCTTTACAGGTCGGAGCGCAGTGGTGGTATTTGTAAAATCTAGTAAAGGCAAGCTAAGGGATGTTAAAACTAAATTCTACTCAAAGGAAAATTAACTTTTTTGCACACATATATATATGTATCTATAAGACAAATGACGCTTTTTGACGAGGTTTGAAGATGCACAATTCGTTTATTCTATAGTATTAAAAATAATTTTGAAAGAAATAGTGTTGCAATTGTAATAGTTGGTGTTGAGGCTAAGTGCGGCTTGTCGGGTGTGTCCTGTGACGTCTCGGTCTCCAGACTGAGATCTCGACGCACCGGCTCCGACGGGCGGACTGCCTGTAAATATTTAACATGCATGATGCAAGTCGCAAATGACATCCCGGTGCAGCGTGCACTTCGCGAGGAACAAGAAACTCTTACCTCCGTATCAATCTAAGCAATAGCATTAAACGAACTTAAGAGAACTAATATTTTTAATGAAGAATATGTTAATTTTCAATTCATGAAAAACTTGTGAAAAATTCTAGTTGTAAATTTTGACAAGAAAAACAAGATGTTTTTTTTATTACTTTGCTTGTTTATTATGCTGTTTTATAGTAATCAATATTTTTGATTGCAAAAACTTGGTGGAATTCCGTTTTAAATAGAATAATTTAGTGATTTTTCCACATGTTAATTTTATTGGTGACTGGTTTCACCTACCTTTCGCGTTGGTATTATCAAACTCAGTGCCAACGTGAAAAAGCCGGTTTTAAATATCAATATTTACAAACGAGGTCCACAATTTTTTCCCAGACAGACTAAACAGTCAGGTTTTCTGTCAAAGAGTGTGTTTTAAGCGGAAATATAAACGAAACGATATTTTCCAGCTTGTCTTTACAAATAATCTAGAACCATATTAAAATTTTAAGGTAGAAAAGTTTAAAGTTATTTTAGCAGCATTTTTATATTTTTACTCTTAAATATATAAAACAGATTCAATTATAAAAATGTTTTTGTATCATATTGCACTTTCTTGGCAGACATCTTTTATTAAAAACCTTTAGTTTTGAAAAGAAACTATATTTTATAACTTAAAACACACAGAAATAGTTCGCTTCTCCGGTTCTTTCTTCTGCTGCGATTAAGACCAGGTAAGCTTTTTAAGAGTTTCCCTTGTTTTCCAAATAACATAAGCCGGCATACATGTTCTCTATACAACATTTTAAAATATTTTATTTAAATTTCAAAGTTAGACCTGGTGAACGGAAAATTTAAAATTTAAATCGTTACTTTACCTAACTGTGCGTTGCCTAGCGGAGTGACTTTAAAAGTTTTGTTCGAGCTAAAGCAATATGAAGAAAAAAGTTTTCTCAAAGTAGGTACTATAAAATATATAAAATAAAATGTTTTATAAGCAGGTTATTCGCATTTGAGGAAAAAAAATCGACGGTTTGTAGTCGTTTCATACTGCATTAAGGTAATAAGTTATTTACTTGTTTCTTGTTCGTTCATATTTAAAATACATATCTTTATATTTTTAATAATTTGATCCAAAGTTATTGGAAATTTTAAGAATCATATACAAGTCTTGCTTATAGAAGCACTTAGCCGCCTATGCGAGGGTAATCTACCCTTCGATTTTAGATTATTTAAAGATGATTTTTTATGTATTGTGTTAGTTGGATGAACGAATATGATAGACAGAGACACAGCCCGAATAAAGGTCACTGCGAGGTGACAATGCCGGCGACAATGAGCGGAAAGATGAAATGCAGATGCGAGAAGAGCGGACATAGCGGCATATATCGTAATGAGTTGAAATGAACCTAGCGAATTCTTCCATCTAATTGAACCATTTAAGAGTATCCGCCGATGACTGCCGCCGACCGGCACCCTCGGCGCCGCCGGGTCGCTTCGACTCGAGCACTCGACTACAAGTATTCATTATTCGGCAACATATGACTGCAAACAAAAAGGAAAAGAAGCCCTTTTAAATGAAATTGTAAAATTTATTTTTTGTGTATTTCGACTCATTTTTTGGCGAATTCCTATTCGGCAACGGCCAGCGAAGCGAAAAAATTAAAAACGTAGAACGCATCATGAATATTGCATATTCTCTTTGAGGGAAACTAAATATTTCAAATCTATATTTTCCCGGACGGGGCGAAGTGACCGTCGACGCAGAAAAACGATCAAGAAATATTTAAATTCCGAATGATTAGAAAAAAAATGGACGGCGAGCGCGGCGGGCGTCCGAGCGGTCGAAAAATATTCGCCAGAATAAAAGAGATAAACGTAATTCGATAAAGAGAAAATGCCTAGATACCGTCGAAGCCCCACCCGCTGCAGCGACACGGCAGGGAAGCACTGACGCGCTTTTGAAATAGGACTTGAATACTTAAAAAAATTAGGCGGATAATTAAACCTGCGAGTTCGATTTATCAAATGCGAAAAGCAGTCGGAAGTGCGCGGCCGACGGGCAGAGGCGAGGAAAGCCGGCGGGAGGAAGCGGGTCGGACGGGGAGCGACTCGCGAGGGGCGATTGTTCGGGATCCGCGGCATCACTACTTACAGTTATTATATTTCTTCACAAAAAAAAAAACGTTTTAAAAGCGTACAAATTATTGCCGAGTCATGAATATTGATTGCGAGCTGGATTTTTTCTGTCGAATGTACATATTTTAGACACTCATCGTGTTTTAGTATGAATATTTTAGCTAGTAATGTCGGTAGGAAGTATTCGAATCGAGGAGAGAGGAAACAACTCCGGGTGGTATAGCTCGTGCCGGTCGGACTGAACATTTGTACTTCGTCGTTGCGATGCGGCGGCCCGCGAGGCCCTGCGGTCGCCGCGGCGCTCGCCAGCTCCACCGCAAAGAGTGCCGCGGTTGTTTTTGTAATTTTTGGTATCGAAGACCAGCGCGTCCGGCGCGGGCAACCTTTCCTCCGCGCCGCCAGCGTCCGATCGATCCTCGGCGGGAGCGGCTACCCTTTCTGTTTCGTCGTTGTAGAAAAAATGACTGAAAAAATATTACACAAAAAGAGGGGAAAATAACTACACAATTCCGTTCACATGAATGAGTAAACGTCCTGACTTTTTCAAACGTATAAACGAGTCGAGCCGTGCACCGGCGTCTGTGGATACATTCTGAAACACGATGCACCGCCGCAAGTGCGCACACTACCGGTTAACGAGCCACTTTTGGCGAGAGAATTTTGATGATAAATAAAAGCCCTCCAGTAGAACTTGTGCAGATATGCTAAGCCTTCTTCAGCGGTAAATGACCGCTGATTAGCTGCTTATTACGCTTATTTTTTCAGGCTTAAAAAACTGCGCAAAGTTATACGTAATTAAATGACTCACGGACAAAAAATCTAATGCACGTATATTAAGCGTGCACAAAAATTTAATATGATATTATGTGCTTGACTATGTCGTTTGATAATGCGTAAAACATTTATTTGATAAATATCTTATAAAAATTTCATTTAATTCAATTATACTACCTAAATATAAAAAAAACCTAAATAAAAAATAGTGTTAAAAGCATTTTTTTCTCTTGTATTCTAAGCATTCAAATCCCTTCTCGCCATCTCTATTACAATATTTTCACAATCCATACTAGGCACGTGTGTGCAGTGTTTCCCGTTAATACGACATCAGTGCGCGGAACAATACTATACAGAAAAATGCAAACACGCCGGAATCTGACTTCAAACGGGCTCCGGCGAGCGTCGGCTGAAAGGTTTTTAGGTTGGCTGGCGGAGCTCTCGGGGCGAAGTGGCGGCGAGGATTGCACTCAGGGCGGCACGCAGCTGGGCGCCGGGCGGGGCGCCGGGCGGGGCGCCGGGCTGGGCTGGGCGCCGCGCCCCGCCCGGCGCCGAGTCGTCTGCTGCGGCCCCGCGCGCCCCACGCGCCCCCTGCCAAGCTCGCGCTCATCACGGACGGCGCTGAGGCATAAGACGCCTGGCACCTGTTCTCACTATACCCGTTACATCAAAAAGTATTCTTTAATGATTCAATATCGTATGTATTGATTTAAATGTACTTGGAAAATAAACGTTTTTAAAGATTCACATTACATATTTAGTATTGCATGAAACGCCTTATACTTTTTTCTTCAATAAGTCCATAAATTTGTTTTTAAATTATCAATAAATTGACTGATTATGTAAATACTCAAAATTTTCAAAATTATATTCATTGTCACTAACATTTATTCATTTACTATAGTTAAGATTTTTTCAATAAAAAAATGGCTGGGATATTCAACTATGAAACTTCCTTACCCTAAACATAACATAATTTTATAAAAGAAAATATACTTCGTCGGGTGTTTTATTCATATACGTTTTCTAACATACTTTACATTTCAGGTCTTTGGGCTACTTATAGTTGTTATTTGTAGATTGAATGTAATTTAAACTTATTTACGAGCAATAAAATATATTCTTGGAAATTATGTAACTTTTAAGGGATTTTTACTATGGTTACAGTTAGCAACAGTTAATTAAAAAAAATCATTAGATAATAAGTAGCCAACGCGTCTAGACCTATCAATTCTAGCTTGTGACTTGGGCGGAGGGGAGCCGTGAATAGGTGAAGCGATACAGTGTGGTGCTGAATGATTGAACCCTTCCCAGACGCGGCGGGGGGCGGAGGCTGTCACCCGAGGGGCGCGGGGCTTGGGGCAGGTCGGGAGCGCCGGACCCCAGGGCAGGGGTCGCTCACCCATTCGGCCCATATGTTCGGTTATGCTTTCCTGAATATTCCACCCATCAGATGAAAGTTGCGCTGTAATACTACGATGACGTCATCAAAATATTTTCAGTGGAAAGGAAATACTTAAACACATAAAATAGTTTAGAAAATCAGGAAAAACACAGAACTTAGGCGCTATTTTGAAATAATACTTTTATGCTTTTAAAAGTACGAATAGGAAGAAATAACTATTTGATACAGTTTTCTCGTGTTTTCTTCTCGGTAGAGACAGAATAATCAAATACGTAACAAGTCAGACATATTCACTGTCAAGGGAGCAATCGATGAATAAATCAATATTCTCCGAATCCCATGCCTTAACACGAAAATACCTAAGACAAAAAGTAAAAAAAATAAATTAATTCAATTGTTTTATACGTAAGATAAATTTTTAATAATATAACAAAAGTATATATATTATTAGTGTGAATAGTAAAAAAAAAAAAGGAAAAAAGAAAGAAAAAAAAACAGTCAAGAGGTGACGCCGGTTTTTGTCAAAATGTAGCACCTTGCCTACATATTGATGCAGGCTTAATTATTGTTGAAACTAAAACAAGTTAATAAACTTTCAAAATAAAAGTAATTATAGTAATACCTCTTTTAATGGGATACATTATGTACAAGTATGAAAGTATTTTTACATTTCTTGTATTAGTTAATTTATATCACACGTTTATAGTTATTGATATCGTCATTGAAATATTCTTCTTTTGGAATTTTTTATCACTGAAAAAATACTGAACAAAAAAAACAGACAATTGATTTTCTTCTCCTCTTAGTTCCTCTTTTGTTTGTCCTGAGCCAGTCATACTAATTCAGCTGTACTCCCAACTTCCGGCCACTGGCGCACATTCCACATCCACGTTAGCCTTTTTCTTCCAATGTCCCTTTTTTTTCAATTCATTTTATTAACACGTAAAACCTATTCGTAACCAGGAAAAGTAAAAAAAACCACTGGAAATCACTTTATGTTGCAATTAAAATTATAATAGACACAAGCCAATTCTAATTAGTTTCTAAAAAAAAATTGTAGATGTGAGGGTTTTCGATAAAAACAATTATGCAAACCTACGTGAATCACACTGTAAATATTTATGAATAATTTACAAGGTTTGTATAATATTTGTTTTTAAAGTAGCAATCCTAGATAAGGCTTTCCAAATGTCAAGACATATGTAAATTGTTATATAAATATTGGGGAGATTTGTGAAGGCAATTTTTTATATTTAAAATACACCAACAATGTTATGTGCTTTTAAAAAATGTAAGTAAAAGTCAAAATAAATTTGCGCTCGTCCCTCGGTGTAAGGTCTCATTAGGAACTCCTACAGACTTTATCAAGATAATAACGATGTAAATTTAAGTATTGTATGAAATTTTATTACTGGCAAAACAACTATTTCATTACCATAAAAATGCTGTACCGAAGAAGACTGTAGCACTTATATTTTATATGACGTGCGTGAGTGGGTGCTACACCGGCCGACCAACCCCGCTGTATTAAAAGGACCAGTCCATTTCATCATTGCGTAACTTACTACTGCCATTCACAAAGTGACATGACGCTAAACCACCAAGAAGCAGGCACTGGAATAGTATGTTTTAAATTACAACAAATACCGTTTAGTTGGCATAAATCTTATGTATTTTATGACATATGTGGCTGTTACACAGCCTGCATTGGCGCTTTCCAAAGAGATTTTAAAATGTTAATTTTGATAATGTCTACCATGTTTAAACTTAAAAGAAATGAATGACATAAATTTACTACGCAAAATCAATCTTGTTAATGTAAGAAGTTAGATTAATTTGACAATGCGGTGTAGCTTTATTCTGACGTTTGTAGACAGTGACGTGTTAAAGATTAATTTTATTTCCAGAACTATGGCGCATAATAAAAGTTAAATGTTTCATAAACAGAATGTATCCATTTTGTAAATACACTGATACTTTTACTAATCTGACTGCAATATATTTTTGTGAAATTAATTTCGTTTTTAAAATGGACAGCTCTAACTCGCCGCATGTTGTGTTATTAATTTAGACCGGAGATAATGAAAAATAATCAAAGGGATCACGGTTACGTTTTAGAAAGAATGGCAATTAGATCTATGTAATTCACGAAGCAACATTAGGTTTACATTGATTTTGTTTTGTTTTTAATACCTATTTAGGTATTGTGATTTGACTGCACTTATCAACTTATTAATTTTATTTAAACAATAATAAAATTTTTATGAAGTCAATATGGTGATAACTATTTATAAGTTTCTGAATAAAACATTTGGCCACTGTATTCTCTGAACTGCATTCAGTGAATCAGGTGACGGAAATGGTGAACAAAGGTGACCACAGTTATTTTGGAGACGGCCAGGATCTCCCCCATGCCCTAGCACCGATAATGATGATGATTGAAAATGGGTGAGCGTAGATGCACAAACTGTTTTTTAACATAGAGAAACACCTGCTGGGTCTTTTTATTTTATCATTAAAGCTATTTGTAAATACAAAAGGGTTTTGAAAAATAGGATCATTAAGTTTTTGCGTTTATTATATTATTTAAATAAAGCGGTAGCGAAGTTAGAGTTTCAGATGAACAGCGTGTGAAGACTATTAATGCAATGTCTGTTTAAAGCAAGCGTAATTATCTGTACCAAATTATTCTCCCTATTAGAATGTTACACATAAAAGTAAGTGCTTTTGGTAAACGTACATGTTATTAACGTATGAACGTATAATTAATAAAATAAATACTTTTACCCTATTTTGAACACAAAAGACACTAAACTATTATTTATTTATTTATATTATGTTATGTTTAATTATTAACACTAATAAAACCATTTTCAATGAAAAATTATAAAAATTATATTATGAGGCTATTTTGTTATGAATAAAAAAATTTCAGTAGTACTGAGAAGTTACGAGTAAGGCGTTGTTTAACTGCATGGAATACCTGTAAAATGAACTTAGGGGATGGATTCCTACATTTTGATTTTTTTCCTTTGCAGTGATGCCTGTGACAAACCCTCCGTTTAGCGCTCCGCATACCAAAATATCTGAATATATTACAACGTTTTTCACTAGGTGAATTAAATAATAAAGTATTTTAAATAATGTCAGAAAAAAAAATTCAAATGTCATGAAATAATGTACTCATTAGAGCCTGTCTTCCCGACTTAACACGGCGTCACACTATACTAACGAGGAATGTATTCAGAAAAAATAATGATGTCCATATAAATGTTAAAGAGTTCAGCACCCTTCCCAGCGCGGCTTCTCTATTGTCGAAAGCAAATATTTGAATGAGTGTGTGTGCGCGCCAGGGCCGGCACACACTGCGCCCACGCGACGCATGCTACGTATCTCGGCGTATCTCATTACAGCGTCCTTAGCTTACCGAAGTTGCCCGAGCTTAGCAAAATCTTTGATCCTTTTTTTTGTTAGTTGGATAATATTTGTTTTTATATTGCATTTTAGAAATCACTTTAAATATTTAGAACCCACGAAAATTAAAGCATGGTGTTAAAATTTGCTAAGCAGACGAACTGCTGTCTTTGGATTATCAATAGTATTGTTGGTAACTCGTGTAAATGTGTGTGATAAATGAAGGATTTTAATACAGCTATAATTATATTTGATACATCAGTAGCTCATGGAGGATCGGTCACTTTGTTTAGATCTTAACATCTCGGGTGATGTTACTACCTGTTTTGTTTGGTGAGATTTGCAGGAGCTCGAGTGGATAGCGAGCCCCGGCGTGGGCGCGCCATGAAACCGGGCCAGCTCGCAAGAGAGGGAAACTACTCAAATATGGAGAATGCGTAGAAAGAGTAAGTAGACGATTTGAAATGGAAATACCGATATGGATCAACTGTTTAAGAGGTTAGGACGTGTTTGTATTGGTACAACACAAGTACAATATTACTAGCGATAGATCAACGATAAAAAATGAATTAATTTTCTCCACCGACTGAGTTGTTCTATGAATGCGGAAGACAATCGTTTTTTTAAGTCAATATGTTTTACTATGTATGATGTAGCGGTTTTTACATTTAAAGCAATATTTCAGGGAGTTGATAATTTCATATACATAGCTACTGACTGTATAGTAATTATATATTAAATTATATGTAACTTAATAATTTTATATAAGATATTATGGAAAATAGTCCATATTAAGTATGCGATAGTTAGACACATGAAGAATCAAGGTTTTCATATTAATTTATCAGTACAAAAAATTGTTTATATTTTTATTAATGTTAATATTTGATGTCAAAAGATAATGGTAAATTTATTATCAATATATGTTCATGAAGTAACGAAATCTTTCTTATTAGTGCGTGCTTGTGGTGAATGTTCATGTTTGTAATATTTTAATTATTAAACGCAGGTTTCCTCGTGTTCACGAAGAAGCATAATAAATATGTAATTACAATAACAATTTAACATATTTATTAACCCGGCTCCTATTTAAATACAAAGATGCTTTTTTTATTACTTATTATTGCAATTTTAATTATCATAGTAACGCATTATCGACGGGTTCACACATGGAATAAAAAAAACTTACGTGCTTATAAGTGGATGCGTGCCATGATTGAATATCATTATCTGCACTTCTTCAGTATAACTCAAATAGATTGAAGGAATTCAGAGTTAGAACCGGATCGTTTCACATAAGAATCGGGAGAGTACAGGAAGGTCTTCGCGTGAGGCCGGTAGTCCTTGGATACTTACAGGATTACTTCTCAGTGCCAATACATTGAGTCGTTAACATTAACAGTCATCATTTAAATGCAATTATAATCAATTTCATTACCAAAGAGTAAGTATAGAATTTATCAGTACGGATAAATTTATCCCCTTAGAATAAGCTAGCTAACTGAGTGTTTAAATTGAATAATTAATGTGCCCAAGTCACACTGCAACTAAGTTTTCTGCCTGTGTCAGCCCGGCCCTGGGAAGGCAGGCAATGCAGAATGACTCCTTCACGACGCGGGGCGCTTACTTCCACTGAATTAACGAATAAAATAAAACATGTTTACTAATAATTAACACAAAATTAAAGTTTAGTAAAATATATATAACTACAATGTACAGTAATCAGTCATGTGGTTATTTTTATCACCATGATATCGAAGTTTAAATTTGCTTTTATTTAGTAATACCTCGCTTGCACGACTTGCGCATTCGTAAGCTGTATATTTTACAAAATTTAAAGTCGTATTATTTTATAATAAATATATGAGTTTAAAGTAGGAGGCTAGATTATTATAACATATATATATATATATATATATATATATATATATATATATATATATAAAAGAATTCAAATGAAATAATTTTTGCAATAGACACGCTGCTTTTCTTTAGTTCAATGCATCGGTAATTTTTTACTATTTATTTTACTTTTTACAGAAACTATTTTAGAGTCAAAGTTAAAGAAAAGCTATTCTAAAATATATTTACATTTATGTTAATAATTTGATGATAATTTTAAGGTATAGCGTATAAAAACAAAAAAATAATATGTATGTGAGCTTGACAATATTAAAGGATTTGCGTAAAGTAGAAAAACGTTTTTTTAAAATTATTTTATTTTATTTTTCACATGTATTTTTAGTTAATAATTTCAATGAAAGCTATTAACAAGTTCAAACGCAGTATTGTGCACACTCGAAGTGTGGTGATTGAGGGGCACCTCGAGGATTTACAGGCAGACGGGGCTGCGCCGCGCGATAGCTGCAACTTGCGAAATACTTACCGCAATATCCCTGCATTAATTCTTCAAAAAGATCGGTCTTATGGCATATAAGGTATTCAACTGAATTGAGAAAAAGAGAGTCGACTGAATCAACGAATTTAAAGTACGCCTTAGATTCCAGATTCACCTCATGCAGTAGAAGGTTCACATAATTTTAAAAATACCACAGGCACTCTAAAGACACACTCAATGTCTGTTATGAGAGAAACGAGTCTAAAAGGATTTTTCATATTGCAAAAAATTACGCTTAGTTAAGCTCGCAGAATGAATATCGCTAATTGTATGGTTGAACTTATAAATGAACATATTTATTACATTGTATAAAATCGTTTAAAATTGTTATATTTGGGAGTTGCATAAATTTTAAATTAACTTGCAGCAGATAATAAATATAGAAAAGAGGCATCACAAAAAATGCAACCTAATACAACCGTGAATAAAACATGCATTTTAGTGTAAGTTATATTGTTTGCACTTACTTTGAGAATACTGAATATAACAACGAAAATACATTAGTATTTTTAATTAACGTATAAAGATAATCTTTATACTTGTAAGAACAAAGATTATGTTTATTGTTCGTATATGCTAATTTTAGACCGGTGTTTTATTAGAATCTTATATTTTACTTGTAAAAGTAGGCTTAAAAATATCACAACATTTACATAATAATATCAATAAATAATATAAATTCAAACACAACCCGTAAAAACAAGCTCCGTTTGGGAACATCAATCAAATGCTTTGTTTGTGCTAGTTAAAAAGTGGACTACTTTGGGCCGTAACAGAGTCGGAATAGAAATAACGATAAAAACCACAAGTAAATAGGAAACACCGCCCGTTCCTAGACACTTCTCATTCCGCAACGACATTGATACTGCTTTATTAGCAAAATGCGAAATACTGTATACCGCACTCGTGCGGCGCAGAATCTATTGAAGGAATCTTGCGGACTGCTTCTTTGATGTCGGCGGGGGCGGCGGTGAGTGTTCGAGATTGGCACTCGGCGCTGAATGGGCGGATCTGCCGGCACAGCCCTGGCTGAGGGCCCTCGCGAGCCGCGGGTGCGGGAGCCCTGCTCGCGCTACCCCTAAATTTTTTAAGCAATAAAATTTACATTAATGCGGCCGGTGACGCATATACTTTTTTATTTATTCTACAAGTTGATAAATGGAGTAATGTATTTCGAAGAAATGTATCGTGTTTCATCATCTTTTTAATGTCGAACTAATTAATTTAATTATCGTGCCTGCGTAATAAAAAAGAGGGGACGGCGCGCTTGTTCGTAACTTATATTCATACTCCGGGAATGATAAATAATATTATTAAAAACCGATGGCGGCCCGCACCAGGCGGACGGTTTTATTTTTGTACTGCATCTTTGTAGAGCGGTTCGAATCGATCTGTCTCGACTCACACATGATTCTTCGACAACCTTTTGCAGCTCACAGACGTGCGACAACGCCGGCTGATCTGTTCCCGAATGATGAACTTTCAGGGCCAGGTCGAGCAGGCTGGATATCGCTCTCTACTCGAATGGGAGGATGCGCCGCCGAGTCGATGGCGGGGCGTAATTCCCAGATATTATGAATTTATTGTTTAGCAATAAATAAAGTACACTTATAAAAAGGGTAACATACGAGGGGGATCGGAGGGGGTTAACGAAAATAATTATAACGTTGAAATATATAATTGCCTCGGACGATCGATTCGGTCGGAGAATTCGGTATTTTTGTATTAATGATCGCTCGGAGAATGAAGTGTAATTACAGGGTGAGAGGTTATAATCAGAAAAGAAGTGTGTAGTCCGCCATTTGTTAAACTATAAATGAAATGTTCTAATCGCTTTCCTAAAAAACAACCACGACCGACCGAGCCGCTCTCCGGAGCGATTTGTCTTCCCGAGTGGTCATATTATTATTTTTGATCGCATTTAAAGAAATCACGATATCGGTAATTGCTTACTTTAAATGGAAATTAATGAAGTGCGAGTATTGTCAAATGGCGCGTAATCCGAGTTCAATTAGGGGAATGAAACATCGTCTTCGTATTCCACTCCGAAGCCTTCTAATTGAGCGACACTCGAACTCAAAAATAGTTAATTAAGAGCGGACTCAGGTAGGCGGGCGGATCGATCTGATTTAAAATACAAGTGACGGACGCGACCGCGACACTCGGCCGAGGAGGACGGAGCGGCTGCAGGCGGGCGCCGGGCCGGGCGGCCCGCCGTTCATCACGCGGTCCTCAAATAAAATAAAAATTGTTCCGAAAAACAAAACCGCCCCACACAGGCGCACTCGGCGCAAAGGCCGCCGCACACCGGCGCGCCACACGGACGAGCTTAAATGGAGGGTACATTTTTATATCAAATTTCATTTCGATTCCGCATTCATATTTTAAAAATCGCACACATCTAGGCGCGCCGCGTCTCCGGGAGTGCGAGCGGGACGCGCCGCCCTAAAGGTCACCGCGGCGCCGAGCGAGACGCCGCTAGCGCCCGGCCGAAAAGAGAGGGCAACACGCCGGCGGTTCGGCTTATATACATAAAACACAAATTATAAATAATAGATGGACATTAATTTTTTCCGAATACATTTTTCATTTTTATATTATACCGGGAGGCGCGGGCGCGGGGGCGCGGGGAGGCAGGGCGGGAAATAAAGAGAAGCGCAATTTGATTTTTAATATTTCATGAAGAGGGTGGCCGGGGGGGCAGTTTTAATGGGTTACACGGGGTGGCCATTTTTTCCAAAGTGCCGTGGGCCGGGGGGCGAACAAATAACATGCAGCCTATATAAATCGACAGGGGGGTGGCCCGCTCGACTTATAAATCATTTTCAAGTAAATTTGTGATGTTTGCATTAGGCGCCTAGGCATCTAGATATAACGAAAAATAATTGCGCCTTAGTGCCGTAAATTACGGCGCCCATACGTGTGCGCGTACGGCGGATCGTTAATAATCATTTTTTTGTTTGCTCCTCTTTCGACTGCGATCGACCGAAAACGCGGCAACTTTAATGGATGCTTCAGAAGTTTTCGCGTATTTCATACCGGCTTATTATTGACGGCCGGAGAAAACGCGGCGCAGACCTTCTCGCCCGGGGCGGCCTGCGATATCGTGCTGGCCGGGCTGGCGGGCTGGCCGGGCTGGCGGGCTGGCCGGGCTGGGCGCGCTGCACGGGCCAGGCGCTGCAGCGGGGCTCCTCGGAGGGCGCCCGGGTATTTCTTGGAAATCATTTTGTGAGGCTTCATTGAATTAATAAATGCGAAAAATGCCTTAAATGTACAATAAAAACGCGAAAAAATAAATTAAATTTGAAACAAGAAATTCCCGTAAGTGTTTCATTACGAAAATAAGAACACGGCTAATGGATGGGATCCGTCCATTTCATAAATTTCTCAATTAATTTTTCACAAGCTACGCCGAAAACACGTGGCAGCGACGACCTCGCTACCGCACACCTTCTAAGTTCTAGCAACTCGTCGATCATTTCACAGCTTTCTGCACGAACTTATCAACGTATCAGAGTCTACGCTCTCGAACTAGCTAAAAAACAACATCCTTTTAAATCATATTGATATGCGAAAACTTATAAATTGATAAATAGCCGAATAATAAGTAAGAGCACATTTAATACATCAAAAATTAGATTTGTGATTAGATGGTTTATGCATTAAGTAATTAAAAAAATACCTCTGAGGAAATATTAATCGGCCAGTTTTATATTTCCTAATTCTGGTTAATTATCTGAAAGTTTGTAAATTTGTTAAAAAGGAAAAATGTTGCATTGCTTATTAGTTTATCAAAAGTCGTATGTTATGTGGTAGATGAAAATACTCATGAAATATTTGAAACTTCTATTGGTCTTTTAATAACACAACAAATCAAATTGTACAGATAATTTTTTTAATTAGCTATTTATTTAAAACAATCTGTAAGTTTTGTCATTGCATGTAAAATAAACATTGAGGTCATATTTTATTTATTCGAAAATATAATCGCGAATAAGACTGTATCATTAATACGCTGCTGCAAAATGATGAAGTAAATAATATGCCTATCCAAGTCAAGACTGATAAATAAAAACCGATAATGCCATTTCAAGGAGATGGATGGGCACCATATGATATATATATGTGTGTATATATATATATATATATATATATGTGTGTATATATATATATATATATATATATATATATATGTGTGTGTGTATGTGTGTGTGTGTGTATGCGTGTGTGTGTAAAAAAGGCAAATAGAAAATATATTTGAATAAAATTGTAGTTACAAGTATATTTTCAGTTATATGAAAAGTACACTTATACAAAAACAATGCTTAATGTAGAAACTAGTTGTCCAGAGATGCAGCAGGCATTGTCGGTGGTAATAAATCAAGAGCCGATCGCGCTGGAGCTCGAGGCCGCCCGCTGCAGCCGCACCGCCTGCACCGCGACACCTCGATCGATCCATCGTGCAAAATAATAAATTCGCGAGCCACCCCTCCCGACCGACTCTAACACTAAAAGGCGAAAAAAATGCGGCTATCAGTCTGCGGCCCATTGTCTGGGGGCGGGGGCCCGTCGCCATGGCGACCCCGCGGAAGGGTTGTTCTGTTCTGCAGCGCGGAGCTCCTTAGCGGTTGCAGCGCTGCACCCAGCCCTGACGTCACCACGTGCCACGCACTCAACCCGGCGGAGGGTGGTTGTGAACCGGACAACACAAGGTGGTTTCGTGTCTTAATGCTCGCGCAAGACTATTAAGCTTACTTGCCGAAACCGAGTCTTTATTTGAAAAATTTAAGAAATTACTAAAATGACCAACATCGGAATTTGATTTTCCACTATGCGAAAGAGTTGTCTATTTTTTTTTTTTTGCTTGTATGTTGTCAAATAATGTGTATTTTTTCCTTTATTACATATTTCTGAGCTTATTGTTTGTTAATTATAATCATCAATATATTATTTAAAAAATATTACCATAAGCTTTAAACACTATTATAATATGTATTAATCAATTAATCTCATGATACTTTCAAAAAATATTTTTTAAATTTCAGGTTAGATATCATTTATAATATTTCTAGGCATGTTTTTAAATATTAATAAAATGTTATGTCTTTGAATATTTATGGTTATATAAAAATAACCGATTCAAGATAATGATGTCAATAAAAAACAACAGGATATTTGAACAACAGCTGCGACCAGTGAGCGTGGGTTCACTAAATTAGTTTAATATAAATTATTTTATTAAGAATCAC